>JBAIZL010000006.1:45642336-45852336 GCA_036971475.1 Prosapia bicincta | reverse complement strand
GGCCATATTCAGTTTACGACCTCCAAGTCGCTAATAGATTTATAACTCCTTATTTATAGCTCTATTTGTGAACATAACCGTAAGTGTATACTGCTGCTTGTGAGGATTGTTTGTAAATTCGTTTTCCACAGTTTAGTGTATGTTGAGCAATTTGGCCAGTGCAACGCCATATTCGTTTCCGTAATTGTGTTGCAAATTTAATAAAGTGTTCTTTTCAAAGAGGTTCTTTGTGAAGCAGTTGGGCATTGCTTTGCAGACTTGTTCTTGACCCAAATAATGCCAATTATGCTCTATTGTTGGTCAACAAAACCTTCAACAGTCTAAGACAATAGTTAAGTATCACTTTGTGTGCTGACTGTTTTATTATTTGTAAAGCTTACTTTTTAACCAATCTAATCAATATTTCCGAACTTTATTATCACCAAATTGAGACTTTTTCTAATTTTCGCTTATTCACTGCAAAAATAACTTTATTAAGCACTTAAACAATGTTTATGACTATCCGAACTTTAAATTTTGTAAATTTGTTAAAGCTTACTGAGACAGAACGTTTTCGATCGCTATGTGCCGATCTTCATCAGTGTCTTCTGCTTGGAGATGTTGGGTAGAGCGGTGACGGTTTTAAAGGTAGGTGTCAAAGTTTCGGTAGTATCAAAGAGTATGTGTGATTTGTATTGTGTATGTTCCTTTAATATATTTGTACTTTGTACTTGTATGTCACCGCTTGACCTGACATCTCCAAGCAGAAGACAAATTTACAAAATTTAAAGTTCGGATAGTCATAAACTATTGTTTAAGTGATTAATAATATTCATCGAACGTAATGGACTACAAAATTCAAGAAAACTAACTTCTTTGAACCATCTTTTAGTCGCCTGTAATATGTCGTGTCACCTTTCTGTATTTCCTTCGGCAGGTACTTTTATTCTTCTTGAGCACTTTTTTGCCGCTTTTCACCTCTCTTTCAAGCTTTATTTTGCTGCTCAATTTATTACTCTCCTTTCTACTCCTCTCCCAATTCACACTTAAATTGCTGACAGTAAAAAAAGCGGGTTTGGTTGTCCCCGAGGTTATGCAGCGTGGTAGGAATATGTGGGCTGGATCCAAAGCGGCATTTCTGCATAGGCAGGACGTTCATTGGTTCGATGGGCAAGAAAGGATTTTTTTAGGGACCTGGATTATTTATTTCTTTGAGGTTCTTGCTGACGGGCTTTCTCTTCATCATCATTTTTTCACATGCACGAGCGTGTACCTATGTGGCACTGAAGTGTAGAAACGTGTGTTGAAGAATTTCACAAACTCAGCTTAAATTAAATATTTACATTACATTTACAGAGAAAAAGATGACACAGATTGGCTAAATGCTACTACTTAGAACTTACTTACTATTTAGTATTTATTATTATTTAATAAAATAAACTTATGACTAGAAGGGACTTGGACTTAAGATTAGGCGTTTAGGTTAAATAACGCTTGTCTAAAACGTCGCCAAGGTATTTCAATGGAAAACCTCCAGGTGATGGGCTCCAGTCTGCAGTTTACGCTTCCCTTTCAGTATAGGTAGCGGCTCTAGTTTTCTGCAGCCACGGCAATTGGAAGTCCAGCTGTCCCTGGATGGTCTTCATAGCTTTGACAGAGCCATCAGTAACATTGGATTATGGTGGTATCCGAGTAAAGGTACAGGGAAATATTGAGAAGGAGAGAGTTGTACTTTGTGAACATGAGATAAAGGAGGGGCCAAGAGAATAGAGGACGGAGACAGGTCGAAATGACGATATTCCGTGTTCGACACTGTGGTAGTTCTACCAAATTGATAGGAGTGGAATAAGAGGGCTGGTAAACGCCTGGAGCCCGAGGGCCAGACGCGGCGAAGACTTTGCTGACGTCGAGGAAGGCAGTTGTAGACTGGCATTTTGAAGGCATTCACCACTGAGCTGGTGACAAGTAGCATCCACTGTGGAGTGAGTGCTCTCTCCTGGTTTAGTTGGATTGATGAATTGAAGACATTTCTGCTCTTTATAATCGCGCGTCGTATATGAACGAGCAATCTGGGTCTGAAGAGTCTAGTTCCAGGATGTATTCAACTCCATCAACCAGGCTCTGCTGTTGATCATCACGTTTGCTAATCCTATGTCTGTTCTATAAAAAATACATCCTCTATTTACCGAATAATACCTTACGTTCAAAGTGTCCTCACCCTTACATCGGGTTCTCTAGGTTTCGTCTTTCTTTGACTCTACTTAGAATTTCCCTCGGGAGTTTTCATATCCATTCATCGGAATATCGTGTAATAATGGCCCAACAGCCCAAGCACTTGAGAAAGTTTAAAGTGGTCTCGGCATTCCTCAGAGACCTCTTAATATGTACATGATCGCTCTTACAGTTCCTATCTGGGGTTCATTCCTCCGTTTAGTTGCCAAATCACATCGTCCTCCAGAGCAATACCGTTGACCCAAATGCCCCTGTACCGACCTGTCTGGTTCCATTCGCCTTTCTCATATGAATGTTTCCAGCATGTATTGATTAAATATGAGAGTCCACTCCTTTTTACATAACATTGCTTTAATTTTTAAATATTTAGATACTACACGTCTAAACTCATCTTTGGACAGAAGGTTTAGACGAATTCACTTAGTTTTGTTAGAAAATTTTCTCTTTGGATTTTTATTTAGGATTGTTCGATCAGAAAATCTTTGGACTATTCGATCAGAATCTACAACATGACCACTGTAAATGGCTAGTCTACCGTATGATTTATAGAACTGCCCCGTGCATGATTATTCCTGGGTTCCCGTTTACGTTAAGGACCGAATAAAAGAATCAAAATTAAGGTGATGTATTTCGGTGGGAGAAACGATAAAACCCTAGTTCTGATATCTTTGATCCCTTTCGACTGGAGGTCAGAGTCAAACGTCATTTAAATTTTGAAATGCAGGTTTTTGTTACGGATTCAATGAAGCAAATCTAATGTTTATCTTCAAGAACGCTGACTGCGACTTTTAGAGTTTGCATTTCTAGCTCCAATCCATTAATTCCGAAAGAAACGGCGTCGAGCACGATTTGCACTTGTTTTCCTTACAATGAGCATTGTTTCACGTTTTAAGTTCGCACAATGTAAACAAGGTTTAGAGCGAATATAAGTTCCCTGAGCCGGACTCGCTCCCTATGGCAAAACGTACGGAGTAGAACACTAGTAAACGCAAGTTTAATCTTGCTAACTTTTGTATTAGTTGTTTTTTATTATTTTTTGTATTGGTATTATTGTGAATAGTTTTATTGCAATATTGTCACGTGCTTTTCATATTGTGAAAACGAGAGTTTTAATACTATTGTTCTTCTTATTATTATATCACATGATTCTAACATCTCTGAGTCAGATGCACCCTCATAAATAAAGAGGTTGGAGAGGCCTGGTCTGTAAGCAGGGCGGTGGGGTCGAATTGCGCAAGGTCACTTCAAGAACTACCTTAACTAATTGGTCGAAATGCGCGGCGGTTAAATCGATGGTAGTGTCGAACTGGGCGCAGCCTACAAATCTATCGATCTAATTTTTTGTGAAAGAAGAGATGCTCTTTGCACCACATAATGTAAAATAACATGTATTTAATTTGTAAATGATGGTTACTTGAAAGAAAGATTAGAGGTGTAAATAACTGATATAAAAAGGGCGTAGCCTTAATGTAAATATATTATAAATTAGAATACTGACAAAGTTGACCCAGGAATATGTACCAAAACGAAAATAAACCATATAGAATATTTTCCAATTCGAACCAATCATGTACTTAATTTTTCTGAACTATAAAATTTGTCCCTTGAAAATGTTTACCAAACATTAAGTTATCATTGGGTCAATGTTGTATTTAATAGATTACAGGTTTAGGTAAGGTTAGGCTGGTTAAATGGTTTTTACGTAATAAGAAATAGAGAGTTGTTATAATTGCAGCCAGTTTCCACAGTAATCCTCTAAGAAAGCGTAACATATACAATTTATGTCCGAATCCCTTCTCGTCATGATAAATAGCTGAAACTGTCGGCTAAAAGTAAACTTGTTGTTAATGCGTGAAATAAAAATTCTAAACAGACATTACCAATTACAATCTAATAATCTATTCCTCAGATTTAACTAAATGACGGCTAGTAGGCCTATGCTAATAGGTGCGCTCAAGCTTGCATAATTGGCATAGGGTTTACCTGCGCTGCTCGTCCATAGCCCCGGGGACCAGAAATAATAGGCTTACTAATTTCTGGTCCATTTGTGCAGTTGCACAAATCAAACAGGGTTACCCCTCGTGCTTCACACACATTCGGCAGGATTAGCTGTCGGACAATTAAAACATTTTACTGTTCTATTTCAAAAGTTAAGAAAGTGTTTCACAAGTTAACAAATCTTTATCACAAGCGGGTAAATTATAGACGTGGCGAAAACCTTTATTTTTCCTTCAACAGCTAAGATTTTTAAGGAATAGCCAAAACGTTAGAGACAACAACAAATAAGAGGCATACATATAACGGAGGACGAAACGTTTGGATTAAAATGTAAATTACATTGCTATTATGTTTATCAATAAAAAAAAGTATCTTAAATTATGGCTGAAACCATCTTTTTTTCTAAAGATAGTAGTGTTAGATCATATTTTACTCTAATGTTTTTAAAAAATTATTACCTCTAGTAAAAGTAATAGGATAAATGTACCTAAAATGCAGCTAAAGGTTGTACAACTATCTACAGTACATCTTCCCCCTATTGGCGTGTCCGTTTTAGAACTTGGTCGTGATGTAGGAAATATAGCGGGGCTGCTTCAAATGACCAATGTGTTAACTAACCAACGTACAACGAACATACACAACGCTCAAATGAACAATGTGCGCGATGACCAACTAATCAAGGTGCACGACTTTCAATTAAACAACTTACACGCATTTCAACTAATCAATGTGTCAACTAATCAGGGTCTGTTCCAACTTACGCGCATTTCAACTGAATGCGACCCGCTTAGCCTCTCTTAGTTTATCTAGCATTACTACTAATGTTGCATTGCACAATTTACAGCTTCTTCACCTACCTCATGGGCTGTATTAGATTACTATGTATGCATAGTGGCTAATCCCTTCTAAAATTCAAGAACTCCCAATACTTCCCTACCTAAACAAATACGTTGTAAGTCTATTACATCTATAGGCTATATCTTTGAAATTCATAACATAATCAACTTTGTTTCTGCTAGGAATATTGGTATACATGTGAGTACATTCTTCTGTCTTTCCTAAAAACAAAACATTCTTCGTTGACGCTTTTCGAATTAACTCCACTATCAAACTTTTTAACAGAGCTCTTACATCATCACAACTTGAAACTGTACTCGCAGATCATCACAACTTCAAACTGTACTCGCAGATCATCACAACTTCAAACTGTACTCGCAGATCATCACAACTTCAAACTGTACTCGCAGATCATCACAACTTCAAACTGTACTCGCACATTATCACAACTTCAAACTGTACTCGCAGATCATCACAACTTCAAACTGTACTCGCAGATCATCACAACTTCAAACTGTACTCGCAGATCATCACAACTTCAAACTGTACTCGCAGATCATCACAACTTCAAACTGTACTCGCACATTATCTCAACTTTATATATTTTATATAATATATAAATTATACTGTAATGTATAAAGTACGAATTGTATTAAGACTTTATAAAAACAGTTACAGGTTTTGATAATGTAAAAAATAGTTTAAAGTTTTGATAATAAAGTTAATTCGAAACGCGTCAACGAAGAACAATGTTTTGATGTTAAAAAAGGCAGAATAACGGACTCAAGTGTATATTGTATATCTTTCTTAATCAATTTAATAAAGAATAAAATGACAAAAATTTAATTTTTAGTCATTTATACCACCCTTTTTGTTTAGGGAGGTATGATTTTCATAATCAATTTTGTATTTTTTATGATAGTGACGTATAACGCATCAAGAGTTGACATTTAAATATTAACAATGATTAGGAGAAGAAGGGTAACAAAATAAATTTCAATATGTCACTCAGTAAAAAGTCACCCAGGGGCGCAATGAGGCAGATTTAGGGCCAACCGACCAGAAGCGCTGTAAAGATTATTTTTCATCTTTCCTAAAAAAAATATTGTGATAGCAAGTTTATGAAATATGTCATGTAGATTTTAAATCCTCATAAGGAAATTCGAATATTATATTTAAAGATAGTTTTCCTATAGAAAGAGTTGACAGTAAACTAAAAGTTGTTAATGCGTTTACAACAAAGGACGATGGTTCACCGATATTTCTAAGAAGTATCATTAGAGGATCACGTATCACCTTTTCACTTTCATCCATCTTCCTATCGTGTCTTTCATATCATAGTTGTAAGCATTACCTTTGGCGTCACGCTCATTTACTCGGATATGTTTATGTTGGGATACAGCTGTTATGTTACAGTTTAAAAATATAATTTTCTGTAGTTTATTTGGGACGGATATTGTGAAAGGTAGGACTTGTGAACCATTCCGCAAGGATATGAGAAGTAATCCCGGGCCGTTCCTCTGACCTGGATACACTCTCTACTGACACGGGTAGCCTAATAGAGAGCCGTAGAGATACTCTCTACCTCACCCGTGGAGGGGATATGGAGATGTACGTGAGCAGGTAGGATCAGAGTAGGGATATTAATCAACCATTCCGCAATGAGAGGAGAAGGCATCACGGGCCGTTCGTCTGAGTTGGATATACGTTTCTCACGTTTGCAGATATTCAGAGGTGTGCGTGAGACTTTTTGTTTTCCTGAGACCTTTTAGAGACATCTGTTGAACCCCACTTTTTACATTTATGGGATGTTAAATGGGCAAACATATTTTGATGAAATTTTGTTAAGAATGTCATATTTGTAGGATTTTCAACGTTATGTTCACAACTCTAGAAATACTAACTTTTGAAGATTACATCTTGGGCTGGCAATTGAAGCATTGCCTAACCAATGGCTTCGCTTTACTGCAGACGGGAATATCGTCTACTCGTTGTATTTATTACCCTTGTCAGGAGGTCAGAGCAGACTATTTGCGACTATGACAAACCGTCTAAAGTCCAAGGCCATCCTGCTCGGTTCGTCGTGCTCTTCACCTCTTTGCTCTTAGTTACGTAGGTCTAGTTTAAACGCGGGAACGTCGGGGCAAGTCAAGGTTAGGTTTAGTAAGCCGGAGATACTGATACGAAGGAACTTGTTCCTCCCACGTCGTGGAAAACCGCGGAAGCATTTCCTTGGGAATTACGCCAACATACTAAACGTCACTTTTTAAAATTAAACTAAAGTATTATTTCAAAGATATAAGATTTTCGATTTTAATAGAAAAGCAAGACGATACAGGTTAATTATAAACAAAGGGGTTTATTTAAAGCAATGAGAACTGCAATAATTACCAGGGGGCGTTAAAATTTCGAAATTTACACACTGTAATTTTAGCCAAGAGGACGATAAACAATAAAATCGAAATTTAATCATCGACCATAAAATATATAATAGGATTTTTTTAAAACACAGAAAAAACTTGTAAAAAGTGTAACTACTTGAAAAATAATTATGTTTAATGAAAATTTTAGATTAAAAAAAATATTTTTAAAAGAACTAAATATAATAAAATAATTTGATTCACCCATAGAGACCATAAGTTCCTATGTTCAAATTTTATGACCTAATAATTTAATATTAGGTAAATTTTATTAGTGTATATTTTAGGTATGAAAATACAATAAAATTCAAAACAAAAATGTGAGGCATGCATTGATAAATTTATTCCATGATAAACGAACACTCCATACACGTCATACAATTACCTATTCTTGAGACTCACGTGTTATCTTTTTGTATTTTACAATTATTTGTATCCCTAATAAAATTCATTATTAAAACCTATTAAAATTAATGTAATATTAGAACAAAATGCAAGGGTTTTACGCTCACGCACGCACGCGGTGGGTGTGTGTGATGGTCACGCGCGCTATATATCAATGAGCTATATACATGCTCAATAAGGCAATATTACTACATTGTCATTCTGCCCCACGTTATATTCAAAATATCAAAGAATCTATGGTTTTGGGAAATTTGTTTAAATTCTTTGCAAAACTTGTACCGTACAAGAACGCAAGTTAATAAAAACGTTTCAACAAAGAGGTACAAAATGTAGAGACGGTTACAGCAAAGAAGCTAACCTGACTACGCAAGTTGAATATTACCTAAATTTCCCCCTTAATTATAACTGCAATTCACTCATTCATATTTCTGAAGGGGATATCCAAGGATTCAGCAGTAGATCTATTTCAGGAAATGCCCTCGCGAGTCAAATTCCTCCCTTATTTAAGGAGGTACCTGAAAGCTTCAGCAAAGCCAAGGCACCTGGTGTTTATAGCTGAAAAAACAATTGTTTTCTTAAAAAAAAAGTAATAATAATAAATGTCATTAAAAATCATAAAATATTTAGGAATATATAAGATACAAAGCTCGACAGAGAGTTACGTTCCTGGAGAGTTAGGGAATAGAGCCAACACGGTATTTTCTCATACAGATAAAATTATTTGAAGTTCGATATTTTGGCGAGCGTTATAAATTTCGTTGTTTGATTATAATTAGTAATAGGCCTATTTTATTTACCGTATGTCGGATGTTTAAATAAAAACTGTTTATTCTTATCGTAGGCTTCAGTAATTAGTATTAAATGGCGCCCGCTTTCATTTCTTTGCCAGCATTGTTTGCTCTATCCAGTGCGCGCTTTGTGTTTGATCACAGACCATGGAAGAAGCATAGTCTCATATTCCCATCCTGCACGCTGCACTAATCTGGAATTTCCGAAGGAAGTGACACCATCGCGCTGCCAAAAATGGATCGCCCTCGGATGCGAACGGTCTGCAACTATTATTAAATTTAGAACTCGTTTTTATTTACAGGAGAGGAAGATTAGAATTCAATTTTAAGTAGGTTGAATGGTGTTTTGTTGTTGTTATTGCCAATCAGCCTGCCTCCACTGTTTCTGGGCTACCTTTTACTTACCTCTGCTTCAAGGGATTATTTTCTCTGCTCACACATTTTACTTAAGACTTTAAGGATCTTGAGTGTTTCAAACAAAAGCTTACATAGAACTGTTGTCATATGTAAAAGATCTCCGTCCATTGGATAATTAATGCATATATCAAGAGAGTGTTTGTTATGTATCCAACCTTCCACCCGACTGGAGTTCACAATCATTCAGGCTTTGCGCCCCCTTTATAACACTGACATGAGATCGCACACCATCCCATTTATATTCGGGCAAGAATTAAAATCTGAATTTGACTCTGAAGTTAGTTAGGTTATTAAATACCAGATAAATTTATTTCACTTTAAAAGGCATAACGTAGGTAAAGTTATATTACTATATATATTTATGAAAATAATCAAGAGAAATACAAATACAAGAATAATTTATTCACTTATACAATTCAAAGCTTTTCGTTGGCAAACAGTGCCAAAATCTTCAGGAATAATAAAAACATCTTAGGTTTTTTATTATTCCTCAATATGTTGGCACTATTTGACAACGAAAAGCTTTGAATTGTATAATTGATAAATTATTCTTGTATTTGTATTTCTCTTGATTTTTTAATTGTAACACCAGAATACATATTCTGTTATAAACACACACACACACACACACACACACACACACACACACACACACACACACACACACGCACACACGCACGCACGCACGCACGCACGCACGCACGCACGCACGCACGCACGCACGCACGCACGCACGCACACACGCACACACGCACACACGCACACACACACACACACACACACACACACACACACACACACACAAGAAGCCATTTGGGATAGATTTCGTTTTTATAATAATTTTCCAATCCTGACCTAACATACAGGTAAGAGGCTAACTTGATTGTTATAGTTTATAATGTAAAGGTGATGATATGAAGAATTTGTCATTAGATTGCGAATGAGGAAATAAATTATTGGTTGTGAATTGTGCCCGTTATTATTTAATTGTTAGAACTTATGTTAGAAGAATAAATAAAAAAACATATCATTTGAAACAACATTAATCCAGTTTGAATGAACTTTTTCTTTTCAATTAGATCGTCTGATATTTCATCAAACGAAATATTTGAAACAATTTGGAATTAATTGGTAAAATAAATCACAATTATCTCTAAATAACAAATATGAACAGACTTGGCTTAATGGGATTAATGGTTACCCTAAACTACAGTTTATATTTCAGAAGACGTATTTTTTTTTACTTAAAAATATTTGCTAATGTAATTTTCTTTATATATCCTGTATTTAATGAAAGAGTCACTGGTACCGTCACGGTATTTCTTACTACCCTTTCAGTTTCTCACATTTATTGCTTTGGTATTAGTCTTTATATCACTGCCCTTTTCCTTTCTGACCATGTGATCCAAACACTTCAAGAATGGGGATTTTCTAATTTCCCCAACTGAACTGTTAACCCTTTAATGTTAATGGATGTTTTCCTTTAAAACAAAAATCAACACATCCAAAATGCTTTTACAGGGCTGATATCAGTTTTTCCCGTTGCACAAACGAAAGACAGTCCCAAAACGTCTACGGTAGGTTAGAACTCACGCGGAGGCGCCACGGTCTTCTGTCCCCCCTTTCTTAGCTTCCAACTCAAATCGTTTGTATACTTTGACAAAGAGAGATTATTTTTAGAACGGCTTTAATGTTTTAGCCATCCCAATAGATGTGCAGCAGAATAGTAGTGGACGATAGTCTGGTTCGAAAATAACTTATAAACTTTAATGATTAAACAAAACTATTGCGAATGAATATCATAAACAAAGCTTACTGCTTTGCTGCCCGTCGCGCATTGCTGCGATATCAAAAGGAATGAATGTCAAGGAAACCTGTTATGAAAAATGTTAATTTAAATTGTGTCATGTTAATTGAAAATAGGTTTACTGGGAAATAGATAAATTATGGAAATATTTGTGAATATAGATAATCTGGAAGGGCCGTTTAATTTGATTTATCTATTAATTATTGGGAGTTGCTTTTGGAAAAAACATCTCCCAATACTATTCTTATCTTCTTTTAAGTTATACAAAGTATTCATGGATTCTAACCTTGTTCTGGTTACTGAAAAAACTATTTATAAAAAAACAATATATATGAAATCAATCGGCATCATAAATTAGTAAATAAATTTCAATAAGTTTTTCTAGAATTTAAACGAACAAATTACAAGCTTATTTATGTCTTTCTCAAAACAATACAATTTAACCTAATTCTATGTCTATTATTCAAATAATACGTTAACATACAAGAAATAGATTTAATTTTTAATAGGCTGTAATGAAATAATTTATTAAGATTTTATTTATAAATGAATATATTTATTAAATTTTAAATTTAAGATGTTATAATTCAATAGCATTTCAAGTTAGTAATGTGGGTGAGTAAATTTTAATTTAATACAACTTGCATCTTCTTTAATACAACTTGCATCTTCTTTAATACAACTTGCACCTTCTTTAATACAACTTGCACCTTCTTTAATACAACTTTTATCTTCTTTAATACAACTTGCACCTTCTTTAATACAACTTGCACCTTCTTTAATACAACTTGCACCTTCTTTAATACAACTTGCATCTTCTTTAATACAACTTGCACCTTCTTTAATACAACTTGCATCTTCTTTAATACAACTTGCACATTCTTTAATACAACTTACATTTTCTTTAATACAACTTGCATCTTCCTTAATACAACTTTCATCTTTTTTAATACAACTTGCACCTTCTTTAATACAACTTTTATCTTCTTTAATACAACTTGCACCTTCTTTAATACAACTTGCACCTTCTTTAATACAACTTGCACCTTCTTTAATACAACTTACATTTTCTTTAATACAATTTGCATCTTCTTTAATACAACTTTCATCTTTTTTAATACAACTTGCATCTTCTTTAATACAACTTGCACATTCTTTAATACAACTTACATTTTCTTTAATACAACTTGCATCTTCCTTAATACAACTTTCATCTTTTTTAATACAACTTGCACCTTCTTTAATACAACTTTTATCTTCTTTAATACAACTTGCACCTTCTTTAATACAACTTGCACCTTCTTTAATACAACTTGCACCTTCTTTAATACAACTTACATTTTCTTTAATACAATTTGCATCTTCTTTAATACAACTTTCATCTTTTTTAATACAACTTTCATCTTCTTTAATACAACTTTCATCTTTTTTAATACAACTTGCAGGTTAAAACAATGTTATGAACACTACCTAAACACATATAAAATTTGATTTATGATACCATGTTTTCACTTAATTCAAGTATCAGCTGCACGCCATTGCTACCATTTATTGATTATTATTAATTATTAGATTTAAGTTTAAATGATAAACTGGGATAGAAAAGCTTTCTCTCTTTTTACCTTTCGTCTTTTTCTCTCTTTATCTCTCTCTGCACGTGTGTGTGTGTGTGTGTGTGTGTGTGTGTGTGTGTGTGTGTGTGTGTGTGTGTGTGTGTGTGTGTGTGTGTGTGAGTGTGTGTATGTGTGTGTGAGTGTGTGTGTGTGTGAGTGTGTGTGTGTGTGTGTGTGTGTGTGTGTGTGTGTGTGTGTGTGTGTGTGTGTGTGCCGAACTTTCTTTCTCTTATTCTTGGTTTTCCTGTTTCATCCTCCAACCTATTTATCTCTCACTGACTCACTCACTCCCTTATTCTCTCGCTCTCTGTATGTATGTATATTTTCTTTCTCTTTGTTTCCATTTCTGTCTTTTCTTTCCCTCTCCGTTCTTTGTCTTCGTTTTGGTGCTTTTTCTCTGGTGTTTAATTTTTGTTGAAAGTTTAAATAACGTTTAATTTTCAATTTCTACCTTAGGGAAGGTAAATAATAGACAAGAAATTGGTATGTTCATGCGAATGACTAATTCTACGGAAGTCTTAAAGTTTTCCCATTTCTAGAACCAAATGATCATTATGCCCAGGAGCACAATGAGAGGAAGTGTTAAACAACTCCAGGAGGATTATAAGTTTCCTTTTAATCTTTCATCCAGTAAAAGTTATTTTAAACTTATCCGTGTTTTAACAAATATTAAATTCAAACATATATTTGAGAAATATAACCTACGCGGAGAGCCTAAATGGATTAACTATGGCCTATATCCACAAGAAAATCGCTGAACATAGGATGAAATTCTTAAGAACTCAAAGTTCTTCCAGTAACTAACTTTGAATGATCGGTGGCGACATTTAACAAGAAAGGACACTAAATTTAGGAAACGTATATCTACACAGGAGAAATGACAGGAACTCAAAGAAAGTTCAGATGCAAAATATTTGTAGGACAAAAATTAGAAGTATATCAGATAGATTAAATTATATGACAAGAAAGTTGCTTGTAATTATTTTTTGAATTTATTATATTTTTAGTGGTTTAATTACTTGTAGGGTATTTATTGTTGCAAGGTGACCAAACGTTATCTGCGAGTGGGCGAGCTCTCTATTGAAAGGTGGTGGGTTGTTTACCGAAAATTTCGTAAAGTGACTGAAGTTTGGTAAACGGCCCGAACCGAAGCCCAAAACGGACAGGACCCCTTTTAAGGACCCCCGATCCTACTATTCTATAAGGACCGATACGTCTCTAATGTATCACTTCTACGCTACGACGTCCCAATCTTTTAGACCCTTCCCCGGGCTTGGAAGGGGCTAGCGGAAGAATAAAGGTAAAACAGGCCTCTACACACAACCGACACTTTTCTAATGTTATTATTCTTGTCGAACTCTTTGTATAGTATTGAGAAAATCTTTTTGTTTAATATGTTAACGTAGATGGCGCAAATAAAATAGTACATCCGCTCTTTGCCAACATACAGCATGGGACAGAGAGAACTCCACTATTAGAAAAGTTAATAAAAACGGGACCAAGAATGAAAATTTATTTTGATCGCTAAGAACACACCTAATTCCATTAAAGAATGTGCAATTTTAAAGTGTTTTAAACCTTCTCTCACTCCATCGATGATACTTTTTACTCTGGGGTCCCCAAGTTCAAGGGGTTCAAACATTGTCCTCAAAGTTTAGAAGCCCATAAGGAAATGATAACTCAAGAAGTTAAAACAATTCCGCCCAAAATGACGCGTAGAGTAATGTATAACTTCAGACAACAACTCAACCAGTGCATGGAGGGCTGCATTTGAGTCATGTATTTAAAAAAAAAAAAAAAAAAAAAAATTAAAATTGAATATTTTTAAACAGCTTACTTTTTATTTTAGTTAGCTTACAAAAAAGTCGAATTTTACTTGGTTTTGTTTACATAACCTTTCCTAATAGGGCAGTTCTTTCTGTCCTAGCCTGAATATATGTTACCCGAGCGAAAATATGAATGTAATATCTGAAAAAGCCACTAAAACGTTACGAAACGACAACAGTATCACTGTTAGTGAAGCAATTCTTGTGGAGAGATTTGCAAATCTTTACGTTCAGCGCCAAGGGAGTGTTTAGGATGTATAATTCCAGCGCTGACTCGCAGAATGCGCAATCGTCGTTAAATTCACATGACGTCATCTGTACTTGTTAACTGTGTGTAGGCCTAATCACCTTTGGTCTTTCATCAAAGCTTTTCCTTATTGTCTAGGACGGCCAAAATAATCGGTGTGTTCGTCGAAAGTAGACTTTAGTTACAGATACAAGCTCTAATTGCTTGAAAACGAAGGACTGTATAGTGTATGGACAAAGAAACCTTTTGGTCCTGTCCTGCCTACATCCACTTTGTCCCAGTTCCAAGCTCCACATGTTGTATTTCGTTCTTCCATGTTTTATTAAAAAACACATTGTGACCAAAAATAAAGTAATTATAACGTAGATTTATAATCACCACAGAAACATGATCTAGTTCTTGCATCACACCCTTACCAACTAGTTGCTCGTAAATGTCCTCGGCAATTAGGGTACGTCTATACTAAGATATATTATAAATTAGAATATATTATAAATTCAATGTATTTTTAAAAAAATACGAGCGTAACCTGCTGCACACATATAAAACTGTCTAAAATGGACGTTCTTCAACAAAACCGAGTACTATTTTATATTACCTCCACTGTTACATATACGTTATTGTAGAATTATATAATATAGTATAAGATATATAGTGTACTATTATTATATATAATATATTATATATAGTATATTATTGTTTATAATATAATTATAGCCTACAATATATATATATATATATATATATATATATATATATATATATATATATACATGGATTATTTTTTTTTCATAGATATTATTTATAAATTTTATTGTTTTCTTGAAGTTGCTAATACTTATGTAATTGGCGAAAAGCTTTGAAAATTTGTAAATTGAAACTGTTCTTTTTATTGAAATATTTTTATTCATTACACACACACACACACACACACACACACACACACACACACACACACACACACACACACACACACACACACACACACACACACACACACACACACACTCACACACACACACACATATACACACACACACACACACACACACACACACACACACACACACACACACACACACACACACACACGCACACGCACACAAACAAGTTATAGCTTTTATTGTAAGTTTTAACTTATATTTATGATTTTCAACATAAAAAAACTTTATTCTTGTCAATCGCTTAACCTGGGTAAGTTAAGTTCCTAAGCACCCCCAGAAGATAATTATTGGATAAAACATGTCAGTTTAAGTAGCAAATATCATAGTTAATTAAAACCCCCATAAGTAAATTCGAATATTGTAATTTCTAAATGGTTTTCCTTTAAAAAGAGTTTACAAAAACCTTAAAACTTTTATTACGCCAATGAAATGTCCGTAAAAGACTTTAATGTGTGTAACCCCGTTTTGGCGATGGAATTGAACTCCCATCTATTGAACTCGCCTAATAGGACTAGATATGGTTTGGATCCACGAGAGTATCTCTGTAACAGAGAAGGAGAAGAATCATATGCTCAATATTTCTTTTTAGAACTTTAGTTTATGAAATTAAATATTTTAAATTTTCAGCACCTTGTTATTTCCTGCAAGTATTTAGCTTGATTTAGAAAATAAGAAAATACGTTGTATATGTTTATTGAGTATTGTTTAAATTTTTGAAAGTATATAATGTTAATTTTATCAAGAAGAAATTTCATTCACTTATTTTGTTAACTTATATCTTGTTTTAAATGCGAGAATTACGTAAAATGGCATTTAGGTTTACTAGTCCTCCCTCCGCCCAGTTGGGCTACTGATTCTTGTTTAGAATATGTTTTTAAGTAACATAATTATGTAAAACCGAAATAAATCGAAGGGTTGCAATAACCGTCAATTATTGTATTATTTTATGTTTTTCTTGAAACAACCAAACATTCAGACGTTAAGTGGTCCTCTATCCTGTTCTCGTCTCACATGACTTTAGTTTTGTGGTTAGTTCGGTCATGTTTGTGACATTTAGGTGCGTATATCTGATGTTAAACTTGCCCACATTCTGTAATCATACGATAGTAACTTTGTAAATATTTTATCTTTCACGGAACAGGACAGTTGCCGAAAATTTATTTATATTCAATCACAACAAAATTACCGTTTGTTTGATGAAGAATATTTTCGCTTCAGGAAATGATTGAATTTATTTAAGTTGAGTGTGTGTGGTTAAAGAATCTAATCGTAACAGACGAATAAGGCTTTAAAATGTCTTTACAAACAATTTTAAATGGTTTAAAATTACGAAGCATGAAACGGAAATGGATATACTTGTCTAGGCATGATGTCTAGCTTGCGACGGCCGAGAATAGGTTAGGATACCCTTCCTCATGTCTAAGCTAGCCGTAAATATTTGCCAATTTCCGCTACGGGAGATTTTTGTACAGTCCACGATTAATCCGCTATTTATGGAACCAAAGCACTGCCGCATTACTGGGAGATAAACCCCTTGAGGTTCTTGAGCTGGACTCGACCAACTGTTTAAGTGATACACTTCACAAAGTTCTCACACATCAAAATAAGTACTGTACATGTACACTGTATACAAATTTTGATAAACTAGTTTCCCTAACTGGTTAGTTAGCCTGGCACAGAGTCGAAAGTTTGAATGTTTTTGCTGTCTTTCAGTTCCACGTGTTGTTTAATTTAGGCGGCGCGTTTTGTTTTTTTAACTGTGTAATAAAGTATTCAAAATTATTTTTCAAAATAAACAACAAAGCAACAAAGAAGATATGGAGCCTAGATGTACGATTGTATACAATAAAAGCTTGTTGTCTTGACACGGGCTACCTTCATTCCCTAGCAACGGGCAAGAAAATCTGTAAATGTTGTATACTTGATGAACATGGTGAACATAGCAACTAACAAAATATCTGTAGTTTTTGAGAAACAAAGTTAAATAATGACTACTTGTCCAAGTCCTGAAGTGGACTCCACATGGGGAAGGCGATTAGGGCTTTATTAATGCATGCATTAGTGTAATATTTTACGTAAAATTGAATTATTATCTGAATTTTCAACAAGAATAGGCGTGTGTGTCAAATACATTCTTTGGATATGCAAACTGTTACAAAATGATATATGTGTTCTTAAACATGTATTAAACTAAAAATTTTAAATTGTTTCAGTCATTATGAAATCTACAATTAAATTCACTTATTATACAAAAACCAATATTACATTATAAAATTACTTAAATGAAACGTACATGTACAATTTTTTTTTCTGATGTCTAATGTCCTAGAGAAATTGCACACTTCAGAAACTTATAAAAATCTAGTAATATATATTATTATTATCACTTGACGTTTCTAAATTTTAATTCAAGATATTTATAAAATCTTAAAGTTTACACATACATTTTATAATATAGACGGTTTAAAACTGAGCTGTAAATAAATTAAAAAAAAGATGTATAAATTTTGTTATAGGTTTAGTTTATGCAGAAGCGCTTTCCTTGACAGATTCCACAGTTTTATAATCTCCTGGTGCGATTACGTTTACAATGCGCACTTATATCGTGTAGACATTTTCGGATATAGTTTGAAAATATACCTAGAATCAAATTTGTATGGAGATTTTCCTTATATAAGTACTGAAGTTCCAGAGAGAGTCAGAGACAGACAGATAGATAGATAGATAAATTAGGTAGAAAGGGATGGATGGAGGGATGGAGGGAAGTAGAGAGAGAGTGATAGGAGAGAAAAGAGGGAGAGAGAGTGATAGAGAGAGAGAGAAGAGAGAGAGAGAGAGGGAGAGAGAGAGAGAGAGAGAGAGTTATTTTCTAGAAGCAGAGTAAAACATACTCGCGATTGCAAGTATGTCGTTATATCGTAATACTTTTAAAAGTGACAAAGTTATAGATATAGAAAATAATTTCCACTCATCTAATTCTTTACTGAGTTGTAATCAGAAAATAACATAAACATAAGCATAAAGAAGTTGAAATCGTCATATTGCTTACACCATTGATATATTGCAGATACGTTTCAACCATTATTATACTGTACTTACTTTATAGTAATAAATATACTGTATTTATTTGTCAATCATTTACTGTACCTTCTTTTTAATCAATAATATATGGCAGTTACGTTTTATTAATTATTGTACCGTATTTACTTTTTATTAATGAATATACTGTATTAACGTTTTAGTGATTAATACAATGTATTTACTTTAAAATTAATTACTTTTTAATCACTAATATACTCAACTTACTTTTTAATATTTAAAATACTTTGCAATCAATTACTGTACCTACTTTTAAATCATTAATATAAGTAGTTACATTCTAATCATTAATACACTGTACTTTTTAATAATTATAACACTGTATTTACTGTTTAATCAGTTACTGCACTTACGTTTTAAGCTATATACTATTCGTTTTACTAAATTATTTAGAGGTTTTTTAATTAATTATATAGGTCTACTGTAATTACTGTTTAATCAATAATACACTGTGCTTACATTTAAATCAATTATACGCTATACTAACTTTTTAATAACTATTATTCGAATTTTTATTGTATTTATTTTTTATTCAGTTATATTTTGTACTTACCTTTTAAATATTAATATAATGTAGTTGCTTTTTAATCATAAATATTCTTTAGTTACTTTTTAATTATTTATTGGTTTTTAATCATTAATATATTATACTTTTTTATCACTAATACAATATAGTTGTTTTTTAACATAAATATACCCTACTTATGTTTTAATCAATAATATACTGCAACTATTTGTTAATAAAAGTATTCTGTACTTAATTTTTGCCAATAATATACCTTAGTTTCATTCAAATAACTAAATAATAAATACGAAATTGCTTTTTACTCGATGATATGAAGTAGTTACTTTTATAATTAATTTGCAGTAATTTAGTTAGTGGAATTAAATATAAAAAGTCGTTTAAGTTAGGCTATTTAATTTGTAAATATTGTACCATTGCCGCAATATTGTTGTCATTTTTCAATCGATTATGAAAACTAGAGTTACTTGAGAAGTTCACATCTGCAGATGGAGAAGGAGGGCGGTTAGATATTTTCTAAAATGGTAGAAACGTTGGACGTTGACTTCTATGGTGAACGGCTTCACTGTAGAGGTCGCAGTTACATAATGGAACAGTTGTAGCTTTACGGGTTTGTCATCTTGGCGTGCTGTCTCTGTCACAAGTAAGAAGGTAATATTTGTTCTAAAAATAAATTTTGTTTATGAATGTGCGAATAATTTTTAGTTGAAGTATTAGAAAGTTGTATAGCAAGCAGACGTGTTATGAACGTAAGTTGTAGTCCGTGTAAACAATCTAAGCGCCAAGTAGGTCGTTGGATGCCGGAGTGACATCAATAAAACTGAAACAAAATTATAACGATAAATCTACTAAACTTGAATTACCTTTAGGTTATAAATAATGACAATTGTTTGTTAATTAGACCATGTGCGAATTCACGGGGAATCCTTTTCCATGGAGAGTCTGTGTTGTCAGCGTTCTGATGATGCTGTCGGAGTTAACAAAATGCATACAAAGGTTGAGGAAATATTTGTATCAAATGCTTATAATAGTTATTTACTTATATTTATCCTAACCATGATATTGTTTTTTTTTTTTTTTTTTTTTTTTGTTTTTAATGGTTTCCAATCAAGTGAGTACAACTTATTTCGTAAGTCGAATATAATTGTATATATTGTAGTATGTCTGTAATATACACAATATTATACTCTTTAGTATAAATGTACTTCATACATTATTACGTAATTCAGTACATCTGTATTCTACACAATATTATACATTTTAGTATAGCTGTATTCTACACAATATTATACATTTAAGTATAGCTGTATTCTACACAATATTCTACATTTTAGTATAGCTGTATTCTACACAATATTATACATTTTAGTATAGCTGTATTCTACACAATATTATACATTTAAGTATAGCTGTATTCTACACAATATTATACATTTTAGTATCGCTGTATTCTACACAATATTATACATTTAAGTATAGCTGTATTCTACACAATATTATACATTTCAGTATAGCTGTATTCTACACAATATTATACATTTTAGTATAGCTGTATTCTACACAATATTATACATTTTAGTATAGCTGTATTCTACACAATATTATACATTTTAGTATAGCTGTATTCTACACAATATTATACATTTAAGTATAGCTGTATTCTACACAATATTATACATTTTAGTATAGCTGTATTCTACACAATATTATACATTTAAGTATAGCTGTATTCTACACAATATTATACATTTTAGTATAACTGTATTCTACACAATATTATACATTTTAGTATAGCTGTATTCTACACAATATTATACATTTTAGTATAGCTGTATCCTTCACAATATTATACATTTAAGTATAGCTGTATTCTACACAATATTATACATTTTAATATAGCTGTATTCTACACAATATTATACATTTACGTATAGCTGTATTCTACACAATACTATACATTTACGTATAGCTGTATTCTACACAATATTATACATTTAAGTATAGCTGTATTATACATTTTAGTATAGCTGTATTCTACACAATATTATACATTTTAGTATAGCTGTATTCTACACAATATTATACATTTTAGTATAGCTGTATTCTACACAATATTATACATTTTAGTATAGCTGTATTCTACACAATATTATACATTTACGTATAGCTGTATTCTATACGATATTATACATTTTAGTATTGCTGTATTCTATACGATATTATACATTTTAGTATAGCTGTATTCTACACAATAATATACATTTTAGTATAGCTGTATTCTACACAATATTATACATTTTAGTATAGCTGTATTCTACACAACATTATATATTTTAGTATAGCTGTATTCTACACAATATTATACATTTTAGTATAGCTGTATTCTACACAATATTATACATTTACGTATAGCTGTATTCTATACGATATTATACATTTTAGTATTGCTGTATTCTATACGATATTATACATTTTAGTATAGCTGTATTCTACACAATAATATACATTTTAGTATAGCTGTATTCTACACAATATTATACATTTTAGTATAGCTGTATTCTACACAATAATATACATTTTAGTATAGCTGTATTCTACACAATATTATACATTTTAGTATAGCTGTATTCTACACAATATTATACATTTACGTATAGCTGTATTCTATACGATATTATACATTTTAGTATTGCTGTATTCTATACGATATTATACATTTTAGTATAGCTGTATTCTACACAATATTATACATTTTAGTATAGCTGTATTCTACACAACATTATATATTTTAGTATAGCTGTATTCTACACAATATTATACATTTACGTATAGCTGTATTCTACACAATATTATACATTTTAGTATAGCTGTATTCTACACAATATTATACATTTTAGTATAGCTGTATTCTACACAATATTATATATTTTAGTATAGCTGTATTCTACACAATATTATACATTTGCGTATAGCTGTATTCTAAACAATATTATACATTTACGTATAGCTGTATTCTACACAATATTATACATTTAAGTATAGCTGTATTATACATTTTAGTATAGCTGTATTCTACACAATATTATACATTTTAGTATAGCTGTATTCTACACAATATTATACATTTTAGTATAGCTGTATTCTACACAATATTATATATTTTAGTATAGCTGTATTCTACACAATATTATACATTTACGTATAGCTGTATTCTACACAATATTATACATTTAAGTATAGCTGTATTCTACACAATATTATACATTTAAGTATAGCTGTATTTTACACAATATTATACATTTTAGTATTGCTGTATTCTATACGATATTATACATTTTAGTATAGCTGTATTCTACACAATATTATACATTTAAGTATAGCTGTATTCTACACAATATTATACATTTTAGTATTGCTGTATTCTATACGATATTATACATTTTAGTATAGCTGTATTCTACACAATAATATACATTTTAGTATAGCTGTATTCTACACAATATTATACATTTTAGTATAGCTGTACTCTACACAATATTATACATTTTAGTATAGCTGTATTCTACACAATATTATATATTTTAGTATAGCTGTATTCTACACAATATTATACATTTACGTATAGCTGTATTCTACACAATATTATGCATTTTAGTATAGCTGTATTCTACACAATATTATATATTTTAGTATAGCTGTATTCTACACAATATTATACATTTACGTATAGCTGTATTCTAACAATATTATACATTTTAGTATAGCTGTATTCTACACAATATTATATATTTTAGTATAGCTGTATTCTACACAATGTTATGCATTTTAGTATAACTATTGTCTAAACAATATATAGCGTAGTATATATGTATTCTACACAGTATTATGCACGTTGTATGTAGGTTGTATGAAATTTACTTTGTAGCATTTCTCTTATTCATTTGACGCTGAGGTATTACACGACTGAAAAACCTCATTTAATCGAATGGACAATTTGTGTAGGTTGTATGCAATTTACTTTGTAGCACATCCCTTACTCTTTTGAAGTTGAGGTATTACAGAACTGAAAAACCTCATTTGATCGAATGAACAATTTGTGTAGGTTGTATGCAATTTACTTTGTAGCACATCCCTTACTCTTTTGAAGTTGAGGTATTACAGAACTGAAAAACCTCATTTAATCGAATGAACAATTTGTGTAGGTTGTATGCAATTTACTTTGTAGAAATTCCCTTAATCATTTCAACGTTGAGGTATTACACGACTGAAAAACATCATTTAATCGAATGAACCATTTTTGCAGGTTGTATGCAATTTACTAAGTAGCACTTCCCTTATTCTATTGACGTTGAGGTATTACACGACCGAAATACCTTATTTAATCGAATGAAAAATCTGTGTAGGTTGTATGCAAATTACTTTGTAACACTTCCCTTACTCTTTTGGCGTTGAGGTATTACACGACTGAAATACCTCATTCAATCGAATGAACAATTTGTGTACGTTGTATGCGATTTACTTTTCAGCACTTTCCTCACTGTTTCGACGCTGAGGTATTACAGGACTGAAAAACCTCATTTAATCGAATGAACAATTTGTGTAGGTTGTATGAAATTTACTTTGTAGCACTTCTCTTATTCATTTGACGTTGAGGTATTACACGACTGAAAAACCTCATTTAATCGAATGAACAATTTGTGTAGGTTGTATGCAATTTACTTTGTAGCACTTCCCTTAATCATTTTACGTTGAGGTATTACATGACTAAAAAACCTCATTCTGAAGAGACGATTCCCCGCCTAGGAGGTTGTACGTCTTTCCTTAGTCATATCATCTTTCACTTGTTAAAGATGCGCATAGAGAGTAGGCTTACGTCACTTGATCTTGCACACGTGAAGAGATGATCCCCCGCTAAGGAGGTTGTATGTCTCTCCTTAGTCATAACATCTTCCACTTGTTAAAGATGCGCATAGAGAGTAGGCTTACGTCACTTGATCTTGCACACGTGAAGAGATGATCCCCCGCTAAGGAGGTTGTATGTCTCTCCTTAGTCATATCATCTTCCACTTGTTAAAGATGCGCATAGAGAGTAGGCTTACGTCACTTGATCTTGCACACGTGAAGAGATGATCCCCCGCTAAGGAGGTTGTATGTCTCTCCTTAGTCATATCATCTTCCACTTGTTAAAGATGCGCATAGAGAGTAGGCTTACGTCACTTGATCTTGCACACGTGAAGAGATGATCCCCCGCTAAGGAGGTTGTATGTCTCTCCTTAGTCATATCATCTTCCACTTGTTAAAGATGCGCATAGAGAGTAGGCTTACGTCACTTGATCTTGCACACGTGAAGAGATGATCCCCCGCTAAGGAGGTTGTATGTCTCTCCTTAGTCATATCATCTTCCACTTGTTAAGGATGCGCATAGAGAGTAGGCTTACGTCACTTGATCTTGCACACGTGAAGAGATGATCCCCCGCTAAGGAGGTTGTATGTCTCTCCTTAGTCATATCATCTTCCACTTGTTAAAGATGCGCATAGAGAGTAGGCTTACGTCACTTGATCTTGCACACGTGAAGAGATGATCCCCCGCTAAGGAGGTTGTATGTCTCTCCTTAGTCATATCATCTTCCACTTGTTAAAGATGCGCATAGAGAGTAGGCTTACGTCACTTGATCTTGCACACGTGAAGAGATGATCCCCCGCTAAGAAGGTTGTACGTCTCTCCTTAGTCATATCATCTTCCACTTGTTAAAGATGCGCATAGAGAGTAGGCTTACGTCACTTGATCTTGCACACGTGAAGAGATGATCCCCCGCTAAGGAGGTTGTATGTCTCTCCTTAGTCATATCATCTTCCACTTGTTAAAGATGCGCATAGAGAGTAGGCTTACGTCACTTGATCTTGCACACGTGAAGAGATGATCCCCCGCTAAGGAGGTTGTATGTCTCTCCTTAGTCATATCATCTTCCACTTGTTAAAGATGCGCATAGAGAGTAGGCTTACGTCACTTGATCTTGCACACGTGAAGAGATGATCCCCCGCTAAGGAGGTTGTATGTCTCTCCTTAGTCATATCATCTTCCACTTGTTAAAGATGCGCATAGAGAGTAGGCTTACGTCACTTGATCTTGCACACGTGAAGAGATGATCCCCCGCTAAGGAGGTTGTATGTCTCTCCTTAGTCATATCATCTTCCACTTGTTAAGGATGCGCATAGAGAGTAGGCTTACGTCACTTGATCTTGCACACGTGAAGAGATGATCCCCCGCTAAGGAGGTTGTATGTCTCTCCTTAGTCATATCATCTTCCACTTGTTAAAGATGCGCATAGAGAGTAGGCTTACGTCACTTGATCTTGCACACGTGAAGAGATGATCACCCGCTAAGGAGGTTATATGTCTCTCCTTAGTCATATCATCTTCCACTTGTTAAGGATGCGCATAGAGAGTAGGCTTACGTCACTTGATCTTGCACACGTGAAGAGATGATCCCCCGCTAAGGAGGTTGTACGTCTCTCCTTAGTCATATCATCTTCCACTTGTTAAAGATGCGCATAGAGAGTAGGCTTACGTCACTTGATCTTGCACACGTGAAGAGATGATCCCCCGCTAAGGAGGTTGTATGTCTCTCCTTAGTCATATCATCTTCCACTTGTTAAAGATGCGCATAGAGAGTAGGCTTACGTCACTTGATCTTGCACACGTGAAGAGATGATCCCCCGCTAAGGAGGTTGTATGTCTCTCCTTAGTCATATCATCTTCCACTTGTTAAAGATGCGCATAGAGAGTAGGCTTACGTCACTTGATCTTGCACACGTGAAGAGATGATCCCCCGCTAAGGAGGTTGTATGTCTCTCCTTAGTCATATCATCTTCCACTTGTTAAAGATGCGCATAGAGAGTAGGCTTACGTCACTTGATCTTGCACACGTGAAGAGATGATCCCCCGCTAAGGAGGTTGTATGTCTCTCCTTAGTCATATCATCTTCCACTTGTTAAAGATGCGCATAGAGAGTAGGCTTACGTCACTTGATCTTGCACACGTGAAGAGATGATCCCCCGCTAAGGAGGTTGTATGTCTCTCCTTAGTCATATCATCTTCCACTTGTTAAAGATGCGCATAGAGAGTAGGCTTACGTCACTTGATCTTGCACACGTGAAGAGATGATCCCCCGCTAAGGAGGTTGTACGTCTCTCCTTAGTCATATCATCTTCCACTTGTTAAAGATGCGCATAGAGAGTAGGCTTACGTCACTTGATCTTGCACACGTGAAGAGATGATCCCCCGCTAAGGAGGTTGTATGTCTCTCCTTAGTCATATCATCTTCCACTTGTTAAAGATGCGCATAGAGAGTAGGCTTACGTCACTTGATCTTGCACACGTGAAGAGATGATCCCCCGCTAAGGAGGTTGTATGTCTCTCCTTAGTCATATCATCTTCCACTTGTTAAAGATGCGCATAGAGAGTAGGCTTACGTCACTTGATCTTGCACACGTGAAGAGATGATCCCCCGCTAAGGAGGTTGTACGTCTCTCCTTAGTCATATCATCTTCCACTTGTTAAAGATGCGCATAGAGAGTAGGCTTACGTCACTTGATCTTGCACACGTGAAGAGATGATCCCCCGCTAAGGAGGTTGTATGTCTCTCCTTAGTCATATCATCTTCCACTTGTTAAAGATGCGCATAGAGAGTAGGCTTACGTCACTTGATCTTGCACACGTGAAGAGATGATCCCCCGCTAAGGAGGTTGTATGTCTCTCCTTAGTCATATCATCTTCCACTTGTTAAAGATGCGCATAGAGAGTAGGCTTACGTCACTTGATCTTGCACACGTGAAGAGATGATCCCCCGCTAAGGAGGTTGTATGTCTCTCCTTAGTCATATCATCTTCCACTTGTTAAAGATGCGCATAGAGAGTAGGCTTACGTCACTTGATCTTGCACACGTGAAGAGATGATCCCCCGCTAAGGAGGTTGTATGTCTCTCCTTAGTCATATCATCTTCCACTTGTTAAAGATGCGCATAGAGAGTAGGCTTACGTCACTTGATCTTGCACACGTGAAGAGATGATCCCCCGCTAAGGAGGTTGTATGTCTCTCCTTAGTCATATCATCTTCCACTTGTTAAAGATGCGCATAGAGAGTAGGCTTACGTCACTTGATCTTGCACACGTGAAGAGATGATCCCCCGCTAAGGAGGTTGTATGTCTCTCCTTAGTCATATCATCTTCCACTTGTTAAAGATGCGCATAGAGAGTAGGCTTACGTCACTTGATCTTGCACACGTGAAGAGATGATCCCCCGCTAAGGAGGTTGTATGTCTCTCCTTAGTCATATCATCTTCCACTTGTTAAAGATGCGCATAGAGAGTAGGCTTACGTCACTTGATCTTGCACACGTGAAGAGATGATCCCCCGCTAAGGAGGTTGTATGTCTCTCCTTAGTCATATCATCTTCCACTTGTTAAAGATGCGCATAGAGAGTAGGCTTACGTCACTTGATCTTGCACACGTGAAGAGATGATCCCCCGCTAAGGAGGTTGTATGTCTCTCCTTAGTCATATCATCTTCCACTTGTTAAAGATGCGCATAGAGAGTAGGCTTACGTCACTTGATCTTGCACACGTGAAGAGATGATCCCCCGCTAAGGAGGTTGTATGTCTCTCCTTAGTCATATCATCTTCCACTTGTTAAAGATGCGCATAGAGAGTAGGCTTACGTCACTTGATCTTGCACACGTGAAGAGATGATCCCCCGCTAAGGAGGTTGTATGTCTCTCCTTAGTCATATCATCTTCCACTTGTTAAAGATGCGCATAGAGAGTAGGCTTACGTCACTTGATCTTGCACACGTGAAGAGATGATCCCCCGCTAAGGAGGTTCTACGTCTCTCCTTAGTCATATCATCTTCCACTTGTTAAAGATGCGCATAGAGAGTAGGCTTACGTCACTTGATCTTGCACACGTGAAGAGATGATCCCCCGCTAAGGAGGTTGTATGTCTCTCCTTAGTCATATCATCTTCCACTTGTTAAAGATGCGCATAGAGAGTAGGCTTACGTCACTTGATCTTGCACATGTGAAGAGATGATCCCCCGCTAAGGAGGTTGTATGTCTCTCCTTAGTCATATCATCTTCCACTTGTTAAAGATGCGCATAGAGAGTAGGCTTACGTCACTTTATCTTGCACACGTGAAGAGATGATCCCCGCTAAGGAGGTTGTATGTCTCTCCTTAGTCATATCATCTTCCACTTGTTAAAGATGCGCATAGAGAGTAGGCTTACGTCACTTGATCTTGCACACGTGAAGAGATGATCCCCCGCTAAGGAGGTTGTATGTCTCTCCTTAGTCATATCATCTTCCACTTGTTAAAGATGCGCATAGAGAGTAGGCTTACGTCACTTGATCTTGCACACGTGAAGAGATGATCCCCCGCTAAGGAGGTTGTATGTCTCTCCTTAGTCATATCATCTTCCACTTGTTAAAGATGCGCATAGAGAGTAGGCTTACGTCACTTGATCTTGCACACGTGAAGAGATGATCCCCGCTAAGGAGGTTGTATGTCTCTCCTTAGTCATATCATCTTCCACTTGTTAAAGATGCGCATAGAGAGTAGGCTTACGTCACTTGATCTTGCACACGTGAAGAGATGATCCCCCGCTAAGGAGGTTGTATGTCTCTCCTTAGTCATATCATCTTCCACTTGTTAAAGATGCGCATAGAGAGTAGGCTTACGTCACTTGATCTTGCACACGTGAAGAGATGATCCCCCGCTAAGGAGGTTGTATGTCTCTCCTTAGTCATATCATCTTCCACTTGTTAAAGATGCGCATAGAGAGTAGGCTTACGTCACTTGATCTTGCACACGTGAAGAGATGATCCCCCGCTAAGGAGGTTGTATGTCTCTCCTTAGTCATATCATCTTCCACTTGTTAAAGATGCGCATAGAGAGTAGGCTTACGTCACTTGATCTTGCACACGTGAAGAGATGATCCCCCGCTAAGGAGGTTGTATGTCTCTCCTTAGTCATATCATCTTCCACTTGTTAAAGATGCGCATAGAGAGTAGGCTTACGTCACTTGATCTTGCACACGTGAAGAGATGATCCCCCGCTAAGGAGGTTGTATGTCTCTCCTTAGTCATATCATCTTCCACTTGTTAAAGATGCGCATAGAGAGTAGGCTTACGTCACTTGATCTTGCACACGTGAAGAGATGATCCCCCGCTAAGGAGGTTGTATGTCTCTCCTTAGTCATATCATCTTCCACTTGTTAAAGATGCGCATAGAGAGTAGGCTTACGTCACTTGATCTTGCACACGTGAAGAGATGATCCCCCGCTAAGGAGGTTGTATGTCTCTCCTTAGTCATATCATCTTCCACTTGTTAAAGATGCGCATAGAGAGTAGGCTTACGTCACTTGATCTTGCACACGTGAAGAGATGATCCCCCGCTAAGGAGGTTGTATGTCTCTCCTTAGTCATATCATCTTCCACTTGTTAAAGATGCGCATAGAGAGTAGGCTTACGTCACTTGATCTTGCACACGTGAAGAGATGATCCCCCGCTAAGGAGGTTGTATGTCTCTCCTTAGTCATATCATCTTCCACTTGTTAAAGATGCGCATAGAGAGTAGGCTTACGTCACTTGATCTTGCACACGTGAAGAGATGATCCCCCGCTAAGGAGGTTGTATGTCTCTCCTTAGTCATATCATCTTCCACTTGTTAAAGATGCGCATAGAGAGTAGGCTTACGTCACTTGATCTTGCACACGTGAAGAGATGATCCCCCGCTAAGGAGGTTGTACGTCTCTCCTTAGTCATATCATCTTCCACTTGTTAAAGATGCGCATAGAGAGTAGGCTTACGTCACTTGATCTTGCACACGTGAAGAGATGATCCCCCGCTAAGGAGGTTGTATGTCTCTCCTTAGTCATATCATCTTCCACTTGTTAAAGATGCGCATAGAGAGTAGGCTTACGTCACTTGATCTTGCACACGTGAAGAGATGATCCCCCGCTAAGGAGGTTGTATGTCTCTCCTTAGTCATATCATCTTCCACTTGTTAAAGATGCGCATAGAGAGTAGGCTTACGTCACTTGATCTTGCACACGTGAAGAGATGATCCCCCGCTAAGGAGGTTGTATGTCTCTCCTTAGTCATATCATCTTCCACTTGTTAAAGATGCGCATAGAGAGTAGGCTTACGTCACTTGATCTTGCACACGTGAAGAGATGATCCCCCGCTAAGGAGGTTGTATGTCTCTCCTTAGTCATATCATCTTCCACTTGTTAAAGATGCGCATAGAGAGTAGGCTTACGTCACTTGATCTTGCACACGTGAAGAGATGATCCCCCGCTAAGGAGGTTGTATGTCTCTCCTTAGTCATATCATCTTCCACTTGTTAAAGATGCGCATAGAGAGTAGGCTTACGTCACTTGATCTTGCACACGTGAAGAGATGATCCCCCGCTAAGGAGGTTGTATGTCTCTCCTTAGTCATATCATCTTCCACTTGTTAAAGATGCGCATAGAGAGTAGGCTTACGTCACTTGATCTTGCACACGTGAAGAGATGATCCCCCGCTAAGGAGGTTGTATGTCTCTCCTTAGTCATATCATCTTCCACTTGTTAAAGATGCGCATAGAGAGTAGGCTTACGTCACTTGATCTTGCACACGTGAAGAGATGATCCCCCGCTAAGGAGGTTGTATGTCTCTCCTTAGTCATATCATCTTCCACTTGTTAAGGATGCGCATAGAGAGTAGGCTTACGTCACTTGATCTTGCACACGTGAAGAGATGATCCCCCGCTAAGGAGGTTGTATGTCTCTCCTTAGTCATATCATCTTCCACTTGTTAAAGATGCGCATAGAGAGTAGGCTTACGTCACTTGATCTTGCACACGTGAAGAGATGATCACCCGCTAAGGAGGTTGTATGTCTCTCCTTAGTCATATCATCTTCCACTTGTTAAGGATGCGCATAGAGAGTAGGCTTACGTCACTTGATCTTGCACACGTGAAGAGATGATCCCCCGCTAAGGAGGTTGTATGTCTCTCCTTAGTCATATCATCTTCCACTTGTTAAAGATGCGCATAGAGAGTAGGCTTACGTCACTTGATCTTGCACACGTGAAGAGATGATCCCCCGCTAAGGAGGTTGTATGTCTCTCCTTAGTCATATCATCTTCCACTTGTTAAAGATGCGCATAGAGAGTAGGCTTACGTCACTTGATCTTGCACACGTGAAGAGATGATCCCCCGCTAAGGAGGTTGTATGTCTCTCCTTAGTCATATCATCTTCCACTTGTTAAAGATGCGCATAGAGAGTAGGCTTACGTCACTTGATCTTGCACACGTGAAGAGATGATCCCCCGCTAAGGAGGTTGTACGTCTCTCCTTAGTCATATCATCTTCCACTTGTTAAAGATGCGCATAGAGAGTAGGCTTACGTCACTTGATCTTGCACACGTGAAGAGATGATCCCCCGCTAAGGAGGTTGTATGTCTCTCCTTAGTCATATCATCTTCCACTTGTTAAAGATGCGCATAGAGAGTAGGCTTACGTCACTTGATCTTGCACACGTGAAGAGATGATCCCCCGCTAAGGAGGTTGTATGTCTCTCCTTAGTCATATCATCTTCCACTTGTTAAAGATGCGCATAGAGAGTAGGCTTACGTCACTTTATCTTGCACACGTGAAGAGATGATCCCCGCTAAGGAGGTTGTATGTCTCTCCTTAGTCATATCATCTTCCACTTGTTAAAGATGCGCATAGAGAGTAGGCTTACGTCACTTGATCTTGCACACGTGAAGAGATGATCCCCCGCTAAGGAGGTTGTATGTCTCTCCTTAGTCATATCATCTTCCACTTGTTAAAGATGCGCATAGAGAGTAGGCTTACGTCACTTGATCTTGCACACGTGAAGAGATGATCCCCCGCTAAGGAGGTTGTATGTCTCTCCTTAGTCATATCATCTTCCACTTGTTAAAGATGCGCATAGAGAGTAGGCTTACGTCACTTGATCTTGCACACGTGAAGAGATGATCCCCCGCTAAGGAGGTTGTATGTCTCTCCTTAGTCATATCATCTTCCACTTGTTAAGGATGCGCTTAGAGAGTAGGCTTACGTCACTTGATCTTGCACACGTGAAGAGATGATCCCCCGCTAAGGAGGTTGTATGTCTCTCCTTAGTCATATCATCTTCCACTTGTTAAAGATGCGCATAGAGAGTAGGCTTACGTCACTTGATCTTGCACACGTGAAGAGATGATCCCCCGCTAAGGAGGTTGTATGTCTCTCCTTAGTCATATCATCTTCCACTTGTTAAAGATGCGCATAGAGAGTAGGCTTACGTCACTTGATCTTGCACACGTGAAGAGATGATCCCCCGCTAAGGAGGTTGTACGTCTCTCCTTAGTCATATCATCTTCCACTTGTTAAAGATGCGCATAGAGAGTAGGCTTACGTCACTTGATCTTGCACACGTGAAGAGATGATCCCCCGCTAAGGAGGTTGTACGTCTCTCCTTAGTCATATCATCTTCCACTTGTTAAAGATGCGCATAGAGAGTAGGCTTACGTCACTTGATCTTGCACACGTGAAGAGATGATCCCCCGCTAAGGAGGTTGTATGTCTCTCCTTAGTCATATCATCTTCCACTTGTTAAAGATGCGCATAGAGAGTAGGCTTACGTCACTTGATCTTGCACACGTGAAGAGATGATCCCCCGCTAAGGAGGTTGTATGTCTCTCCTTAGTCATATCATCTTCCACTTGTTAAAGATGCGCATAGAGAGTAGGCTTACGTCACTTGATCTTGCACACGTGAAGAGATGATTCCCCGCTAAGGAGGTTGTACATCTTTCCTTAGTCATATCATCTTCCACTTGTTAAAGATGCGCATAGAGAATAGGCTTACGTCACTTGATCTTGTACAAGTGAAGAGATGATCCCCCGCTAAGGAGGTTGTATGTCTCTCCTTAGTCATATCATCTTCCACTTGTTAAAGATGCGCATAGAGAGTAGGCTTACGTCACTTGATCTTGCACACGTGAAGAGATGATCCCCCGCTAAGGAGGTTGTATGTCTCTCCTTAGTCATATCATCTTCCACTTGTTAAAGATGCGCATAGAGAGTAGGCTTACGTCACTTGATCTTGCACACGTGAAGAGATGATCCCCCGCTAAGGAGGTTGTATGTCTCTCCTTAGTCATATCATCTTCCACTTGTTAAAGATGCGCATAGAGAGTAGGCTTACGTCACTTGATCTTGCACACGTGAAGAGATGATCCCCCGCTAAGGAGGTTGTATGTCTCTCCTTAGTCATATCATCTTCCATTTGTTAAGGATGTGCATAGAGAGTAGGCTTACGTCACTTGATCTTGCACACGTGAAGAGATGATCCCCCGCTAAGGAGGTTGTACGTCTTTCCTTAGTCATATCATCTTGCACTTGTTAAAGATGCGCATAGAGAGTAGGCTTACGTCACTTGATCTTGCACACGTGAAGAGATGATCCCCCGCTAAGGAGGTTGTATGTCTCTCCTTAGTCATATCATCTTCCACTTGTTAAAGATGCGCATAGAGAGTAGGCTTACGTCACTTGATCTTGCACACGTGAAGAGATGATCCCCCGCTAAGGAGGTTGTATGTCTCTCCTTAGTCATATCATCTTCCACTTGTTAAAGATGCGCATAGAGAGTAGGCTTACGTCACTTGATCTTGCACACGTGAAGAGATGATCCCCCGCTAAGGAGGTTGTACGTCTTTCCTTAGTCATATCATCTTCCACTTGTTAAAGATGCGCATAGAGAGTAGGCTTACGTCACTTGATCTTGCACACGTGAAGAGATGATCCCCCGCTAAGGAGGTTGTATGTCTCTCCTTAGTCATATCATCTTCCACTTGTTAAAGATGCGCATAGAGAGTAGGCTTACGTCACTTGATCTTGCACACGTGAAGAGATGATCCCCCGCTAAGGAGGTTGTATGTCTCTCCTTAGTCATTTATCTCCCACTTTATTTGACGTTTGATCTAATATTATAATTTTATCTCCAATTAGTGCGATCAGTATCCTATTTGAGTTAAGGATTTTATTTTATTGGAAGAACAGTACAAATATTGTTACAAAACATCAAAATCGCAAATTTGTATAATACATGTTTGTCTAATGAAAGTTATTATTTTAGTCTTAAGGTTGTTTGGTTTTAAAGTGGTTATAATGAAATAAGTGTTAGTTATATATACATTTATGTTGGCATTTCGTATAATGATTATCCTAATACGAAAGCCTCATGAGATTCTTGCTCCGGGTTCCCGAGGTATAATTGCTTTCCAATGATAAAATCCATATCAAGGCTAGTAAACGTTTTCCCAACAAGCCTTATCGCGCACTCATTAAGATAAGAAACAATAAATCAGAAAACAATGCACTAAAGTATACAAATATTAACCTGGTTAAACTACATTATTTAAAATAAAAAAAGTAGATACCTATTGAAAAACCAAAATTAGGTTACACTTTCTATGATGATCAACATAAGGATAATTCTGCTTTGAGCAACCATTCATTTCTCCATTCTTATATTATCACAAATCAACTGGTCAAATTGATCGCAAGGGTAGTGTTGGGAGGTAAGCCGATAGTCACCGTTTTACAGCTGAAAACGCAAACAATTTATTTCAGGTTTCTCATTTGTACTATACCTTTTTCTTATTTAGTCACGAACAAAATCTTTGTGTTTTTATCAAAAAAAAATTTTAAAAAAAACAAGAAAGTACTTGAAAGTAACGCAATAAAAACTAATACAATATTACTTTACAAAAACAAACATTTAATTTTAAGGGAGATTGTGTTTGGTCTTGAGCTAATGCCTCAACTAATTGCGCCTTATTTTCCAAAGCCGCATACTCCTGACCCCATTTCCCTGTTATTTTCGCTGTTATCCGTGAGTCTCATTGACCATTCCTCCAGTTCTTTATGGTCCTTTGGCCACTTTCGGGTAACTCCAGTTTCCTTTAGAGTCCTCTAGTTCGTCGTTATTGGAGTCCCAAAAGTTTCTAGTTTTCCGTTCGAATATTGACCTTTAATTAATTGACTTTCCGTGCTAATCGATCCTTTTGCAGCGATGTTCGATAACCATCTCTCTCCAGAATTCAGTTGGGTAGGCCTCCAGTTGATTAGTCATTTTCAGCACCCTCTTCTTCGGAGATATTCTATGACCTCTTTCACCAGGATTCAGTTAGATACTCACTGCACCTGATCTTATTTTTTTTTTAGGTGATGAACGAGTCTAATTGGTGTTATGTTATTCTCGGGTAGCTTTTGACGATATCCTTGTGCCCCCCGAGGTTTTAGGGTCGCTATTACAGGGGAGTCAGTTTTCATCAAAACCCCCTTTCCCCCCAGATCCTGGGTATCATTTACCAATTTCTACGTATCTACGTAGATTTCGTCTCCTGCTGACTACGGACAGATTCTGTAATGGGCCATCCTCGTTATCGCCGAAACAATCGTCTTTCGCCTCCGCAGTCCACAGACGGCACTAGAAGTTTATGTTGGTCTATAGCAATCCGTAGCTAGATTCTAGATTTCAGCATGAAAGGATCTTAGGCTAGCTAAGGCCAACCGAGGCTGGATAAAAGTTCAATTGCAATACCTAGACAGAACTAATCAGACAAGGCATTGCAAGTATAGAAAACCTGGCCGTTTGGAAGGTTCTATTGGTCTCGAGTAGTGTCTGAAGTTCGTCTCATCCCAGGGACAGTCCAAGCCTTACAGCGAGGTCGAAAGACTCTTGCAGGCTGGTACCACGGGTCCTGTCTGGGTGGGAGTCACGAGTTAGGGTGTGAATTCTGTTGCTATTCTCCCCATTATGCATTTATCTTTGTATTCTTGCTGGGTTGGAGGTAAAGGTCGAGAGGCCAACTCGTCTTTTCGCTACCTTTCCTTCTTCTTGCAAACTTTCACAAACGTGCAGGGGCAAACGTGGTAAGGGAAACCAGAGGGGATGAATGTCCGAATGCACTACCTGGATTGAACTAATTCGGAGCATTAGAAGGAATAATTTAGCTGCATTGAAAATCCGTCCCGGGTCCCCTGAGTCGTCAAATCGTTCCCAGTAGCTCTGGAAACGCAGACGAATCTGTAGGGTCTGGTGGGATCAGCCCAGGAGGTGGTCTGTAGGCAGTGTAGGCCTTAGAATTAGCATTCAGGGTGAGGGGGTTTACCCTTGTTTTTTCTATTTCCTACTCTCCAGTGTCACTGTTTTTATTCCTCAAACGTATTTCAAGTACGTTTTGGTACTGTCTATTCCGAGACTTTCTGGGCAAAGAATAAGTCGAAAGACGTACTCCTGAGCATTTCTCTCAAAACGTCACAAATAAAGTCCTTACAGACGTCCTTGGAAGCCCTAGATCTACGGACTGTAACCATAGCTGGAAGGAGGGCACTTTAGGAGTTCCTAGTAGATTGCAATAAAGATTTGAACAGAAAAATAGTGTTTAAAAGAACTTTTTTTGCTGGAGTGAAAGATTCTAAAGCATCAAATTCTCAGATCAGCTGTTTCTCACAACCCACCTGAGAAATAAAGGATCTTACAGCAACTGTTTTTTTCAATTAAAGGTTATGTTTACATTATTTTCATATTAGCTTTCCAGTAAATTTCTTAACTCATTAGTAGATTAATAACTATTACAAAATATATCTAAAATTATGAATCATTCACAACTAATTATATTACATAATTATTATTTATTTGTTTTATGTAATTATAGCGTTAGTTTTTTTTATGAAGAAATGTATTTTTTTCAAAACAAAATGTTAATGCTATTAAAGCTTGCAGTTAAACTTATATTAAAAATTAGTGTGTAAAAGACTTCTTTCTTATTTAAAATTCTGGATACAGGTTTGTAAATGATAAATGATTTAAATACAGGTTTTTAAATGACTGGCACCACTGTTTCTACTTATTTATTTGCATAATATAAAATGTCTTACTACTTCTTATTCTTTATTTAGATTTTGTTCAATATTTTCATTAGTCGTATAAACATAATCAATAAATTGTAGGAAACATTATTTATTCATATTAAATTAAATAACAAATAAACTCTTGATTAAAATATTTGGCTTTAAAATAGTATTTCCACTTCTGCCATGTGATCATACAGATAATTTTTAGGAACACCATCTTAGTTTCCCCAATTTTGGGATGATATTTTTGTACTTAAAATTTGGTTTCAAAATGTTAATTGGTTTGTTTTATTTTCCTCAATTCGGTTTGAAAGTTTAAAAATGTTTCGAGCTTAATTCTAAAAGTAGATACAAAATATCGTCTTTACTGAAGTTTTTTGGTTTTCAATATCCAAAATTTTAGATAAACCAAAAATTGTATCTATTAAAAAAAAATAATAATAACACGGCTATCTTTCCTTCACGATGACGTGTTCACAATGTGTTTCAAATTAAACTTACAACTAAATGATTTGTTATTGTTGAAAGTCTATTTCTTGGTTGTGTTTTCTCAACTTTTAAAATATGTTATGAAATCATCTGAGATTTTCCGTTACAAGGCATTCCTTCGTTTTCAACCCGTATTGAAAAGTGGGAAGTAAAACAGAAAGTGAGACATGAAAGGATTAATTTACGGGCATAAAGCAAGCCTTGTATGAGGGGGAGGATCTTTAACGTTCACTACGATTGAAAACAGAATATTCTATTCTAAGGTAGGTTAGATTATTTCTACACGGACATGCGCACTGGCGTGTGGTGCAACAAAACAAATTTTTCATGAAGGAATTCTAAAATTACTTTCTTGAAGAGTTTGATGTAAACATTTTTATTTTAGATATACATTGTTAAAAATAACAATAATGAAAGTAAATGGAAATATTCATTACTAAGACAAATCGAGGATGGAATACTTGACAAGACGCGCATGCTCGAACTTTACCTCTCACCGTGTTTAAGTAATGATTTTCTGTAATTAAAATATCATTACAGAGCCCTTTCTTCTACACACATTAACTTTGATCTCTTATAGCATCTGATAGCAAACTGTTGGGTTGAAGTAATGCCCAGTTAACATTTTGTGATAGATCAAAATTGCTTTAATTTGCTTCAAGATATTTGTAACGTTTTAAGTATTTTATGTTTCTTAATGGAGCTGTGATGTCCACAATGGAGCTGTGATGTCCCCAATGGAGCTGTGATGTCCCCAATGGAGCTGTGATGTCCACAATGGAGCTGTGATGTCCCCAATGGAGCTGTGATGTCCCCAATGGAGCTGTGATGTCCCCAATGGAGCTGTGATGTCCACAATGGAGCTATGATGTCCCCAATGGAGCTGTGATGTCCACAATGGAGCTGTGATGTCCACAATGGGGCTGTGATGTCCACAATGGAGCTGTGATGTCCACAATGGAGCTGTGATGTCCACAATGGAGCTGTGATGTCCACAATGGAGCTGTGATGTCCACAATGGAGATGTGATGTCCACAATGGAGATGTGATGTCCACAATGGAGCTGTGATGTCCACAATGGAGCTGTGATGTCCACAATGGAGCTGTGATGTCCACAATGGAGCTGTGATGTACTTGGCTTTAGTCTTTCTATATCAAAAGAAGACAAGAGCTATCACCTATAGAACATTACCCGGGTTGGAATATCTTTTAACCTCATGTGGGAAATCATCCAGCTCTGAGTGGGGTGTACTCAGGTTTCAAGCTGTTTTAATTTTTACAACCTCTGGTGGATTCCTACATGTAACGAAAGAGTAAGTTAAAGGTGGTGACAATCATTTAGCGTGTTGTAGTATATACTCCTCTTTGGGTTGGAATTATCCTTCAGCATCTTGTCCTTCAGGGATTGTACTGATTGGAGCGACACAATCCTCCAGCCTATTAGGATATCCTTAGAGTCGAACCTAGAGTGGAGATATCCACGAATCTATCATAGGGCATCCTCATGTTTAGAACGTCATTATCCTCCAACCTAGTAGAATGTGCCTATATACCTTGGGATATCCTTAAGTTTTACGTAGGAATAGAGTTAAGTCTAGAGTGGAGATATCCACGAATCTATCGTAGGGCATCCTCATGTTTAGAACGTCATTATCCTCCAACCTAGTAGAATGTGCCTATATACCTTGGGATATCCTTAAGTTTTACGTAGGAATAGAGTTAAGTCTAGAGTGGAGATATCCACGAATCTCTCGTAAGCCATCCTCATGTTTAGGGCGGCATCATCCTCCATCCTCTAGTAGGATATCCTTCATTTTTACGTACGAGTAGAGTTGAACCTAAGGTGGAGATATCCACGAATCTTTCGTAGGACATCCTCATGTTTAGGGCGACATTATCTTCTAACCTAGTAGGATATGATTATATACCGTGAGATATCGACCGTGGGATATCCTTCAGTTTTACGTAGGAATAGAGTTAAGTCTAGAGTGGAGATATCCCCAAATCTCTTGTAGGACATCCTCATGTTTTTACGGGGACATCATCCTTCAGCCTGTAGTAGGGATCCTTTATTTTTACGTAGGAATAGAGTTAAGTCTAGAGTGGAGATATTGCCGAATCTCTCGTTGGACATCCTCATTTTTAGGGCGGCATTATCCTCCAACCTAGTAGGATATTCCTATTTACCGTGATATATCCTTCATTTCTACCTACGAGTAGAGTTGAGCCTAGAGTGGTAATATCCCAAACCTCTCGAATCTTCACGCATAGCTGCATTATCATCCAGCCATTACCATCATGTACTGACGACATTGCTATGTAGAGAGGATGACTATAAGTTTATGACAAATAGAACCCAAGTGTCTAACGCTTTGTAAATGGTTTCTTTTAGGTTCAGAAATTTGACGCTTTAGTTGTTTTTAGAAACAAGCCTAACCTAGCTAGATTATTTGTATCTATGTACTGCGGATATTCTAAAGCAGGGGGTTTCCACGTGGGGTAGCGGTTAAAACTTGGGCGGATTCTTTTTTTGCCGTTTATTTTATCCATCCAGGTAAACCTCATCTCGCACAAGTAGGAGGGGAAAATGAAATCAGGTACTACGAAGCTTCCATGTTTGTTCTTGATACACTGATTTTTCTGTTTAACCAAATGGTATCTAAAGCGATAGATTTAAATTTCAAGCGCAACATTCATTCAGCAAGTAATTCAGCAATTCAGCAAGTTTCGTTTAGATGGGTAACAAATTGGCATCGTCTGTAGCTGCATTTAAGATCCACCTTTGCCCAGTGTTTTCTGAATGTTCTTGTGGCAAGAACATAATAATGCCACAATTCATTTTCCAAACTCTACAAGACAATTTCAGGTTAATATGATTTGATGTTTATATCAGGGCCCTCTTCTCTAATATAAAAGTTACTGGAAGGAAATAAATCAAAGACGTTTTCCTCTATGGATAATGACCACAAGTTTATTTGTTTACTCGGAGCGAGCTCATCAGCAAAGGGTAACGGGTCGCCAAATATTTCTTCTTGCTATGGGGGTCGCGCCATGAAAAAGGGTTAACAACACTGTTTCAAAGAATTGTTTTATAAAAGAGCTTTGTAAAGTGAGGTTACTTTATTAACTACATAATTTATGTATTTTAACTGGAATTCTTGTTTATAATGTAATTTTTTAATACCTTATATATGAAAAAGCAGGAAAATTCGCAGTTATTTAGTATTTGAATGGTAAAAAAATTTATGTTCAATTTAAAAATCGCCTACTTACTAATGCGGACAATGCATTTTACTCAACCATACACAGAGAAGTGAAAGTTTGAGAAGTGTATTTATGCATAGTTTGTTTTAGTGAAAGATATTGTTGAAGCTAGTGGAGCGAAATAACGACCTAGGACACCTAAATAGTGCATGTCTGTGGCGTGGTAGTGAATGCACTTGTAGTAGGGGGAGGGGTAAATCGATTATCATTCTGGAATACAGTCTGGGTCGCGCATGCGTACGGGCGCCGCCGCTCAGCGCGCCGTAGACCTGTGCTTGGCGTGTATGTTCGGTTTCTTCATAGACCGTAACGGGCCCGCGAGGTATTTCATTGAATCTTTTATTTGATTTCACACCGGTTTCAATCAAAGCCCTTGACACGCTGCCGGCTGACCTTGGACTGATTCTTTCTACTTGCCATTAAAAGTCTGCTGTAGCCTATTCTATCCTACAAGTTGCAGATGACTGTCGAATGTCACAGTATGGTGAGTGTACACAGACTATATACACTGTACACATCACGCGTGCGTGTGGTTTATTTTGGTCAAGGCTTTTTCAATGAAAAAATAAATCTCAAGTAACTAGCTAAGAATATAATTATAATACTTTTAACAGTTTATGTTAAAAAAAAATATATTTCTTTATTTAATAAATGTATACTTTTTACAAATTATTATTCTGAACCATCATATTACCAGTATATAACATTGGTAAACACATGTTTTATTTATATATAATAATCACGCAATAACTAGCTATAGTCATACAATAGCTATTATTATTAGCTACAATAGCTAATAAAGTAATTATTATGTAAACAGTTGTTTTTTATAAATTTCCATAAGTGTAAAAAGTGTTGCAACATAAACTTTTATTTTCTTGTTCATTAAAAAATATCCCAACAGCAGCTCTTATCCTATTTAAAGCTATTACCTTAGCTTTTGAGTTTTAAGTAAAGTTCTCTTTGTATATAAACAGCTAACATTTTATTAAAATTTATGGAGTGTATAAATATGAAATAACATGTTTTTTAGTTTTTATATTTTCTATGAAAGTAGTTAAAGAATTGCCAATTTTTATACATTTTTCTGATTTTATAAATCTTTCAATAAATATCAAAAGCTAGTGTATGAAGATTTATTAACAAAAGGGTTTTGTTTAAAATGTATAATTCATTTTCTTCATCTTTTTATTCTTTCCCCTCCAAAACTTCAAAAAATCATTATTTACATATCGACCGAAATTTTATAAAACGTCATTAGAGTATAAAAACACAAACACTCGTGTTCTGTTATTGTTAGACTGAGAGCTAATAAAAGCGTGTATTCGTTAACAAGGGTTTGGGAACAATAGGAAAGAATAGAAAGTAAATATATTGCTATATCTCACTACTAGAAGCTGTTTTATCTTTCTAACTTTATGTAACCAATAAATGAACAATATCTAACAAGGATATTAATCCCTGTTAGATATTGTTACATTTATGTGAATTCTATTATTTATGTGGTTCTATTAGGAAGTCTTATATCTGGTTTGATCTCTTTGCAGTTTATCATTAAATAAATCTAAGAAATTATAAAATATAGCTTCACGAGAGATTTTACCTAATCAAGAAATACTCAGTGTTGCTTTTATAAACTCCAGAAGCCACAGGTCTTCATTGCATCTCTGTGTATCAGAATATGATGGAAAGATATTATATTGGTGTAGGACTATCCTAATGATGAAGAATAAAAGCAGATCTGGTGATTGAAAGGGTAGCATAATCTATTACATTGATGTAGGACTATCGTAGTAGGGTCAAAGCAGATGTATAGAACAGTAGGGTGGGTAAAGTATAGCATTTGTGATGAACTGTTATACACGTGTAAAAGCAGATGAGTAGAACGGAAAGGTGGAAAAAGTGTTACATTTGTGTGGGACTGCCCTAGAGGAGTAAAAGTAGATGAGTAGTACATAGGATGGGAAAAGAATTATATTGGTGTGGGACCGTTATAGAAGAGTAAAAGCAGATTTGTAGAACGGAAAGGTGGAAAAAGTATTACATTTGTGTGGGACTGCCCTAGAGGAGTAAAAGTAGATGAGTAGTACATAGGATGGAAAAAGAATTATATTGGTGTGGGACCGTTATAGAAGAGTAAAAGCAGATTTGTAGAACGGAAAGGTGGAAAAAGTATTACATTTGTGTGGGACTGTCCTAGAGGAGTAAAAGTAGATGAGTAGAACGGAAGGGTGGAAAAAGTGTTACATTTGTGTGGGACTGCCCTAGAGGAGTAAAAGTAGATGAGTAGAACGGAAGGGTGGAAAAAGTATTACGTTTGTGTGGGACTGCCCTAGAGGAGTAAAAGTAGATGAGTAGAACAGAAGGGTGGAAAAAGTGTTACATTTGGGTGGGACTGCCCTAGAGGAGTAAAAGTAGATGAGTAGAACGGAAGGGTGGAAAAAGTATTACGTTTGTGTGGGACTGCCCTAGAGGAGTAAAAGTAGATGAGTAGAACGGAAGGGTGGAAAAAGTGTTACATTTGTGTGGGACTGCCCTAGAGGAGTAAAAGTAGATGAGTAGAACGGAAGGGTGGAAAAAGTATTACGTTTGTGTGGGACTGCCCTAGAGGAGTAAAAGTAGATGAGTAGAACGGAAGGGTGGAAAAAGTGTTACATTTGTGTGGGACTGTAATAGAGGAGTAAAAGTAGATGAGTAGAACGGAAGGGTGGAAAAAGTGTTACATTTGTGTGGGACTGTCCTAGAGGAGTAAAAGTAGATGAGTAGAACGGAAGGGTGGAAAAAGTATTACGTTTTTGTGGGACTGCCCTAGAGGAGTAAAAGTAGATGAGTAGAACGGAAGGGTGGAAAAACTGTTACATTTGTGTGGGACTGCCCTAGAGGAGTAAAAGTAGATGAGTAGAACGGAAGGGTGGAAAAAGTGTTACATTTGTGTGGGACTGCCCTAGAGGAGTAAAAGTAGATGAGTAGAACGGAAGGGTGGAAAAAGTATTACGTTTGTGTGGGACTGCCCTAGAGGAGTAAAAGTAGTTGAGTAGAACAGAAGGGTGGAAAAAGTGTTACATTTGTGTGGGACTGCCCTAGAGGAGTAAAAGTAGATGAGTAGAACGGAAGGGTGGAAAAAGTATTACGTTTGTGTGGGACTGCCCTAGAGGAGTAAAAGTAGATGAGTAGAACGGAAGGGTGGAAAAAGTGTTACATTTGTGTGGGACTGCCCTAGAGGAGTAAAAGTAGATGAGTAGAACGGAAGGGTGGAAAAAGTATTACGTTTGTGTGGGACTGCCCTAGAGGAGTAAAAGTAGATGAGTAGAACGGAAGGGTGGAAAAAGTGTTACATTTGTGTGGGACTGTAATAGAGGAGTAAAAGTAGATGAGTAGAACGGAAGGGTGGAAAAAGTGTTACATTTGTGTGGGACTGTCCTAGAGGAGTAAAAGTAGATGAGTAGAACGGAAGGGTGGAAAAAGTATTACGTTTTTGTGGGACTGCCCTAGAGGAGTAAAAGTAGATGAGTAGAACGGAAGGGTGGAAAAAGTGTTACATTTGTGTGGGACTGTCGTAGAGGAGTAAAAGTAGATGAGTAGAACGGAAGGGTGGAAAAAGTATTACGTTTGTGTGGGACTGCCCTAGAGGAGTAAAAGTAGATGAGTAGAACGGAAGGGTGGAAAAAGTGTTACATTTGTGTGGGACTGCCCTAGAGGAGTAAAAGTAGATGAGTAGAACGGAAGGGTGGAAAAAGTATTACGTTTGTGTGGGACTGCCCTAGAGGAGTAAAAGTAGATGAGTAGAACGGAAGGGTGGAAAAAGTGTTACATTTGTGTGGGACTGTCCTAGAGGAGTAAAAGTAGATGAGTAGAACGGAAGGGTGGAAAAAGTATTACGTTTGTGTGGGACTGCCCTAGAGGAGTAAAAGTAGATGAGTAGAACGGAAGGGTGGAAAAAGTGTTACATTTGTGTGGGACTGTCGTAGAGGAGTAAAAGTAGATGAGTAGAACGGAAGGGTGGAAAAAGTATTACGTTTGTGTGGGACTGCCCTAGAGGAGTAAAAGTAGATGAGTAGAACGGAAGGGTGGAAAAAGTGTTACATTTGTGTGGGACTGCCCTAGAGGAGTAAAAGTAGATGAGTAGAACGGAAGGGTGGAAAAAGTGTTACATTTGTGTGGGACTGTCGTAGAGGAGTAAAAGTAGATGAGTAGAACGGAAGGGTGGAAAAAGTGTTACATTTGTGTGGGACTGTCCTAGAGGAGTAAAAGTAGATGAGTAGAACGGAAGGGTGGAAAAAGTATTACGTTTGTGTGGGACTGCCCTAGAGGAGTAAAAGTAGATGAGTAGAACGGAAGGGTGGAAAAAGTGTTACATTTGTGTGGGACTGTCCTAGAGGAGTAAAAGTAGATGAGTAGAACGGAAGGGTGGAAAAAGTATTACGTTTGTGTGGGACTGCCCTAGAGGAGTAAAAGTAGATGAGTAGAACGGAAGGGTGGAAAAAGTGTTACATTTGTGTGGGACTGTCGTAGAGGAGTAAAAGTAGATGAGTAGAACGGAAGGGTGGAAAAAGTATTACGTTTGTGTGGGACTGCCCTAGAGGAGTAAAAGTAGATGAGTAGAACGGAAGGGTGGAAAAAGTGTTACATTTGTGTGGGACTGCCCTAGAGGAGTAAAAGTAGATGAGTAGAACGGAAGGGTGGAAAAAGTGTTACATTTGTGTGGGACTGTCGTAGAGGAGTAAAAGTAGATGAGTAGAACGGAAGGGTGGAAAAAGTGTTACATTTGTGTGGGACTGTCCTAGAGGAGTAAAAGTAGATGAGTAGAACGGAAGGGTGGAAAAAGTATTACGTTTGTGTGGGACTGCCCTAGAGGAGTAAAAGTAAATGAGTAGAACGGAAGGGTGGAAAAAATGTTACATTTGTGTGGGACTGTCCTAGAGGAGTAAAAGTAGATGAGTAGAACGGAAGTGTGGAAAAAGTATTACGTTTGTGTGAAACTGTCCTAAAGTAGTAAAAGCAGGTGTGTAGTACATAGGATGGGAAAAAATGATATTGGTGTGGGACCGTTATAGAGTGTGAAAGCAGATGAGTAGAACGGAAGGATGGAAAATGTATTACATTGGTAAAGGAGTATCCTAGACGAATAAAAGCTGATGTATAGAAAGGTAGGATGGAACAAACTATTGTATTCACATGACAATAATAGGCATTGCATTTTGTAAAAAACCAGGTAGAATGGTATAGCGTTTTAGTGTATGGGATTATATGAGATAATTCAGTGTAAAAGAAGATGCGTAGATGCTTAGTATCCGACGATGGCAAATAGTTTTGAATTATTTCGTAGCCTTTTCCAATATTTGCCATATTTGCCGATTGTCCTCTGACGATTATGATAAAACGCAGATGTTGACCCTTAGCGGATGCTTCGTTGGGCGTTTGTCTCCGCTTTCTATGACCATAAGACGGTTGCTCTAAAATTCCGTTACCTTATAAGGCTTGAGGCGAAGTAGGTCGATTATATTGCCTCCTATGACGTCACCTTTGCACCCGCTCTGGAAGCTTCTTTCGTTCAGAATCTTTGAAATTTAGTTTCGTACGAGGAAGATACATAAAATCAAATATTTTACGATTTTATAAATTTATAGCTGTGTATAATAGAGTGAGAAGGGGCCGTTTGAGCTGCGGCCTTGAAACTATAATGTCCATAGAGAACAGGCCCACTCTCCCCGTGCTGAACGTGCATGTTTATGTTTTATAGCGAAAATGAAAATTGATGCTGTCGGTTGTAACAAACTAAAAGAAAAAATGAGAAAACAATAGGGCGAGGCAGGATAACCCAACATTATGATAACATAATTTATTTACAATTTATATTCAACATAATAAGAATAATAAAATAATAATATTTCATACAAAATAAAGAATACAATAAAATCTCGATTTAATTAGTTTTTCGCTCAATTTTTTAATTTTGTTTTATGTACAAATTTGTAATTTGTTAGGCAAAATTAATATAACTATTGTCTGTATAAATTTAAAAAGAAAGATAAAATTTGGTTCGGATGTCGATTGTGTGAAAGGCAGTATATTCTTTCCTGATCAATAGAGAGATCTCCACTGACTATATTCCCGTGGAGTCCTAGTACAAAGGGGGGAAACGAACTTGCAGGTGCCCTACGCATGTATAGGGCAAACCTACTGTGTTTAAAACTGGAAAGAAAGAGTCTAAAAATAGCAATGCACATCACACACACACACACACACACACACACACACACACACACACACACACACACACACACACACACACACACAATTAAATTTTCACCATTTTTGATGGGAAACTTTTATTGATGTAATCCCATTTAACGCTCAAATGAAGGTCAACTGGTTCACCTCAGCAACGTTCTTCGGAGACCTAATCCTAGAATAAAAAATTGATTAGTTGTTTCAAAACTGACGCGGAAAATGCAGCCTGCGTGTACATGAGGAGGCTCCAGTTAAAGGTATCCAATTAAACCTTGGAGAGAAGAGGAGAAAATGCACATATATGAAGCTAGCCGAGAGAATTAATAAAGAGATCTAGAAGTAATCTACGAAGAAACGGGTGACATAAGGACGTGACTTTGCAGTTCGATCTACTTACAAAAATTAGACTAGGTTCAAACTGAAAACTGCTAAAAATTATGACAGTATTTGTAAATAATACTAAGTTCATAAAAAAATTTAATAACATTAAATTACAATAAAAGAAATTAACATGAAATACTATGATTTAAAAGAGTAAAAAGTATAAAAACACCGACTACTTTAGCTGATTTCAAACAAGCCTAAATGTTAGAAAACTAGGTTTCCAAATTGATGGAGAAACTGGTTTTCTATCACTTAGCCACTCCAAGGGCTGAGTAAAGTGTGATGGGAATCATAGAGGCTAAAATCGTACTTAATACAGGAAGTAGTGTAGGTCTCCTAAACGTCGTGATATTTAGGGTAATTTGGACGCAACTGTCGCACATTTCACCATGGGTGCAAGTGTCACTGAGTGCATCTGTCGCATATTCTAATTATTACTTGTAATATTACCAGTTTTGTAATTTAATTTGTCTTATGTATACTAAGTAATATAGAATTTTATTAGTTGCAACTCATAACTTTTTCCAAATAATCTTTTACTGTGGTTCCTCAGCTTACCCTCTTCTAAACGAGCCATGGCTACCAAAACATTCTACGATACATGCTTTACGTTCAACTGTATGACGGACAGGTTCGGTGAATCGATCAACAAATTTTTGCTTCCGTAACTAAGACGTTTTTTTAGATACGGGTTGTTTCTAACATACGATTGAATAATAATAGTAAAAAATATTATGTTCTAGACAAAATTCCAATCTTATTTTAAATATAAAATGAAAGTGATATTATTACTAATCAAAGTTCTCAAACACTTAAATATTGTTGGAATGTGACAGCAAAAACCAGAGATAAAGCCAATCTCGCACTCTATCCATAATACTTGGCCAAATACGGGTCGTCCTCGATTCCTCCTATGTTACTAAACAATGTAGGCTAAACACGAAGAAAATAATTTTAAGCGTTAGAAAACATAAATAGTAGATACTTAAAAATCTAACAACGTACTTGGATAAAATCTTAACCTACCAACACACGCGAAACTATATAAACTCGAACCTTCTCAATATAACAGAACATTATATTTTACTACATCACTGTACAGCTATATTAGCATATAGCATCAAAACATCCGGTTATTATAGATAAAGTAATAAAAAACCAAGAATTCTGCAACTGTAACATTTCAGTTGAGTTGCCGTAGCGATATCGATGAACACACCTTGATTATATGAAACCATTTCAGAATTATCACAATTTCTGACTAATAAACCAACACTAATCGAAGTATTTTCACAGTCGAAACTAGTTGCAGAATTTTTCAATAACAGAAACAACAATTCTGTAAGAAATAATATGTAATGAACTTCCTGGGTATTCCATGTGATTACAGGATTTTTCCAACATTCCCGTAATTACATAAGGCTGTGTAGTAAGGAAAAACTATTTAAATGATAAATAAATGAAATTTTGTAATTTTCCAAAGACATACATTCTTAATGTATAAGTGATAGCTTTAACTGTAACGCATAATTAACAAGTTATTACAACAGAAATTACTTTCGTTTGTATCAAACAATATAATTGTAAACATCGATCTATACAAAAAGATTCACCAGTGCCACGTTGAGTAAAGGATATTTATAAGGTCAATGTTTACATACAAATGCACATTGAAGGCCAAGGAATTAACTTGAAACGCATGATTTTATATTCACATAGTTGACTTATTACTTTGTTTTAGAACTGAACCTTTTTGGCTTATAACCTTTGTAAGAAAAGGCTTATAGCTTAACTTATCTATTATTTTTTATAATCTTACAAACTTCTTACAAACATTAGCAAATACAAACTTTAATTTTTTGTTTGTCAATAAAACTTTGACTTTAAAAATCAGTAAAACTTAATTTTTCTTGTGTATTTCTTTGATACTTCGTATTACAAAATACAGGCTTATTACAAGTGACGTAAGCCTACTGTGCTTCTGGGAAAGTTCTGAGTGTTTCGTTTTAAGACAGGAAACCGGAAGTACGTTTTCCTGTAGGACCAAGATAAATATTCTATATTATAATGAAACCTGGCTGAAACTTAAAGCCATTATTTCCGGCTATTAGTTCCTCCCAATAGTTTTTTTTATTTGCAACGTGTGATGTATTTAAATGCAACAAATTCATTTTGCCATAATTAAGTTCTTTGAAAAATGCCATAATCTTTTTAATATAATATATTTTTGGGAATTATAGTATCAAATTAAATTATAATAAAGAAATAAAAAATAGTATTAAAAATTAAGTAGGGGTTTAAATTTTTTATAACACAAATATAACGTCTTAAAAATACCAACCATCTGAAACTTTTTAAACCAAGTTCCTTTATAAACACAGCACTATATTGCAGTAGATTACAATAAAGCTTATTAGGTCTATAAACACATCTACAAAATATCCGGTTAGGATTAGTATATCTATAAAAAAATACTAATTTTTCACGTATATTGTTGCAAGTTTGAGACAAGAGCAAACCGCTGGTTCAATTCGACCATCAAGTTAGTTTAGGCAGGAAATTAATTCTTTCATTTTAATAAATAATCCTAACCTAACTGATATTTTGTGTCTATATTTTAATATTAATATATAGTAAAGGGGTATAACAAATTGATGCAATTAAAGAAGAAATGGTTGAAAATGAATGTGTTTCGACAACGTGCTTACGTATATATTTTCATATATTTATTTTAATAATGTTTTTTAGTAATATATATAACATTGACGAAAGCCCGAAGAATTGCTTGAAAGTAAGTGTGTTCAGACAACGTGCTAATGTATTTATTTTCATATATTTATTTTAATAATGTTTTTTAGTATTATAATATAACATTGACGAAATCTCGAAGAATTGCTTGAAATTAAGTGTGTTCAGACATTGTGCTTACGTATATATTTTCATATATTTATTTTAATAATGTTTTATAGTAATAAAATTACTATAATGTTTACACTAACTACATTAATGTTTTTTAGTAATATGTATAACATTGACGAAAGCCCGAAGAATTGCTTGAAAGTAAGTGTGTCCAGACAACGTGCTTACGTATTTATTTTCATATATTTATTTTAATAATGTTTTATAGTAATAAAATTACTATAATGTTTACACTAACTACATTAATGTTTTTTTAGTAATATATATAACATTGACGAAAGCCCGAAGAATTGCTTGAAATTACGTATATATTTTCATATATTTACCCATTGAGCTTAGCTTGTGAGGTTATGTCAAAACAAATAAAAACATACACAAAACTCACAAATTAATCATTTATTGACTAATACACGTTTCAATGATAAAGTCATCATCATCATCAGTGAGGTTACTACTCACTGTAGTAACACTCACTGGTGATGATGACTTTGTCATTGAAATGCGTATGAGTCAATAAATAATTAATTTGTGAGTTTTGTGTAAAATTTTATTTGTTTTTACTATGAATTTTGTTGTGTTTGATGTTAGTGAATCTTCTTAGTAGAGGTGTGATATCACAACTTGTACAAACGTAAAAGTAAAATTTTAAAACTTATTGAAAGAAAACACTTTCCACTGAACTAGAAAATATGTTAATGTCTGGGATGAAAGATTCCAAAATTTGAAACTATTGTAGAAAATGCAATGTAACTAAGATGTTAATGTGTTAGGAATACACAATTATGTGTTTAGAAAACAAAATGACTCAATTTGTTTTGTCATAAATCATATAGCTTAGTTTAAAATTATGCGTCTTAAATCTGCATAATAATTTAAAATTAGCTAATGAATTTTGTTGAACATTTTGCACGCAAAAGGACTAACGATTGTATTTCGTTTACAATGTTTACAAAACATTTCTTGTAATATTTTGCAAGTCTTGTATAAAGTAAGGAGTGAAGGACTGGAATTTGCAGGTCTGCACATTTTTTCGACACTACTAAAGCATATTTTTTCTATACTCATGATAGCCTTTGAATTTAACGCTCTGAATTAAAATATATTTATTAACTAAAGACTATAAGATAATGGTAAATTACGAAAAAGATTTCAAGAATAAGAGGAAATGTTAAAATAGAGTGAGATAGAGAGAGAGAGGGAGGTGGTTTTCTTGGAATTATATTATTTCCAGTACATTATTAATAGAAGAGATTATTGAAATGAAACAAAAAATACAAGTTTTTATTTAAATAATTGGCTAACCTATACTGATTAGAAAAATAACTGGTCTAAATGTTAACATTCCTTTGTTGTTAACAAGAGACAACAAGAATCATATACATTTTCTTTGTATCCTTTTTATTTATAATTTTTCCATTTTGAAGTTTATTTCTATTCTATTTATAAGACTTAAAACTTTATTTAAATAACTCTTGTTTGAAATTTCTAAGTAGATATTGTTCAGTGATTTATGTATAAATTAGTTAATATTATTTGATTCCATCTCCACATGAACTAAAAACACTTGGGCATTTATTAGTACGTTACGCTTGCCTATAGTAGCAGCTAAACTTTTTATTATTGAAGATGGCTGTTTTAGGAGTTAGGTCCCTTTGTCAGCTCAGAGTTATGGTCTTCATTAATCAAAATGAGTTAGTGCTCTTTAGGCAAGTGTAACATACATACTCGTAATATACGTTTGTTACTTTTGAAAGCTAGTTATTGTATTTTAATGGTTACTGTGTGATATGTTATCTACGATCATAGATTTTTTGTATGTTGTATATATTTTTATACTATGTAAGCAAAATTGTGTTGGAAGTTTGTTTAGGTCATTCAAAATGTAGACCTATTGATGTTTACTCTTGTACTGTTTATATATTTTTTATATTTGGTTTTGCTTTTACTTATGATGGTTAGAATTTGTAAGTTTGTTTAATAGTGTATTTGTCTTGTATATGAGTAGCAAAGCTTTATTTTAGTTATATGTTTTAGTATACCTGTAGTACATTTATTAATTGGTGAAATCGTAATCTTTTTGTTCTATATAGAAGCAGGGGAAAAAGGCAGAAAATACAATACTTCATACAATTATCATATCATAGATCTTAAAAACATACAAGTAAAGCTTGATACACATATAAAAAACACACAATTCTCATTTAGTAAGTTTAACAAAAAACTATAAATTTTACACCTCATAGACAAAAACAAATAACTCAAAATCAATGCACAAATTTTGAATTATATAAACAACCATATCAACCTGGAAGTGCATTCAATGCTAAAACACACTCCCAACTACAACAAAATGAAATTTTAAAAAAACATACAAATAATCAGTGACCATATACAACACATCACAGTAACAAAATATATACACAATAAATCAAATAGTATGTGGTATAATCGAACCATATGGTATATACTGTACCTCAAAAAATTGAACAATTCACTGAAATTGTAAAAAAAGTCTCCTGAAAAATTTCAATATATTAGTAATTTAAGTAAAGATGTTAAAAAATTAGTGATTTTATTTTTCCGTATATACATTTAACAAAAAATGAATTAATTTTTTCAGATTCAACAGACATAGTAGATTGCAAGTTGAAGCTTATCCTTGGATTAATATGGACTCTAATTCTACATTATTCCATTTCTATGCCAATGTGGGAAGGAGAGGACGATATCCCGCATGGGGAAAAAGGACCAACACCAAAACAAAGGTAAATCAACCTATTGTTACTATGAATAGGCAAAATTATCATAATTCCATTCACATTTCTTCTATTGTGGCTTGAATTTATCAACAGTAGAACGTTACTTGTTTTGAATTTAAGAATATTTTAGACTGAATTTTGGTTAATTATTAACACTTGTATCCCATCATACACTTGTATTATCCCTCTAATTGTTTTACATTTACTAAAATAGTATTTACGTTATTTATAGAAATATGTATGCATATATATATAATTGAAAAGGTTTCTGCCTTTAAAGAAAACATTGTAGAAAATTGAATAGTTTAATTTTCGAAATAATCCTTTCTGTTAGCATGTTCACAATTAAATTTAGTACAATCACACACAGATAAAGTAACTTTATTAATTTTCACTAGAAAAGAATAATATATTTGCTACGGATATTTTACAACATTTTAAAGCTAGATTATTAGTTGTTTAAAAATTTAATCGATTTTTATTTGAAGCTACAAAGGGCAGAAGATTTTACACAATTTAATATTAATCTTTTATTAAATAAGCAGCTTATTTAAATTTATATATTTTAACTAAAAAAGGAGACTGTAGTAAACCACCTCCCCATTTTACAGATTTAGTCAATTTTTAATAAATTTAAAATTAGCTTTTTTTGATAGTATATCTTTTTGAGGATTTTTAGAGCTGAGCTTTTCAAAAAGGCTTGTTATGTCCTAGTTTTTACGAAGTAATATCAATGTTTTGAATACTTAATACCCCTCAATCTACATCCATCCTCTCAATGGTACTGAGTTGCAAACATCTGCATTCTATGGCAAGTTTCAAATGAAGTATAAGAAAATAGGCAGTTAAATGTTATGGCATTTTTCATCTTCACTACAGGTGCATTTCAAGGGGGTTCAGAGGGTAAACATTTTTTAAATCTTTGAATTTCTTGTTTTGCACTTTTTTGGTGTGGTAGTTTCTAGAATTATATTTTTACTGGGAATTCCATTCATTCCAAAACAAAATTGTTATTCATTTATTAAATTTTAACTATACAGTATTATTAACTGATAAAATTCTGTAGCATATAAAATGTTTAGTAAATGGGATTAAACTCACACTAAGGATATATTGCATTTCAGTTGTCATAAAATAAAGAAAAACACACACACACACACACACAAAATGGTTCATTTTTATTTATAGATGGCCAGTTCTAGGTGATTACTTTACTTTTGTAATCTTTCACTAAAATTTAGGTTCATCTAAATGCCAGTTATAGAGAAAAATAAATATTCAAGAAACCTGATACAGTAATACCCCGTACTTACGCGATAGGTGGGACCGGGCGACAACCGTGTAAGTTGAATCAAGGTGTAAGTCTACATACGAGATAAGGGTCTACAAGGGTATAAGTTTACATACAATCATATAGGAATCATGTTTAATTGGGACCAAAGACTAAATAAAATAATAATTTAGAAGTAAAATGTGAATGTATTAAAATCTTAAATACAACAAAAAGTTATATTATATGTATACATATTGCAAAGAAGAAAGTAAAAAGAAGTTAATTTAACATAGAAGGCTTCATAAAATCTAGTAAATTCGTTTGAACAATTGAAGATTATTTCTTCTCAGGTAGGATTTCCTTGTAAATCGCTAATTTTTTTTGTTTTGTGGCAGAAATACAATCATCGTTGAGTCTATGTTTTCCAAAATTTGTAAGGCTTGCTCAATTAAACTAAGGGATTTTGTCTAGTTTCTAACTGTCATTTCATCTTCTACGTCAACTGCATCTAAAGAATCTGCGTTTTTAAGGTATTGCTCTTGCTTACGCATTTTTATGAGCTCATCAATTAATTGTCAGCTTCCGATTGTGTAAATCCACCAGTTCTTGAACGTCATCATTATCCACTTAAAATTTAGTGTCTGACAAAACCGACAATTTCTTCAATCACATCATCAATTTCATCAGACTCTGGCACTGATTCCACTTGGGTTTCAGTGGCAAAAAAATAGACACACCTTTTTCCAAACCCCATTCAAAGTTTTCTGTGAAATTTTATTCAAAGATTGTCCAATGATTCTCAAACCATCTAAAACATTGAATTGTTTCCAAAAATCTTCAACAGAGACCTCGTTGTTCTGTCTCATACCATCACGCAGATGCACAAATGATCTTCTTGTGTAATAAGCTTTAAAGCTTGTGAGTTACGGTCTGAGTTGACAAAGGGACACATCTCCCGAAACGGCCGTCCTCAACAAGCATAGTAAGTGCTACTATAGGCAAGTTAAAACATTTTTTAAAAAGTGTAAGCTTTAAATGTTTTGATGACTCCCTGATCCATCGGTTGATGCAAATTATTTGTGTTTGGTGGCAAAAATATAACTTTCACGCGTGTGTCGAAATTAGTTAAAGTAGTAGGTGGATGACCAGGTCCATTATTAATTAATGGGAATTACTTTAAAAGGAATTTGTTTAGACCAACAGTAACGTTCGACTTGAGGTATGAAATGATGAACATAACCAGTCCTCAAAAAAGCTGTCACTTAAGCCTTTCCATTTGACTTCTAAGTCACGGGCAAACTAGCTTTCGAAATACTTTTTAATGCCCTTGGATTTTCTGAGCGATAAACTATGAGAGGTTGCAACTTACAGTCACCAGCTGTATTTGAGCCAACCATCACTGTCAATCGGTCTATGGTGGTCTTAAAACCTAAAAACATTTTCTCTTCATGAGCTATAAAAGTTGTCTTGGGCATTTTTTTTTCCAGAACTGGCCATTTTCTGCATAACTCGGACAGCATGATTTAAAACTGCGTAACTTGGGAATTGGGTAAGGCGGGGTAGTGTAAGTCGAGGTATTACTGTACTCATAATAGATGTTCAAAGATACAAAATTATATAAAATAATAAAAAACCCTCATATATATATATATATATATATATATATATATATATATATATCACTTTCACTTATGTACTTAAACAAGAATCTTAAGTACATAAGTGAAAGTGATAAGTGTATACAAGAAAACAGTGTTGCATAATCTACAAATATATATATATATATTTTTTTTTCCTGGCGAAAAACCAATTGTGGTTATCATCGCCAAACAAAATCTAACACAGAACGCAATGTTTTAAATAAAATCAAATAAATTAATAAATAAACAAATAAATAAATACAACAAAAATTACAAAACAAAATAAAACAACAACAATAAAAAACAAAAAACAACAATATAACAATGAAAAAATTCTTAAAAACTAAATAACAAAATAACAACAAAGAACAATATAACAGTAAATAAATAATATGTAAAACAATAATAGGTAACAATTTACCAATAAATAAATCTCAATAACAATAACAAGAACAGAAAATAAATTTAATTAAAATAAATAAAAGAAACACAGAGAATTATATGTATAAATAAAATTAAAAAAATATATATATTTATGTATTAAATTTTAAAAAATATTTTCAAGTGGTGCAAGAAAGCGATGACTTGGTCAATGGCCGAGGCATCGTCCCTTAGCACCACCTTTAAACTCCCTTTTAAATTAAAAAGGGCACGAACATTACCTACACTAACACAATCTATAAAAATATGTTTTATTGTGAAGATACCCCCGCAGTATTGGCATATTGGTGGATCTTCACGACGCATCAAATATCCATGAGTTGCAAAAGAGTGGCCAACGCGAAGGCGTGTAACCACCACTTCCTCCCTAATTTCTAATACTTCGAGTGTTTCACTAAGCGTCAATTTGTAATAATTGTCATAAATAAAACTAGTAAAACTAACACTATGAGGATGTTTTATTACAAATTTAACTTTAATTATTTCATTTTAAATACAGAGTTTTCTATTAGGTGATTACATTCTTGCATTCGACTGTCTAATCTGAAAAAAAAACAACATTCAAATTATAAACATAAAAAGAAATTTTCACTTAAAAAGGTAATTTAAGTGAAATAATTAAGTTATAATTAGTCATAAGTTATAATTTAATTCATTTATAAGTTAATTTTATAATTACTTTGAAGATTTTATTTATCTTTATTAATGGTCATTATTATTATCACCATGCTTGTACATTTATCTCATGTACAATGTATGCAACAATGATTTTTTTTCATGCTATAAAAATCACAACTATATTAACAAGATAATTGATTGTTAAAGGGTCATTGTAACAGCCATGCTGTCATCATCAGTGAGACATGAACACTGGAGTAGTTAAATCATTAACTATGCAATATTTTACATGTTTGATGCTTAATGTTATTCTCACAAACTTAGATCAAAAGAATATTTATACCTTGCTACTTTGTAAAACATTCTATTGGAAAAATAGAAAAAAAACTTGTTTCAAAATTTTTTAAAAATTAGACATTTTGAATTTTTTAATAAAAAAAAACATTTTTTATTCATAGTTTTGAGTTGAACTAAAAACAATAGTTGAAGAAACAGTTTTACTGACTGTGCCTGAATAATAGTTATTTTGTTAAAACAAAAGAAGTGAATATACAGTATATTAATGACTGTTTGTTAGTAGGTGTAATTATAAACGCAATAGTGAAATACATATTAGTAAATGGATTAACTTTTTTTTTTCTTTTTTTTTCCTGGCGAAAAACCAATTGTGGTTATCATCGCCAAACAAAATCTAACAAAGAACGCAATGTTTTAAATAAAATAAAATAAATTAATAAATAAACAAATAAATAAATACAACAAAAATTTCAAAACAAAAAACACCAACAATAAAAAACAAAAAACAACAATATAACAATGAAAAAATTCTTAAAACTAAATAACAAAATAACAACAAAGAACAATATAACAGTAAATAAATAATATGTAAAACAATAATAGGTAACAATTTACCAATAAATAAATCTCAATAACAATAACAAGAACAGAAAATAAATTTAATTAAAATAAATTAAAGAAACACAGAGAATTATATGTATAAATAAAATTAAAAAAATATATATATATTTATGTATTAAATTTTAAAAAATATTTTCAAGCGGTGCAAGAAAGCGATGACTCGGTCAATGGCCGAGGCATCGTCCCTTAGCACCACCTTTAAACTCCCTTTTAAATTAAAAAGGGCACGAACATTGCTTACATTAACACAGTCTACTAAAATATGTTTTATTGTGAAGATATCACCGCAATTTTGGCATATTGGTGGATCTTCACGACTCATCAAATATCCATGAGTTGCAAAAGAGTGGCCAACGCGAAGGCGTGTAACCACCACTTCCTCCCTACGTTTTGAACGAATTGAAGACCTCCATGGACGGACGGTATCTTTAATTTCCCTCAGCCTATTCTCAATCACGGTATGCCACTCGTCATTCCAAGCAGCGAGCAATAAATGTTTCGCGAAACACACATAATCAGATGCCATAACCAGTTGAGTAATAGGCACCAAACTTGTAGCTTTCATCGCCGCTTCATCCGCTTTTGTGTTTCCAAGTATTCCGCAATGTCCAGGAACCCAACAGAAAGTTACCCCCACACCCCTCAATTGAAGCCTGTGTACAGCACACAAAATGTCCTCAACTAAAGGGTTAACAGATGAAACATCCTGAAGAGCCTGAAGAGCACTTTTGGAATCCGAACACAAAATATAATGCGAAGATCGAGATTGAATGACGGTCAAAGCTTTAAAAACAGCAAATAGTTCTGCCGTGAAAACACTGCAAGCTGAGGGCAATCCGTACATGTAGGTACATCCAGATGCATAAAACGCACACCCAACGCCATTGTCCAGTTTAGATCCATCAGTGAAAATAATTTCACTGTGTTGGTGAGACCACAACAGGAGTATCGTGTTTTATATAACTGGACAATGAAAAATCGAAGTGCGGCGTTTTTATTATCCATGGAGGTAGATACCACATTTGTCGTTCAAACATAGTTGGAAGTTGTAACTCAAGGTCATCCAATATTCTTAAAGTTCGTATGCCAAATGGAACGTCGAACGTTGACGTGTATTGTACACTTCATTTAGCGTATTATGAAAGACTATTTCAAATGCCGGGTGGTTGGGTTTGCTTCGAAGAACAGAAACGTAAGATATTTGTAACATCTGACGTCGTCTAGAAAGGGCAGGTTCCCCAGCTTCGACAAGAAGACTAGGGATTGGGCTAGTTCTAAATGCACCAGTAGCCAGTCTAAGTCCAGAGTGGTGGATGGTATCAAGAGTTTTGAGAACAGTACGTCGTGCAGATGAGTAAACTTGACAACCATAATCCATGCGCGATCTAACGACTGCGCGATAAAACCGAAGCATACTAGTTCTGTCTGCTCCCCAATTCGTACCACTAAGGACTCTTAACATATCCAATTTCTTGCTGCATCTCACCTTCAAATCACAAACATGTGGGATCCATGAGAGTCTTCTATCAAATAAAAGACCCAAAAATCGAACACTATCCGTGGTTTGAAGCTGAATCCCATCAAGATAAAGAATCTGCACCTGGTGCTGCCTACGACGACTAAATGCTACACATTGGGTCTTCGAAGCAGAGAATTTGAAACCTGTAGTTTTTGACCATTCCTCTAATTTGTACATTGCTAACTGCAAAGACCTTTCCGCTGTTGCCATACACCGAGCAGGCACATATATACAAAAGTCATCCACAAAAAGGGAACAGTGTACCGGAGATCGTATATTGCTGGTGATACTATTTATTGCAACGGCAAATAGCGTGACGCTCAACACGCTGCCCTGCGGTACACCATTCTCCTGTGTATAGCTGTTTGAATACGTGCCTCCAAGTCGAACGCGGAAAGATCTGTTTGAAAGAAAGTTAGCGATGAATGCTAGGATATTCCCTTGTATACCCCATGATTTTAAAGTGTTCAGAATTCCTCTTTTCCATGCCATATCGTATGCCTTCTCAAGGTCGAAGAAAACAGCAACGAGTGTTTGACACAAGAGAAAGGCATCTTGAATAGCGGATTCTAACAAGACCAATTGGTCAACCAATGATCGCCCTTGTCTGAAACCACACTGCTCGTTGCAAATGAAATTGTTGGTTTCTAGGTACCAGACAAGACGGCGGTTGACCATCTTCTCCAGTAGTTTGCACAAGACGCTTGTTAGAGATATAGGCCTGTAACTACTGGGATTGGTTTTGTCTTTACCTGGTTTTAAGATAGGAATTACTGTCGCTTCTAACCATGCATCGGGGAAAGACTGCTCCTCGAATAGCCGATTGTATATTCGAAGGAGGAAAAGTTTTGCCGATGATGGTAGATGTTTCAGCATGGAGTATACAATGGAATCAGGACCTGGTGCAGAATCCCTCGTTGACGCGAGAGCTGACTCCAATTCCCCTAAGGTGAAAGGAGTGTTTAAAGGTGAGTCGCCAGACAACCCAACAGTAAACGGTATTGCTTCTTCCTTCAATTTATGTCTCTGGAATACTATGTTATAGGCTGTAGTAGCAGAAGAGTTAGAAAACGATAATGGTCTTAGTGAAATTTTCAACAATTGCATCAATGGGTGTCAGGTAATCTGTGTCAAGTGATACAAAATATTTCGTAAAGGCGTCCCAGTTGGCTTTTCGCAAAATCCAACGGGAATTTCGAGCATAAGAAGGTTGGGAGTCACATAAATTGATCTTAATGGGCACATGGTCGCTTACATACAAATCATGGAGTACCGACCATGTGCATCTAGTAGCTAATTGAAGACTGCAGATCGATAGGTCAACAGCTGTCCATCCTCCAGTAGATGCCGCTAAATGAGTAGGCGAACCGTCATTTAGCAGGCATAGGTCCAGTTCCGTTCTTACACTCTCCACTAGTTGTCCTCGAGGGTTACAGGTTGGAGATCCCCAGGATAAATGGTGGGCATTGAAATCCCCTACCAATAAGAACGGAGTCGGTAACTGTGTTATCAAATTCACCAAGTCACTGTGATGCAGGTTTTCTTGAGGTGGCAAGTAGATACAACACACAGTGATTTTATATGGGACAGCTGTTTGAACGGCTACTGCTTGTAAAGGAGTTATTAAGTTTAGAGAAACAGCGCCGATGCAGTCACGGGTTAGGATGGCTACGCCACCTCTAGCTCGGTCTTCTGTAACGAAGTCTGATCTAAAAACTGAATACTCCCTAACATGAAAACTATGCGATTCGTGGAGATGTGTCTCCTGTAGACATACAAACATTGGATACACATCTCGCACGAGTACTTTAAGATCTTCTAAGTGACTCCTAACACCGTTGATGTTCCATTGTATCACTGACTTGCTAATTGCAGACATTTATCAACTTAGCAATGGATTAATCTGACACCCATTGGTACGCTCTCGTTTGCCTGTGACGTTCGAAGACGTCTCAGGCAAACAATTCTCAGATTCCATATCCAATCGTTCAGGGATGGAATCTGAGGAAGATTTGGATTTCGGAGGGATTTTGGTACCATGCCCTCCTTTATTTATTCGTTTTTTAGCACCCAACATAGTTGGTGTCGATTTACTGCTTTGGAGTACAGACTTACTTTTTGCTGTATTCCGTTGTAGTACTACTTTGGACGCAACAGACTTTATACTGCCAGGCGATTTCTTTTGTCCGGAGATGCATATTTCATTGACGGACTTGGTTCGGCCACCTAACCCCTCCGCGGAGGTGCTCGGTAGAAGAACCAAATCACGTGAAGTCTTTGCAGGTTCTTTAATATTCAAAGATTGACCACATGTGACTAGCGACAGTAGACGCGAAACTTGGTCAGTTAGAACTTCTATCTTTTTCGCCAGGTCGGCACAGTTTGAACAGGACGAAGTAGCGGTCACAGTAGCGGCATAGGTCTTACCGTCAACCTTTGGTTGGGCGGATCTATAAATTTTCCTTGCCTGTGAAAAGGTTATTCTATCCTTAGCCATGACGGTGAGAATAGCCTTTTCCTCTTTAAAGTGAGGACAGTCGTATGATCGCGCTGCGTGGTCACCGCCACAGTTGGCGCACTTTAGGGAATTTACGCACTCCTTTTCATCATGGCCTTCCTCGCTACATTTACCGCAAACACTCGACTTCAAACAGGTAGAGCTAATATGCCCGAAACGTTGACACTTGAAGCAGCGCCTAGGGTTAGCCACATATGGTCTTAAGGAGAGCCGTTGGTAACCCGCATGTATATATTCGGGTATCTCTGGTTTGCCAAATGTAAGTATGTAAGAGGCTGTTGCAACTTTTGCCCCTTTGTCTGTCTTCATAATAGGCACGACATCAATTACTGACTGAGAAGACAGTTCTAATTTTATTTCGTCGACAGTTACGTTTAATAAATCCCTGCAGGTGATGACCCCCTTTGAAAAGTTCAAGGATCTATGGGGGGCCACAGATACCATGACCTGATCGAAAAAAGAGGTCATTTTTAAAAGAGTTCTGGTTTGTTTTTCATTGCAGGTTGCCACCAACAGTGTCCCATTTCGTAACTTTTTGATAGAGGCAACAGGACCTCCAGTACCGGCAGTTATCGCCTTATTAATAAGAAAAGGAGAAACTTTTGACAGATCTTTCCCCTCCTCAGAACTAGAGAATATTAAATATTTTGGTGATGGCAATGTCTGTGACGTTGCCATCATCAACTTTTTACTCGCATCGATAATTTTAGGATCGTTAGGGGAATCCTGGCGTGTCCTCTTTAAACTAGTATTAATTGACGGGTTTTTTAAATCCATAAATGATTTTAAGCCAGCTATCGTGTCAAGCGTTACGGGCGAGACTATAGGAACGAGTACACCCTTGGATCACATTAAGATCATTTTCCAACCCTCAGAACTCTGAGGCCTATAGCTTTTCTCCTTAGCTCGACTGGATGGGCATCAGTCGAGAACACGTAATACTGTGCACAGGCTCCGACACCCGTGCACCACGGACACTCCCTGACCAAGGACCGAAGCGGCTGGTAGACCAGAATCCGCGCTTACGTCTTCGGCAGAGCAAGCTCACATCAGCGTCCCAGACCAGAGTTTGTCAAGCTCTGGCCTTTTCAGCACTCCCAACGCGCAACGGTTCTGACCAGTCAAAAAATCCCTAAAAGAAGATGTAAGTGTTGAAATGTCTATAGATTGTGTTGGTGTGTGTATGTGTGTGTATATGTTTTGTGAGTGGTGTAGTGTTAGGCTAGGGTACCGCGAGGGACGCCAAATCCCTCGTAGGTGCGGCTAGTCCGCACCCCCCTGCGGGGTCTACAAATATATATATATATATATATATATATATATATATATATATATATATGTATATGTTGAAAGTTCAAATTTAACTTTCTCAAACTTAAACTATTGATTGATTGAACAAATTATGTTTGTTCATGTTTTGTTTTGTATTTATGTACCCATATTCCAAGGTAAAGTTCACATACTTTAATAGTACTTATAATTTTGAGAAATGCTTAAAGATTACTATAGCATCTACTCTATTATTTTTTAAAGCCAAGGCAGAGATGATGATTCTTAAAAAAGGGGATTTTGCACCAGTTATGAGGAGGAATTTTTAACTGGCTGTCTCTATGGGATTATAAGTTTCTGTTACTTCATTTGTAAAGGAGTAACTCTAACATTTACTGTGTCTTTTTGCATAATCAGGAGTCTTCATTGAGTTGTGGTGTTGTAATTAACAGTTACATGGGAGTATAATATCTCAACATAGCATTTTTACAAGTCCCACAATTATGAACCTTTGTGTGGGAATTATTCTTCAATTCGTCAGGAAAGAGGTTCAACAATCATTATTACTCTGGTTGTTAACCGGAAGCTAGAGGCTTACTAGCTAATTTTTTTCATTTTTTTCTGAAAGAGTTGAGTTAAGGGAGAAAAAAGTCAATGATTTCTTGATTCATAACTCTGAGGCTGCTACTGAAGTATCTAGCTGCACATGAGTATAAAGATAATCCCATAGGAGTAAAGGAGCAATAAAAGAGTTGTAGCCACCTAAAAGTACCATAATCCTTTTCATAAAAAAAACTACTCAATGTTTAAACAAATAAAAGATATACACAAAACTTACAAATTAATCATTTATTTACTCATAACTGAGTTTAGTTGTAAGTTAGAGTTTGTAGTAGCAACACTCACTGATGATGGTGACTTTGTTATTGAAATGCGTATGAGTAAATAAATGATTAATTTGTGAGTCTTGTGTATGACTTTTATTTGTTTTATCATAGCTTCACAAGCTAAGCTCAAAGAATAGTTGTACTCAACGTTTGATAACAATTTAAATGTCAGTCAGTATGTTAGATTTTACAACCCTTACAACCGTATAAATTAAAACAGTTTACTCTAAATCTCACCCCACATTAATTTATTAAAACATACACACTAGTTTATTAAAATAAACAGACTAGTTTTGACGATGATGTCGTCTTCATCAGTGCCAGCACTGATGAAGTAATAAACTAATGTGTGGTGAAGTTTAGAGTAAACTGTTTCAATTTATACCATTGTGAATTGTTCTCACTAGTTAAGCTCTAATTAACTTAAAATGCCAGAATTTGTTCACAATTTCACTATTGTTTTTCAAATGTTATTATTATTCTAACAAGAAGCAGTGATTAAGACACTTAGTTGTAGACAAGTTATTAGGAAAACAGTTATGCCTATTTTAGTGAAAATCATCCTTTTACTAATGTAGATTCATGTTTGATTTGTTCCCATTTTACTGATCCTCACAACTATACTCAAGCCATGCTTGTGTACATGCTTTATTTTTGCTGGACAATTGTTCTGCTATGGCCTCTAATTCAGTCACTCTATTTTGTATGTGCTCTAATTATCATAAGCTCTTTTTGTATCTGTAACTTACTTTTTATGAATACTTATTGATGTGGAATTATATCCCTCTAAAGATTAGCATATCAGAGATAATCTGTGAAGATAAAACATAAAATTACCTTTTGTTTACAGAAGAATCGAGAAATAATTATCTCTAACTAAATGTGGTGTTTCCAAGTTCTCGTATTTGCAAAATTGATTAAACTTTATATTTGTAAATGTGGAAAACAGTTTTCTTCAAATTTTTAAAAAATGAAATTGAGATCAGATTACAAATTACATCATCGCAGTCCATTGGTGCCATTACCTAATTGATATTTGTCACCTCATTAGTAATAATTGTGGTGAAAAACTTTTTAGAATTAGTGAAATGTTCACAATTTTATGTAAATAAAAACTTTAAAATTTTGATAATCTTATTCTACTATTAGATTATTCCTATTAAAATATTAGATTATTATTACGTTTACAGCTACTTGGCTTATATACCTTTTTAAAGAAATTGAGTAATGAGTACAAATATGTCTGGAAACTTGTACTTTTTACTGCCAGATTGGTCTAATTGCAGTTATTCTACTTTTTGATATATATCAACACTGAAACTTATTGGACCATATAATTAATCTTTATAATTAATCACTTATTTACTACCATCAAACAATTGCATGGAGGCCCACTTTGGCTCTCACCACCTCCTACTACAGTAATTTTTATTTTAAACTTGTCTTGTAAACAATTTGGGTGTGAGTTAAAAATAAAAGGAATCAAATTTAAAAAAAAGAATATTGTTGTTATTTATTTGCTCATTTTGAGGTTTTATCTCCTATATATAAATATTTGTATAATTCTTGAATTTTATAGTCCATTACGTTCGGTTGAATCTTATTGTTTAACTGATTAATTTGTATAATGATAAACCTTGACTAAAACATTACGTATTTGCCAGCAGTTGGTTTAGTAATAGTTCTAATGTCTTAAGAATCTGGTTTTCTCTCGCAAGGTACTAGTGCTGCAACCTACAAAGATAAAACTAAAGTTCAGATACTTTTTCAAAAGACATGGTGTTGTTTCTATAATTTTTTTCCTCCAGCATTGCAAATCACCTTTGTATACAATGAGCATTGTGTGTTTCAGATTGCTGCACTGGATACAAAGCAAAGTACCAGATTTGCCTATAACAAATTTTACCTCAGACTGGAATGATGGTAAAGCCGTTGGTGCTTTGGTAGATGCAGTAGCTCCAGGTAAGACTTTATTAATTTTTACAAAATATTTTAAATCTTGTCATACAGTATTCAGCTATTATTTCCCTTCCTCCAAAAAATTTCTGTTCAAGTGCAAGTTGTTTGCAGGTCTGTTATCCATCTATGTAATGCAACTTTATTTGAGTTAAAATTTTACTTTATGTGTGTATTCAACAGGGTTTGCTCAAATGTCCCTAATATTTAGCCCTTCATTTTGTTCTATTCTCCAGATTTAGTACTATATAATTCAACACTATACATAATCCAAATGGTCACAAAAAATATTGTTTTGGATTTTCTAATATTTTTGCCACCAGTGGTTTCAATTGCACTTCTTGATCTTAAATTATTGTTTAGTGAATAGTTTTTAACATAAACGTTTTCGATGACTAATATTTTAGATTTAAAATGATAAAACTAATTACATGTTTTAATTTATCAGATACATTTATAGACTGTATGATGTAACCTGTCTTGTAGATACGTTGGCTGACCTGGTTGTGCCTTATCTTTCACAGTTGTTTCCATAATGAATCACTAACAACTATCCCTACTAAGTTTATTAACTTTCTTATCATAGTAATAATTTACAAATTTGAAAAGTAAGTAAAAATATAAGAAGAGTGGTATCAAACATGGCATAATTTGTAAAATTTATGATTATTACCACACATAAACAAGCTACGGCTATATTGTTTGTTTTTGTTTTGTTTTTTAAACAAATTATGTTGTATTTGGTAATATTTCATTATATTTTTATGAATTTTGCAAATATTCGATAAAAAGTTAGAAACTATTATTAGAGTTCAAAAGTTAATTTACTTAGTGGGGATGGTAGTTCATGAATCATTAAGGAAACAGCTGTGGGTGGCTGCAAGTGATAAGGCACATACAGGTCAGCCTGGTCCATAAGACAGATTACATCAAAGACATTATTATAGTTATTAAATATTGGAAATATGATCAATAATAGTGTTTGTAAATAGACAATAAAAGTGAATACTTATGAACTTACGCATTTCGAAACATTCCTTTCATTGACACAGCCAACCCACTACTGTCAGAGATTGCTCAAGGTTGCAGGACATATGATTTATGAGGGTGGAAAGGGGGTGTAGCTTAAGCAAGTCTTCACTATGTAATGGAAGGTGTTAGATTTGAAGTGTGTGCGGTCATTTAGGATATGTTGCTCTAGTGTTGTCTGATGTTTTGATATTTCAAACTCTTCTGTAGTAGTTAGTTTATTATGTAGTGATTATTTAAATTATTATGGATGTTTGTGTATGTGTGTTGGGTGTTTGGTATATATGTTGTGTAGCAGGATTTTAAATTTATGTTGCAACAAAAAGACTATGACAAAGAACTAAAATACATTGCTCAACAAACATACGACTATAGATAACTTACTCAAGAAAATTAAACATAAACAACACCATCAAACAGCCAGACTGACAAGACACAAAAACAATAAACACATATCAATTCTTCCCACAACAACCAAAAAAACACACACACACACATACCCAAACAATTGCTTCCACATTCTGAAAATTCAATTACCAAATATCATACAACATAATGAACACTTTAAGACATCACATACTACTCTATGAACAACAAAAAGACAAATACAATCAATCTGGTATATACAAAAACAGTAATGATTTAACTCCAAAACGTCTTTTGTAATGTAAATAGCCGTGCACGACAAACTCCGCACAAAAAAGTTACGCACTTGAGGACAAAATCTCTACAATCTGACAACAATTGACCAGGTTAAATTCACACCAATGCTACTTCAAAACAATTTACAAAAATAGGCTTGGCTTTTCCTAGAATGCAGGTTGTGGAGTAACGAGCTGGAAATAAATATCTGACAAGTGAAAAGACGTTTTCTTAACAAATAATGATATGTGCGGGGAAAAACTCCGCATGTGCCCTCTCGAACGTTAACCTTAAAGTAAGAAGTGATTTAATTATTTTTTAATTCTTCTTAAAGGCTGTCAGTGCAAAAATTATTTTTAATCATATGAAGGGAACAGGTCCAAACATGTTTTATAACATGATTTATAATAACGTACATAAATACTCAATTCATCATGGATTTATTGTCACTTAAATGATTAAAAGTGCCTGTAATAACAAAATAAATGAAAAATTATTAATGCTAAAGCAAAGAAAACATGTTTAACAATTAGTTTTAAATAGGAGGATATTTTTTCCTAGTGGAAATCCATTCCTTGAATTGGTCATCTTAATTAATTTGACGGCTAGGGTCAAGTTCAGGGAATGCAAGATTAATACCCATGAAGTTGCTTGATGTAATCATCTTGAATTCAGTGATTAAACAAATTTTAAAAATACTTAACTAAGTGAATACGTAATTGCTTACGCGTTTCAAAACATTCATTCCTTTTACGAAACTAACCCTCTACTGTACGGTGTCGACATCGGTTGGGCGTGAAGGTTATAAACGGGAATGGATTTATGACTGTGGAATGGGTGGGTTGTTTGTGTTGTATGTCATATAATAGAAAAGGCTGTTGGCTTCAAAATGTGTGTGATCATTTAATACGTTTTCTTTATCTAATAGTCTTTCTGTAAGACGAAGAACTTAATACAATAACATACATAGCTCAACAAAACGGCTACCAACACACTCATAGACAACATACTCAGGAAAATTAAACTTAAATACCATAAAACGGCCACACAAACAAACCATACAAAAAACAACAAATACATATCTCTTACCTACCACCACAAAAACACACACAAAATAGCATCCACATTCAAAAAACTCCATTACCAAATATCCTACAAAACAACAAACACTTTAAGACAGCACATACAACCTTTTCAACCTATTCACTTAGTTAAGTATTTTAAAAATTAGTTTAATACCCATGTTAAGAGATGGAATGTGATAGAGAGTGAAATTAATTCCTTGACATCTCTGTATTTTTAAAACAATTTCCTTTTTAACATAATTCTTTTCTCTCTTCTATTTCTAGGTGTTGTATTACATTACAAACACATTCATTGTTTCTAGTGTTAGTATATAAATTTTTCTTTTATAATGGACAATAATTTACACAACCTGGTTTTTTTCAGGACTCTGCCCTGACTGGCAGGATTGGAATCCAAAAGACGCTGTTCAGAATGCATCTGAAGCTATGGGACTAGCCGATGATTGGTTGAATGTTAGACAGGTAATTTATCTTGAAAGTTTAGATCTTACATGAAGAGATGGAATATGAGGGTTTTCAATAATTCCTCCATCTTCTTTCTTGGCTTGTGGATATTTATAACATTTTTAATTCTACCTACACACTTATAAATACAATATCTCATTCATAAGCAGAGAGAGTCGTGAAATAAATCTCCTACAAGAGATCATCTTGTAAGATAAATTGGACATCCTATAATCTCACATGATTATTAGGAATGGGATACAATCATAGCTCGAGTGTATGATGTTCCTTCGAAGAAATAAACATGATTTTTACTGAGCCCATTAAGAACTCTTTACATGATATCCTAAATTCTTTAATGGAGTACAATTTTATTTTTAAATTATATTATATATTTTAAATTTTTATGACATTTGTCATTTTGTATGTTCAACATTAACACTTTCACCCCTGATTCTGTTAAGGTAATCAATGATGTTTTTGTGGCATGAACACATATAGAAACAAATAGCTTTTAATAAAGTACACTGTTATAATAAATCATTAAAAACCCAAAATACATATGGACGTAAGCATACACTATATACATACATACATACATACATATATATATATATATATATATATATATATATATATATATTTAATAAATTAAAAATATTTCAAAAACAAGAATACTTTTAATGAATATATTTATTCAAAGCTTTTCGCCGATAAAATAGTATCAGCATCTTCTGGAAAATAATTATCTAATCTTATCGGCGAAAAGCTTTGAATAAATATATTCATTAAAAGTATTCTTGTTTTTGAAATATTTTTAATTTATTAACTATATTACAAGAAAACATATCACCATATTTAATATAATATATATATATATATATATATATATATTTATATATATATACATATATATGAAGTTAATATATTACTATTGTAAGTAATTTTATCCACCATTGAGTGCAATGATTTTACCTTGTGTGATGAGGCACCTTTCGGTCACTTGACCATTGTCGAATCACTCAGAGTGATAATAGTAATATATTAACTTCATAAAATCAGTGCAACGGAAAAACAATGTATAACGTAAAATATCAATACATATATAGATTGTTTGGACTAGGAGACTAACAGACTTACCTTGGTAAGAGTCCACTCTGTAGTCTTGAAATAGAAACACATAAAAGCACTTAAACAATGATATATTTCAACCACACAGTGGTCTTTGTCAATCGAAGAGAAAACACAAAACACATATATATATATATATATATATATATATATATATATATATATATATATATATATATATATATATATATGAGGGGGTTAAAGCTAGAGTGGGTCTCCCCTGCAATGGTCTAATGTTTTGATTGGCAAAATGTATTACATTAATATATACGCAGCAGGTCCAACAGGATTTTTTCACAACAGGTCCAATAATTTTTAGCGCTGCTGTCAATCAAAAAGTAGCATAACTGCAATTAGATCACTCTGGCAGTAAAATGTTCATGTTGTCACACCTATTTATGCTTTTAACTCAATTTCTTAAAAAAACAAGGTTAAGCACACTCTGGCTCTAGCCTTCTCATTTTAAAACTGTATACAGATAATTTACTTATGACTACGTAAATTTCTCATCCTATAAAGTTTTTAAGAATTATTTTTATATTGATTATATCTTGAACATTCTAAAAATGTGACTTTCATTTAAAGTGTCTTATTGTCATGTTACAGTATTTTCTTTTGTAGTACAGTCAGTGATGTTGTGCAAGGTGTCAAGTTGTCTATGATTTCAAATATCATGTCATGCTATTGTTCTAATTTGTGTTTTTTCTTCTATTATATTTGTATCAATAAACATTTTGTATTGGAATTTATTGTCAAGGTATTGTTATGTTAATCTACAAAACTTTAATATTTATATTAAAAATTACAATTATTCGAGGTGTCATCTTGAGGTTTTTAAATGCCGCTTATTTATCAATTTACTTGGCAAAAAAAACACTACTTACTGATATTTCTCAGCAGGCACATTTTTCATTTGGTCAGTGCATTGTTCAATGCTACGAATCACAGAAAAGACTGTTTGCTGAGGGGTGCTATGTTATTGTGCTTCTCTAGTGTTTTGGTATTATGTGATTTGTTGTTCTGAGAGTAGTTTTTTATTATGTATTCATAAATAGTGTTTGATTGTGAGTATATTTTAAAGCTTAGTTTGTGTTGTGGTTATGAAGCCTCTATATTTTGAAATTTCCTGTTGTGTTCAGTTTATTACTTTTTTTGATGAATTGTAGAATTTCTAGGTTAGTATCCATGTTGGTGTATGCGTGTAGTGTACTTTGTACATGCATTGCAAAATTTAATTTTGGTTGTGTTTTTTTCATGTTTTTTATGTGTTCCTTCTCTTCTGTAGGGAATTATTTTCCTGTTTACTCTATTTAGAAGCTTAAGAAACATAGATGAATGTTTTCAAAGTAATTAGAGTTTGTTGATCAAATTTTATGATCTATAATTGGTTATAATCAACAAATACATAATGTAAAACAATAGATGTGAAATTATAAAAGTATTATTTCATTGTTTTTAATGTCTACTGACAACAAAACAAGACCGATCTCAGGTCAATTTAGGTTACATATTAAATTTGCTCATAAAAGCAAAAAAATTTTAAAAGGAAACTTTAGTAAATTAATAAAAAAAACAATTATGAGGAACCAAGAACTACTGTTCCATGGTTTGTTATCATATGACCTGTGAATCTGTGAATCATTATTTATTTGATATCCGGTAATTAATTATCTACAGTTATGTCATAGATAAGAGCTATTAATAATCCCATTAATAACCCATCTTAAGGTTTTGAGTTATGAGTACAGGATAAAGAAATTGTTTACGTATATCTTGTCAGTTTACTAAATTTCCAATTTAATAAAAGAGGTGTTAGAGCCAGAGTAGGCCAACTGTTATGTTATAAGACAGTGAGTTAAGAGCTAAAACAGATGTGTAACATGGCTATTTAATATCAGAATGATCTATTTGCAGTTATGCTACTTTTTGATAGGTAGCAGCACTGGAGTTTATTAGGCCATAAAACACATACCAGGGTAGGGTGTAAACCTCTTGACCTGACAATGAAAGATTGTGATTTTCAGTTTAAAAAAGATATTATTTTTTTACATAATCTCCCTTGACTTCAACACACTTGGTCCAGCGTTTCACCAACATCAGTATTATTTCCCAGAAGTGAGAGTCTGGAAGCCTGTTAAAATATTCATTGACGGCTCTCTCAAATTCTTCAATGCACGTGAAAAGCTTTCCAGAAACAAATTTCTTCAGGTTTGAGAAGAGATGCAAGTCCGAGAGTGCCAAATCATGAGAGTAGAGGAGATGGACGAGTGAATCCTACTTCAAATCTCACAATTTTCTCATTGCCAACACACTTTTGTGAGCAGGTAATTTTTCTTGATGGAAGATAACAATCTCTTCTTCAAGCCAGGCTTCTTCTCGCGAATTTTGACATCCAGCTGGTCAAGAAGGTTGGAGTAATATGCGCCCGTAATTTATCTGCCATTTTCAAGGTAACCAATTAACAAGATCCCTTTGACATCCCAAAAAACACTAGCAATGACCTATTCAGCAGATGGGATCGGCTTTGCTTTATTTAGTGCTAAACCACCAGCTTCCACACACTTCTTTGAATGTTGTTTAGTTTTGGGTAAACATTGGTCCAAACATTGCTGTAAATGTTGTTTGCGAATTTGCTTTTGATTTAGATTCAGCTAATGCGGTATCCACCTTGCGTAGAGCATTTGCATCGCTAATTCTTCATGTAAGATGTTTCGCAAACTTTCTTGTGATATTCCCAAAGCCTCAGCTACCTCACGCACCTTTACTCCCCTATCTTCCAACAGTATATCTTGCTCCTTTTCGATAGTTTCTGGTGTGGTTGCAGTTTTTGGCTGTCCTTCACATGGTTTATCTTTTAGGCACATGCAACCACATTTAAATTCAGCTGCTCACTTTTTAACTGTTGACAATGAAGGAGCAGATTTCCTGTACACTTTTGTCAACTTCGGATGAATTTCTTTAACAGTTAATCCATCCAAAACACATAAATTATCACATGCACAATATTCAAGTTTATCCATTTTAATGAAAAATACGCAATACGACTTCTGCAAAATAATTCCTGTACACAAACTACTTGACCGAAAAAGTTAAAACTTATCATATGAACTAGTTACATGTATGCGCAGGCAGAAAAGATAAATTTTTACTGATTGGATTGCAATCTCTGGGTCAGGTCGAGAGATTTTCACCCTATCTAGGTATATATTAATCTAATACATTTTGCCAACCTTTAGAATTTATTATCTAACATTATACCATTGCAATGGTTGCTTGTTATGGCTCTGACCACATCAAATCATATTATTCCTTAGGATACACTCAGGGTCTTATTCTTCATCAGACTTTACAAGCCAAAATGGCAAGTAACATTTTCCAATACCATTCACCACAATGATCTTTACTTCCATAAAAGAAATATTGCACTCATTCACTTTGTAAATCTTCAAAATTTTGTCAATTTCTCAATCTTGGTCTTTTCAACAAATCTAAGTCTGATCCCTCACTTGACTATGGAACAACACCATTTACTTGCTGCTCTTTACTTTTTTACCTTAAATGGCTTTTAAAACTGACAATATGAGATCTTACAGTATATGCTTTTCATATTCCATTTTTGAATCAAGCATGTTGGAGTTTTACACCTAAGTGAATCTTCCCACCTCTAGTTTTTAACCAATTTTATGGGAGTAGAAGTTATCAGTCTTAATACCATACATTTATATCTTACACATTTAATTGAATCTTTCTACATTAAAAATGGCATTTAATAGCAGTCTTAAATATTATTATGTAATTTGTTAGCACTTCCTTAAAACCAAAAAAACTTTTAAAATATGATTCCAAACCGATAATGCGATTTATTGAATTTACATTTTATACTTCAGGTTATACCTACAATTATGGATTGATAAAAGTTCAAAGTATTTTTACTATTAAACATGTTGCTATTTTTAAAGTAAAAAATGTTGTGGCTGGTTTAGTTTTTCCTTTACTAAAGTAGGCCCTACTTACGAAATACTCTAGAAAAATACATTCTGTGTTCAATACATCTAAATGTGAAGTTTTAGGGAACCATATTACTTTGCTTGGACTAGATCACTGCATAATATCTGGATGCATAGGACCAGAAAAAAAATTGATAAGTGAGTTGCAAATTGAATGGTTATGAAGGCGATAAAATTTTAGCCAAAATAAGAAACAGAAATCAAGTTAGAAATGGATTGTAACAAACAAAGGGTAAACCACCTTTATTAGTATAGATCTTGTCCATACTAAAGATATTACAGGCAATCAAAATTTTCCTCATCGTGATGATTTGAAAGACTTTTAGTATATTTACAGACATTGCTAAAATATTTTTAAGTGGATTAATACCTTTCTGCTTCATAAGAATCTTTTTTAAAAACATTTAGCCTATTTTCTCTTTTTTACAGAACTATTTTATTTCTCTCCTCTCCCTTCCACATTTTTTCTTTTATGGCATTATTTGTTAATGTATTTTTAGTCTTATTATTAAATTTATATTTATTTGTGATTCAAATATATAATAAGAGTTTGTAATTTTCTTTTCTATAGCTAAAATACTCTTTTATAGTTTTACCATAAACATTCTTTTTTTTATAAAAGTTGCTTACCTTGAATTCACTGATTAAGCTACATATAAATGATAGCCCTACTAAGTGAATACGTAAGTGCTTACTTGCTGACGCGTTTCGAAACAATCATTCCGAATGAAGCAAAGCCTGTAGAGGCTATGAGGCTTTGGTTTGTAAAAGGAACGATTGTTTCGAAACGCATCAGCAAGTAAGCCCTTATTATTCAATTAGTTAAGTATCATTTGATTATAGCTTTTTTTATAGTTTTTTGATTAAAAAGAAGAAATTTCATACCAACCAATTTTTAAGTTTAGTTTGAAAAACTGAATAAAGGGTCATTTTATTAAATTGCGTATTATGTCACAATTTAGTTTAAATAAACTGTTAAGCGGTTTCGAAAACACTGTCTTTGCCGAGGCTGAGAACAGTTTATTAATGAATACAGATATATTTTTCTTATTTCTTTTTATTTATATTGCTAAAAAAATTATGTACAATTTTACATTGAAAATTAACTTACTATCATATATATTTAAATTTTTTCAATTAAACATAATTTTTTACAGTTAATTTTAAAACTAACTATTATTTTAAACTTGCAAAATGATTTAAATTGCTCATTCAACTCATTGACACATGTCAATCTATTTTCTTGTGATTGGTTGAATCACATGAAACCACTTTGATAGAGTAATGTAAAGTTTCCTTTTAATGAATTTTTTTTGTAATTGAGTTTACAGTAGTTACAATTTGAAATTCACTAAATTAATTATGAGTTTACATTCATTAAGTCATAGTTACCTGTTCAAGATTAGTCATTTTCTACATAACGAACTTTGTTCCCTTAATAATTCTTTTATTTAAACATCAACTATCAATTGATAACATCTTCTGTCTCAATTGTTCTTATATCCTGTTATTTCAACAGAAACCCAAAAGTTTCTTCTCAAGGTTGTTTTACATACCTAAATACTTACAAGATAAATCATAAGTACTTACCAGTGGTGTGCAGTAGTATATTTATGACATGAAGTAATGCTTACAATGTAATTAGAAGAATAGGAAAGGAGTTCTGGGGAGTAGTTTTATGACTGAATTTTTATGATAACGCTGATTATTAATTCATATTAGGTTATATGCTGTGATAAAATAGTTGAGTACAGCTAAACACTTGTATTTGTATAGATAAATATTAAAGAGAAAACTGACAAATGTACATCAATTGTTAAATCTTGTTTCTATTAGGTCTATAGACTATTTAAAGTAGAAAATATTAAAGTCTTAAAAAGCGTTTATATATTTGTTTTCACTATCAGAAATCAATCCCCATTTTTTTGTCCATAGCAGTACTTTTATTGACTACGCTGTCAAAAACGTTTTTGTTCAAGTTCACTTTTGCCACAGTTCACATTCTATGGATATGAAACCTATGGGAGACAGCTTTTGTTGACCAGAGATATTTCTTTAACAAGTTTCATCCTTTTTATCCAGCTAGTATTCCTATATTTTCTAAACAATAAACAGTTCCAACAAAACAGTTTGTAACTCTGTCCTACTCAGTAACCCGTCTCATTTTTTATACGAGTTAGATTGAAATTTGGGGTAAACCTTCCACCTATTTGGAGTTTTTTTAAAAGTCTGTAATAGGCTTACAAGTTTTATTACCTCTTTTTTCCAGAAAAAAACAAATGTCTATAAAACTTTTAATAATACTCTCCTCCATTGCGAACACACAGAACAAAGGTACAATAGAGTTTTATTTTATATCAGAACTAATGACTGATTAAAATTTTCACCCATATAATAATGTAATCAATTACAAGTCTGCATTATTATGACAGATCACAATATGATGACAATAGACATTTCTTTTCTTCTACTTTTTGTTTTTGAGTTCGGCAGTTGGTGGGTTCATTCATATGTCTTGTACAACGTGTCAACAGCTACCTTCATCTACCACTTGTTATTTCCGCCTCCTCTCCTGCTCCCCATCTGCCCCCTCACTTTGTACTATCTGCACACAGAGCCTGCCTATCCAAGCTGTTAGTGTAACAATAGCAATCAAATCCTGAAGAGTTTTTTAGAATGCACAGGCCAATTTTTAGAATCATTAACACCAATAGTAAGCAATTGTAAGTATAAAATACATATACAGTAATACCCCGTACTTACACTATAGGTGAGACTGAATGATAACCGTGTAAGTGGAATTTGCGTAAGTCGGGGTATAATTTTACATACAATCACATAGGAATCATGTTTAGTTGGGACTAAAGACTAAATAAACTAATAATTTAGACGAAAAATGTATATGTAATAAAATCTTAAATACATAATAAAAAATGTATTACATACACATTGCAAAGAAGTAAGTTAAAAGAAGTTATTTTTACATAGAAGATTTCATAAAATCCAATAATTTAGTTTGACAAATTGAAGATTTTTTCTTCTCACGCAGAATTTCCTCATAACTCACTAATTTTTTTTTTTTGTGGCAGAAATATATTCATCGTTGGAGCCTATTTTTTCCAAAATTTGTAAGCTTTGCTCAATTAAGCTGATGCCTTTACTTAAGTTTCTAACAGTCATTTCATCTCGGTCAACTTGGTCTAAAGAATCTGCTTTTTTAAGGTCTTTCTCACGCATTTCTATGAGTTCATGAATTAATTGTCAGCTCCTGGTTGTGTAAATCCAGCAGTTCTTGAGTGTCATCATTGTCCACTTCTAAATTGAGTTGTCTGGCAAACCTACAACTTCTTCAATCACATCAGCAATTTCAACAGACTCTGTCACTGATTCCACTTGAGTTTCAGTGGCGAAAAAAATTGACACATCTTTTTCTAAATGTCATTCAAAGTTTTTTTTTGTGAAATTTCATTCCAAGATTGTCTAATTATTCTCAAACCATCTAAAACATTGAATTATTTCAAAAAATCTTCAGCAGAGATTTCTGTTATTCTGTCTCATAGCTTCATGCAGATGCACAAATGATCTTCTTGTGTAATAAGCTTTAAATGTTTTGATGACTCCCTCGTTCATCGGTTGAAGCAAACTAGTTGTGTTTGGTGGCAAAATATCACTTTCACATGTGTGTCTAAAATTAGTTAAAGTAGAAGGAGGATGACCAGGTGCATTGTCAATTAATAGGAATTACTTTCAAAGTAATTTGTTTAGACCGACAATAACGTTCGACTTGAGAACCAGTCCTCAAGAAAGGAAGCTGTCACCCAAACCTTCCGATTCGACTTTCAAATCATGGAGCAGGTTAGCTTTAGAAATATTTTTTAATGCCGTTGGACTTTCTAAGCGATACTATAAAAGGTTGCAAATTACAGTCACCAGCTGTAATTGCGCTAACCATCACTGTCAATCGGTCTTTTTCGGCCTTAAAACGTGGAATTATTTTCTCTTTATTCAATATAAAAGTTCTTTTAGGCATTTTCATCCAGAACAGGCCAATTTCTGCGTATCTCGGACAGCATGATTTAAAACCACGTAACTTGGGAATCACGTAAGACTGGGTAGTGTTAGTCTAGTTATTACTATAATTAAATGTATCTATCTTTCTGTAAAGTGGTGATTGACTAGATTTATACCATCACTTGCCACTGGTACTTGTTTTAAAAAACAAAATGTTGCAAGTAATTTAGTCCATGGGAACCACAAGTAACTACATTTTGGAATTAAAGTTAATACCGACTACCATTAATTTATAGAAGTAATATACTCATATAACTACTGTAATATACTATATTACTACTGCAATTTTAAAACATTTGGGTTGTTTTATAATGCTACATTTAAAATATTTGTAGTTAAAATTGATTGTTATTTATAGATCATGGTAATGTGTCTGTGTAAATACTATATATTATATGCTGATGGCGGGCTTGTTATAAAAATTTGTGCATTCTTTAATATAATTGTCTTATCTTGTGTTTCGTACTTGTATGGTTAAAAAAAACAACCTATATATCTATATACCTAAATATAAAAAATGTGAGTATAAAAACTATTCTAGTATTAAATGTTAAGTATACTTATGATTACTTTTCTTCATAAATCAACTTGCCAATTAAGTACTTTGTCGTACTTATAAACAAGTTTTACAGCACTGTGTTCAAAAATGTTGCTGCCAATAAATTTTATTGAATCTTGATGTTTAATTGAAGCTTGTTATTAGTTTGGATACACTGTTTCTTTAGCCACTTCGTTAACTTAGGGAAACAATGGAATCACTCGGCTCAAGGTCAGGACTGCATGGGGGTTATCGTAAATACTCAAGGAACCATTAGGTTGCTTAAGCACATTGAGAATATCCATTGTTGTAGATCAGAACAATTTCTGAATTCACAAGCCTCTTTATCAGGCTAACAGCTGGAGGGTGGTGTGATCGAGACAAATGTGCATTTCCCCCACTACTTGATCTGCCACTGTGGAGTTCTGTGCTAAGCTGATCCATGACAATGCTTGTCCTAAAAGTGTTTTTGTAACACAGCAGGTCATAATTGGGACTTGGTACAAGTCGACAGTAATATAAATGATATTTTTAATCATCCAACCTAGTGCTGAGTTACTTCTTTTCCTTGGTGTGAAAAATTGGGTAGGTGAGCAAGGAATCCAGACTAATAAAGAGTGTCAAGAAAAGACAGGACTCATTTAAATTTATTAGTTGCAACATTTTATGAAGAGGGTAATTGCGTTTGTCAGATAATTATGTTTAAAAGTAATTTTTAATGTGCATAGCTTTCAGTAATAAAATATAACTTTTATATTGACTTGTGTTTTATTTATGATCTACTGGAGTCTAATAAAACATTCATATATATAAGTCGACTTTCAAGAACAAATTATGTGTCCTCATTTTCGAGCATCAACTGAGACTAAGAGCTTCTTGTAGTTAGTTGCCAGGTGTGTAGGAATTCTGTTGTCATGTGGTTGCAGGTATTGTTCTATTTTCGGATTCACTGCACTGAGGGAAAATTTTAGTTTGTCTGGGATTAATTTTGTGTATTAAGTTGAATAATTTATCGTTTTTTGATTTTATTTGTGTTTTATTTTTATTATATAATTTTTGTATTTATAAATTTGTACCTGCTCTCAGATTGTCATTTTGAGACATTGTTGTATTTTTTTTTTTTATTAGATGTATGTTTTCTAATGTGGGGATTGTGTGGGTTGTTTTTGATGGCATGCGTGACTAAGTTTGAATTGTAAATGTTTGGTTTAATGTATGCCTTAAGGTGCTCTTTATATATCTCTTTTAATTTCTTTTTAGTTTGGCCAATGTATAGTTTGTTACAGTCTGGGCATTCAATTTATATATTCTGTTATTAAGTGTAAGACATATTTTTTGATTGGTTTATTTTATTGATTATGGTTTCTGTATTTTTGAATGTTATGTTAATATTGTTATTTTTTAGTTATTCCTTTTATGTTGTATGATGTGTATGAGAAGGTGGCCCATTTTATTGTTGTTTGTGGTTTATGTTTAGGTTGTTTTAATTTAATTAATATTCAAAATTATAATTTATCTATCGTTCTTTTATTGTATCTATTTTTTGGACCATTTGATATATTATTTGTTTTTTCTTTATTTTTAGTTGTAGTTTTAACATTCTGTTGCGAGGGATGATTAGAGTAGTTTGGAATTGTGCTTAGGGTTTGTGTATGATTCCTAAAAACTGAGTATTCAATGTTATTCGAATTTCTTGTTGTTGTTAAGTCTAGATAGTTAATTTAATTGTTTATTTCTTCTTCCATGGGGAATTTTATGTTAAGGTATAGGTTGTTCTTTTCTTTTAGGATGATATTGTAATAAATTGGTTTATTTTGGGAGATGTATAATCTATAGTCAACATATTGCATCTAGTGCCTGTTGGGGCAGTGTGTTTTTTATGGTTTGTGCAATTATTTCATCAAGCTTTTGGAGGTAAATTTCAGATATTATACTTGAGAGAGGTGATCCCTTTGCTAAGCCATCTATTTGTTTATACGTTTTATTATTAAATGTGAAATAGTTTTGGTTTAGTATGTTCCTTAGGCATTTTGTTGTATGGTTTGTGTATTTGGGGTTGGTTTCAAGATAAGTTAATTTGTTTTTTTTATTTGGATGGTTTTGTTTATTGGTATGTTAGAGTACACGTTTGTGATGTAAAATGAGGTAAATTTAGTGTTTTTTGTTATGTTTATTGTTCATAGTTTATTGATTAAATAAATTAAGTTTTATAGTGTATTTATTTTATAGTTTAAGTTCATGATTTAGGTTATTGGCATTTACTTGTGATATTTTATAGGAGGGTGTATGTTTAAAGTTTATTAAAGATGTGGGATTGTTGATTTTATGTATTTTGATGAGGGCATTCATTTTAAGTGGAGTTGGATTGCCTATAGTCTATTGGAAATGGGTTTTTTGGCTGAATAAATTGTTATTGTTTTTTGCTAATTGTATAATTTCTAAGTGTCTATTCACACTGGGAAACAATATGTTTGTACTCACTATGGAAATTTCACCAGTGTCTATTTGCCATTGGGAAATAATGTGTTTGTTCTTACTAAGTAATGTTCACCAGTGTCTATTGGCCACTGGGAAACAATATGTTTGTGCTCACTATGGAAATTTCACCAGTGTCTATTTGCCATTGGGAAATAATGTGTTTGTTCTTACTAAGTAATGTTCACCAGTGTCTATTGGCCACTGGGAAACAATATGTTTGTTCTCACTAAGGAAATTTCACCAGTGTCTATTGGCCACTGGGAAACAATATGTTTGTACTCACTAAGGAAATTTCACTAGTGTCTATTTGCCATTGGGAAATAATGTGTTTGTTCTTACTAAGTAATGTTCACCAGTGTCTATTGGCCACTGGGAAACAATATGTTTGTTCTCACTAAGGAAATTTCACCAGTGTCTATTTGCCATTGGAAAATAATATGTTTGTTCTTACTAAGTAATGTTCACCAGTGTCTATTGGCCATTGGGAAGTCAATTTGATCTGGGAGGCATCAGTTTCAAAGGCAAGGTTTCTATAATGTGGTCAAAATGTATTTGTTATTTGTACTTGTATTTATTTAGAAAATTTTATTTTATTTTTTTTTAACCTACTTTGGAAAAAAACTGCCTTAAAAAGAAATGCTGCCTATCTTGACAACACTTCCAAGTAGCTAATTTAGATACTGATGGAGATTAAAAGTGCCATATCTCAGTACATTTGTCACAATTTCACTTGAATTATAAGTTTGGGAAATCAATATTTGATTACGTTCAAATGTACTCATTTTGGAAATGAGGGTAAATATTCTAGAGCAAAACTTTTAAAGTCATAATTGAAAACAAGGAACATTACCAATCTAGGTGAAGCAAATAAAAATATCTGGGAATTAAATTGTGACCTAAAATATCAAAGTAGTTATGAATTCAATAAAAGAAAGGTTTTTTTAATCATTGTAACTAAATTTATATTCAAATCACAATGATACACATTTGATCACACAAAATCATAAAGTTTGAAAAAAAATTCATCTCGTACAATTTTCTTGTTTAAATGAATGGAACAAGTAAATGCTCTATTGCCAACATACCTACTTTTCTGCTATAATTTTTGATAAATGAATACATAACTTAACATACAATCACTTTTGTTGTAGCTCATAAAACCTGATGAAATGGTTAGTCCTAATATGGATGAACTCTCAATGATGACTTATCTTGCACAGTACCCAAGCGCTAAGTTGAAGACTGGTGCTCCACTTCGACCAAGAACTAATCCAAACAGGTAAGTTCTAAGTTTATGGTTAATATTTCAAATGGATGAATAAATGTTTAATTAGAATAATAATAGCTATAATCGAAAATTATATAGTTTCTGGACAGAAGGTTGAGAACTGATACCAGAGAATCGTTTAATTCTAAAATGCTCAATGAAATTAATAAGGTGGGCACATTATTTCAGCGAAGTTTGAATGTTTTACTTATAAATATTAAAAAGTGTTTCTTCAGCTAAAAGCGTACATTGTTAAATGTCTTTTTACACTTGGAATTTAACAGAATATGATGAATATATGTACAATAAAACTTATTAATAACTCATGGTGAGGTAATAAATTGAATATTTGTGTTGTAAAAAGTAATAGCATAACAAAAATTTCAATAACATAAATTTCTTCAAAAATCTGAAAATTTTAAATTTACAACATGAAAAAGTTAATTTTTAGAAAATTATAAAAATATTTTTTTTATAGAAATTTGCAAAATGTAAAAACACAATCACACTATAAAATAATATCTACATAAATAACAAATTAAACTTATTATTTTATAAACAATTTAATATAAATTCGAAATTATATTAGGAAATATATTTTTATAATATGCTGATTTAAAAACAGATAAACCAATTGTCTATTTTAGACCATAGGGCACTATTAAGAAAATCCAGTGCAAAATATATGTCAAATAGTGAAAATGTTTATGTGACCTTTAGTCAAAGTGAACGAGTTTACTGTTGGTGCAAAAATCATTGTTATGCTACCAGATAATCACAGCGCACACTGATTGGTTTTCTTTCTTTTTTTAGAAAGAAGTTATTTATTTTAACAGTTTAGGTAGAGAAAACCACTCAGTGACTACTCATTCAATACACCTTATTTATATTAAAATAAAGTTAGATTTTTACACACCATCTAAAATATGGATCTTTCAGCATTGCTATTCTTAATGGTGTTATTTGTTTGGATATTGAAACCAGTAAATAATTAAAACTGTGACTCAAACCAGTGGAGTAGCCTGGGCAGTGCTTCCTCCAAACCAAACAGTTTTAGCAAAAAATGTTAATCTATAAAACAACACTAGGTTTTTAGCAAAACAGCTTCCCGAAGACCCAACAATTGTGCAATTTTAAGTGCTAAAACAGCATTAAATATTATTTCTAGAGATAAAAATGTTTGAAATCTCCCCAGGAAAATTCTTCTTTCTAATCCCCCCCTGGTTGTCCCCCCAACCATCGACCTGGCTATGCCCCTGACCAAACCCTAATCTTAAAAGTCTGAATGAGACAGTTGGCTGTGTAGACATAGGTACTTTACAATCTGATTAATACTTTGCAATCATGTAATTCTATAGCCATTTTTGTATTAAACTTTTTTCTAAGTTATAATAGCTCTCACAAAATGAATTTTGAAATTTTTTTTTTGTAATTCCTTTAATGTTTTTTTAGTGTTTTCAAAACTGTAATTTATTAAGACTTTGGTGTATTTTTAATTTGGACAGTGTCATAATTTCAACATCATCACATTTAAACTCAGCAATATATCAAATTTGAAATGTTGTTTGGTGGTATATAATGCAAAATAATAAGCATAGAAGATGCTACAGTAAACACCTGTTCCTCTGGCACCCTATAGTCCGACACTTTCAATAATCCAGCATTTCAAGAAGTATGTTTTAAAAATAAAAATTAGCAATTGGCAGAGCTGATGTTCAGTTGGTATTGACAAGGGAGATTCTTGTCCATTATTTTGTTTAATTTAGTCACTAGATATTCACTTTAGGTTTCTGTATACCAGTTTTGTAGTTTTTTATTGTTACAAATTTCTTCTGGACATAATTACATCCTAAAATGAAAATTAACATTTCTTTGTAACTGTTGTATTAAAAACTATATTTTTCATCCCTGTGAATCCCAAGGCATAAAATACCATTATGCTGGAATAAAAAAAATACTAATATACCAAAATTTATGCTGAATTTCCTAGCCAACTTAATATCATAAGTTATATTTCGTCACTTTTATTTTTAACCGGAACCACTGTTTATATTTTGGGCAAGCATTTGTAGGAAATAGAATAATAGATAAACATTTATGAATAACTTTTCAAGTTTAGAAGATCATGACTGGTCGTAAACCAAGAAACAACTATTTGCTGACTGACAACAACCTTGCCAATATCTTATGAATCACTCAAAAATTCACAAGTTTGTTGCCTTTTGAATGACGGCATTTGAAATATTTTTTAAAAATTTACAAATTCCTTTAAAAATTATTAACGTTATTAAAAAATGTTTTTCATTCAGTAATACGTACATACATCTTTCCTAAAACTGCCATCATAAAGAGAAGTCATAAGACTGTTTTTCTAATGGTTTAGAACATGAATATTTTTTAGGTATTTCAAAATTTGTAAAGAAATAATAAAGAAATAATGGTAGAAATTCATGATCTTAGTAAGTCATATGTCAAGAATATAAGACAAATACTGTTGATTTGCCAGCCAGTGTATCAACTTAAACAGAGAACAAAACTGTTACACATAACTGGTAATCTGGCATAGTCAATAATTCGCCACAATCAGCATCCCAAGTTGTCGGATTTGTGGGTGATTAGTTTATTTGAATATGACATAAGTGGTATAGTTATATTTTTATTTCTTAGTACTTAGGATTATTAAAAAAGTAGAATATGTTACACGAGATGGTATTGAGAAAACTTCTGGACTAAGTCTAAACAAAAAATTAATTTCAGTAATTTAATTTACAAATGGATTTTACAATTAAGAATATACTATCTTTGGAGAAGAGCATATATTCTTTGGAGTAGCGCCATTACACACATCGAAAGTGTTTCAATCATATTTCCCATTGCACCTTTAGTTTTTGGACCAAAGCAATATGGTAGGAGGCAGTTTGTGGGAATTCCTCATTGTTATTTTCTGTCAAAAATTGCATCAGTTAAATAGATGTAGTTTGTTTATTTTAAGGCAGATCGCCCAGATAAGTTATTATTATATAATATATGAAGTAAAAATTATCCTTCTAATATTCTAACATACTGAGAAATGAGAGAAGAAGAAATATTTGAGATTGAACTAAACCAAATAGAAGCGATAAAATGAGGAATGGTCTATCAAAAGATTATATCGACAGTAAACATCCAAAAAAAACCCTCACAGTGGCTTGATAAGTGCAAGCCTCTGACATGAATATAGGAAAGTGAAGTCTATTCTGATATTTTATTATAATAAAATTGCTTGTATTATTTTACCACATATCTTAATCGAATAGCCCTAAACATAAAGAAAAATGGTTACAATTCAGTACACCATAAGTAAGAGCAGCATAGAGATGGTCGTGATGTCAATTTTACAATTTTACTTTATGTTTTCTTTTCAACCTTTCTCATCTTATTGGCTTTTTTACTGTGTATGTTTTGCCTCGATTATAAACAAAAACCTATTTCATGTCTAAATAAGCCTGTAGCTCTACAAGTGTTGGCCCATTTGTGATGTTAACAACACAATATTACACACTACTGCTTTTGATCAAATGGTTATATGATGGGTAATTAAATTTTCATGGGGTCATAAGTAAATATGATTATAGTTACAAATTGCATGGCAATGGTTTACATGCACTTGTCAAATTTTTTCACATTTTTCTGTTTTAAGGTGAATGCGTATTAGGCTTGGTTACAGTTTATGTTGCAGGATGAAGTTTTGGGGGTATAATGGTTTATAAGATATTAACATGTTATTTTCTGCTAAGACAATATAAGAGATTGAAAAGAGGAAAGTCTGCAGACAAATGGGTTTAAAATAAATGGATTTAGTTACAGTCATTGAACTAAATAAATCACTGTTTTGATTTACAAAATTGTAGGTAAAATTTAATTCAAACCTGAAGTAAAAAATTGATTTATTCGCCATTAAAGAATAATAAACTAAAGGTAAAGAGCTGTTTTAAACTAAGCACAATGTCATTAGGAAACCAAAAATAGACTTGTTATTAATGACCTCACGCTGTAAAGTCCAGGAATTTTTATATGCCATCTTGTACTTTTCTAGAAATGTTTGTTCAGATCCATGTTTACTTACATTTTGTTGTTTCTTTCTGTTTCCATGCAGTATACCACCACCTAGGTAAGTTTAGATCTGTGTGTTGATGTTTAAAATGCTATGCTTGTCTTGTGCAAAATTTTCAGCTGCAAATATTAATCTGTAGCTTGATATCTATAAGAACTCTCTTCATACTAAGTTTTTGTTTCAACTAGAAGAATTGTTGATAGTGAACTTTAATCTCTTCAAGAGTTTCAAAAACAAAATGTATCATAAACAACTAGATACAGCAACTTTAGTATATACATAGTAACCCATAGATTTACATGTTAATATTGCGATTGCTTGCTTTTGAAGTTTTTATTATTAATTTATTGTAAATTACGTTTATGGTTATGCAAGCAGTTATTATTAGTTCTCTATGATTGCTAAAAACATTCTGTTGTAAATAACATTATTTGTGTTTTATGGTGTAAATAGCTATAATAACATAGTTAATAGAAATAATGTAAGTGCTTATTTTCATAAATCAAAATTTGAGATTTACTTTTCCTTCTTAAGAAAACAAATAGCCAGAGACTACATCAACCTGAGTTAATATAATATGAGTTAATACTCATACTACATGAATTAGTTTCTATCTTTCATGTATTGAAGTGATAAATAGAGCTTAAGAGAAAACCTGATGAATGATTTAGTTAAATCAAGGTCTATACAAATTTAAAAAATCAGATTCAAAGAGTATGGATTTATAAAAAAGTAAAAATAACTTGGAACAACTGTTGAGCAATTTTTTGTTACAAATAAATAAAACCTCTTAAACCAAGAAACTTTTTATATTTCTGATAAATAAGATTTTAAAAAGTAAGTAAAAAAAATTGTGGTTTAGGAGATGTTATAATCTAAAGAAAGGTGTTTAAAGATTTAAATCCTTTCCAGCTAAATAACAACAGGCTTGTTGTTTTCTTACTTTCATCATAACTCAAAAAAAGAAAGTTGTTAATATGTTCAATGCTGACTTTTAGATATGATGATATGGCAACCGCTGTTGTATTTTATTTTGCATAAATATGTTTATTCTTTTGAAATATATTATATATTTAGAGATGGTGTCATTGTGGATGTCTTTATTCAAACACATTACATAATGTTCTAGAAGCTTTCTTCCTTTTGGGAGTTTTATTAGCTGATATTCTCGAATATATGCCAATGGCTGGCTTCTGTTGTTCAAAGCTTTCAGAATATTCCAAGTTATTTCCAGTCTGAACATTAGTAACATAATTTTGTCACCTGTATTGTTTTAATGAGACAGGAAAATTTATTAAGAACAGCATTTGTAAAAAATGCACAAAGACAATGTTATAGTGTATTGTTTTACGCTCACATGCATAACCATTTGGTGCAGCCTGTTTTGCCACTCATAAGTGTGTTATATTCATAGGCAAAGGATTTTTTCCTACCTCTCGGTTGTTCAAAGAAATCTCTGTATTTTTAAAATTTCTAGAAATATTCAGCACATTTCCGAAGATAATACCATCATGATGCTTAGCACATGTTGTCTCTTTCTTAAATTTTTCATGAACAGCTTCAGTTTTATTTTGTTGCCTGCCAATACACAGAGTCCCTGTTGTATATGTTTTTGTTGTAACAGATGCTTATTGAAATTGAGTTCGTTATTGTTGGAGTCTGATCCGACTGTAGCACTGACCTATGTTCAGCTTCTCTGCTGTTGTTACCATAATTATCTAGTTTCCAATTACTTTCACTAGCAATAAAACTATCACCACTACCTGATTACTTGGATTTTAAGTAAGAATTTAATTCTCGGAAAATTTCACTAGTGGGTAAATGACTAACACCACGAGAGGTTCTAGGTCTGTTATTATTTATTATAAGATCTATTTATTTATATACTAATAAAGAAATCAGGGGCAATAAATGAGAACACTTTTAGTGTGTTATTAAAAAAAATTTACTAGTTATTATATTGAAATGCTGAATATACCTATATATTATAATGATTTCAATTATTCGGATAGTAGTTCCTGAAAACTCTCAGCTACTACTGGTTTAATCATATCTTAAGTTTTAACAAATAAACTAACTTTTGATATGGAATACATTGAAAAATACAGTGGTTTCAAATATTCATTCCAGAGTTATTTTTCATTCACTGACTTTGTTCTAAGTATTTATGAAAAATATAGCATAGCAATTGGTTTTTTGATCTGATCAAGGTTTTTAAATTTATTACCATTTGCATATGTAATGATTTTATTCCATTTTCCATGATTTTTCATGTCAATTGATTATGTTATATGGCAATAAGTCATCTGTAAGAAATACTCAAAATTTCAGGTGAAGCAGTAAAATGTATTGGATAAATGTACTATAATTCTTTCTCTTAAAATGGTTTTATACAACAGGTTTATATAAATCTGGAAGTTACCTGAAATATTTTCAGGGCAAAGTATTAATTTTACTTTAATTCTACAGTGCAATAAGGATATTTAAGCTTCTTGAAATTAAGATATAGAGCTCTATGTTGGTATTTTCATTATAGTTGCCTATTGTTAATACATTTTTTTGAGTATTAATAATAATTGTTCAAGTATTCAAACATTCAAGAATACTAAAATCATTATTAATAGAAATAAAAATATTGAATTGTGTTATTGACTAACAAAGAAATTGTTTTAAAGTCATTTGTAAAAACATTACTTACTCAGGTAATAAATTGAATGTTTATAAATCACCTACTCAAGGCGTGTTTATAACTTAAATGTTTATCTACTGATTTTGGTTTCAATATTTGTTTTTATTTATTTTTTTTTGTGGCTTCATGTTTAGTAATCACACACTTCAAGAACAAAAAAACTTTGGAATAATTCCTTTCAATTAATTAAAACAAAAAATTGTCAATCATTACTCAAGTTTCTTATAAAAGAGTGATAGTTTTTGTTTAGTAATCCTTAAAAAACATTAACTGTATTAAATTTACTATGTTATATATTGATTAGTCAAAAAATATATTGATTGTTTTTTTTACACAAAACAGCTAGAGAATGAAAATAAATTTTGTTATGTATCTAATAATTATAGTATTTATTTGTCAGAAACTAAATAAAAAAAGCAATTATCTTGACTCATGGATTTTATTGTCCATAATTGATAAACTTTTTATGTTTGAGCTTAATGACTTGCCAAATCTATAAGTTCAGTAAATTGTTAATTTTGTTAAGAACAAATGTAAAAGTTTTGCTGATTATGATAGACAATAAATCTATAGTTTAATTTATTAAGACAAGTTGAAATCCACAAGTGTCAGAAGGAAGTTATAAGGGTTATAAAAATAAATGCACATAGAGGTATCCATTTTATCAAAAAATTAATGGTGCAAAATTTCACTCCTACAATATATGTTAAGCCAGTTTTTTGAACTGTAAAGTTCAAACGTAGTTTTCTTGAATTTTTATAGAGGGTGATTTAAAAAGAACTTTAAAACTTTGAAGATTCATACACACTTATTGAAATGAGCTACAGAGCTGATTCTAGTGTTATTTTGTAGGGAAATACATCAAGTTTTTTACCCTGAACTAAAGATGTACTGTTTGATTTTCATTGATTACCTAGTACACATCCCATATGTAGTCGATTTCTTGCCAAACTTGTTACAGAGTTTGAGGTTTAACTTGCTCAACTGTGACATGAATTTTTTCTTTTTTGCAAAGGAGGTACATACACAATATCCTTGATGACTCCCCCCCCCCCAAAAAAAAAATCAATGGGTGTCAAGTCAGGGTATCGTGGGTACCATGAATTGGTGAATTACGGCCAATCCATGGAAAACAGTTATGAGAAAATTCCAGACTTGAGTCAGGTAATGAGGTGGTGTACCATCTTGCATGAATAAATATTTCGTTCTTAGTCATCTTCATCGATCTGTGGAATTAAAAAGTTTTGTAGAATATCTAGGTACACTATCCCGCTAAAGGTCCTCTTTTGGAAACAAAACTTTTGTCTTACTCAATGCACAAAACGCATTAGCTTTCATGAACATGTTGGCTATTATGAAGATGTTGTAATGCTTCATGTGGATTTTCACAGCCCCAAATCCTACAGTTATGTATGTTTACCTTGCCACTGAAATGGAACGTCGATATGTCACTAAAAATTAAGTTGTTCAAGAAATATTCATCTTCATCTACTTAATTAATCATATCTGCAGATATCGAACAGTTTTTAAAGGAAATTTTATCACTTTCTTTTATTTCTTCTATCATCAATTTATATGATTTCAAATGTAAACGTCTTATTATGCATGCCAAACAGTCATCTGTGGAACCTGGAGCCAGATATAAGTGTACCGAGTTAATTGTTGGCCTGTTGACAAAACCTGGCTTCACTTGCTCAACAACTTTCTCAGATATGCTTGAATGACCTGATGATCACATTGAGAACCCTGTTTTTACAAAATAATTATAACACTAATAAATTAGTTAGCTATAATGGGAGGATCTCCATCATACTTGGTACGGAAATTACGTTGAACTGTTGTTGCTGACTTAAACTATTGAAACCAAAACATATAGTTTGTAGCCCTGGATTTAGTGGTGGTAATCATCTTTAAAGTAACTCCTGCTAGCGCATGTTACAGTAGTAGCAAACAAGCAAATAAAAAGTTAGTATGCTTTGCACAAACATTAAAATAACACTAAAACCAGCTCTGTAGGTGCATTCAAAAAAATTATATGAATTTTTAAAGTAGTTAAGTCTTTCTGAATCATTCTATATTATTATTACAGGTATAATTAAAGAGATAAAAATACTACAGAAATGAAAAATTATTGCCACATAAAAAAATTTTACTTCAAATTAATATTTAAACTAATTTATTTCTTGTTCCAAGAGTGGAATATTTACATGTAAATAGAAATAAAATAATTTCACATGGTGAAACATGGTTAAACTGCTATGTTATGTACTAGAAAAACAATTTCTAAGCAATCGTTAAAAAATATAGGTGAAATTGTTTAGGTTGAAAAAAGGTTCTTGGATATACCAGGGAACAGAATTTCATAAAAAAAACTTACAGTATTATTTACTGAATAAATTTCAAAATTAATTGGGTAAAATTTCAAACAGCACTGTTAACAATTATACATCATACAATAATTAAACTGCATCATACATAAAGCTATACAAAAATGATAGAACAATTGCCAAAAGCTACATTAGGTATACAAATAATCACAGTTACAAACTAAAGGAAATAAAATAGTAAATCTATAGTCTGACTTTTGAATACACAGTTAACCTGCATTTCAGTGACTCTGAAAGTGCAAGCCACATTCACAGTTGACATTCATAAGTAACTTATAATTCTTTTGAGACATAAATAGCGGACAGTTAAACGTTCTTTCTGTCATCTGTTTGTGGATTACCAAATTCTCCATTACATGGTACAGTTAATACATAATGAAACCAACAGAATACAGTTACAAACCAACAAGTAAAAATAAAATAATTATATTTAGTAGAATGTCAGAATCTTCTACAAACATTTTTGTCACTGACTATAATGGTTTACTGACCATAATCACAGACTACAATAAATAGTTGTGGCCATACTTGGGCCTAAATAGCTGCGTTAGTAATCTGTATATTATACTTATGTTGTTATGTGAATACCTGTCAGTTGTCAAATAATTCTGCACATGGTGAGGATAATAGCAAAACCTACTCTTGGTTATGTATTTGTTGTATATAGTGTGTTCTATTCTGTACATTATTTTAGGTGGATTATGATAATGGTTTTATGAATATAATTGAGAGGTTATGTGGAATAAAATAAAAGTTAAATATATTAAAATCGAGATTTTTTGGCACTGGGTTTTTTTAACTAGTTTATATTTGTTGATTACATCTTCACATAAGCTACTAGTTTTCATTAAAAATACTTGTAAATACATACTTATATTTCTTGAGTACGGCCGTTTCGGGAGATGTGTCCTATTGTCAACTCAGACCATAACTGATCTGAAGGTTTTTGCCGTTTGGGGGGGGGGGGGTCAGGTTTGGGGATGTGGGTGTATTTTGGTGAGTATTAGGAGTTGTAATGTCAAAAAGTGTATGTGAGTTATAATGTAATTGGGTGTTGAATATATGTGTAGGTTGTAGTATGAAATGTTTGTATATTTCGTATTGTTCGGTTATGTATCTTTGGTTATTTTTGTTTTGTTTATGAAGAATTAGTAGGTTGGATGTTGTTATGTTTGTGTAGTCATGTTCTGTGGATATGAGATGTTCGGCGAAGTTTGTCAAATAAATCTTATTTACACAAAATTATCAATGTTTATAGACAATTCATAGTGTCACTAGTAGACAATCCATGGAATCAGCTAGTGTAAATTATTAATTTGTCATATTAGTTATAGCACTACATGGCTGTAAAATCGATAGACATGTTTTATGACTCTGTTGTATGTAATATACGTTGGTCTAGGGTCAATTGCTTGAGGACTTTTGACAAATTTATGACATTGTGGAGCAATTTACTACAAAACTCAGAGTTGTTTCATTGAAGAGATTTTCTGCTTAGTAGTGACGGTACTACTATACGTTCTCTCTGAAGTATTGTATTGTCGTTAACATAAAAAAGTTACTACTTGTCTGTGGATGTTCTTACACTTTAGTCTATTCCAGCTTTGAATGCTAACACATCTACTCTGTAAAACTGAACACCATAGGTCACAATAAATAACCATAAGAGGAAAAAACTTGTTTTTTTCTAGGTTTCTCAAGTTTCAAAACTCACATTTGCCAGTCTTAACTCTTCTTTGTGTCTAAACATACTTTACTTTACTTTTACTTTATCCAATGCCCGCCCTTGGCTGTTGAACCATTCGGCGTCGAGCCTCCCAGTAACGACCAGTTCTGGACAGCTGGTCGTCCAGTTCAGGACAGATTGAAATGTGGTCCCCATTCATAATACCATTGAGACAGAGCGGACACGTATCGGATTCCGCTAGGCCAAAACGGTAGAGGTGGGCGGCAGAGATTCGTCGTAGCAGATTTAGCGTTACCCAGGGTGCACCACGTGGAGGCCTGCTACATTTACACCCCTGTGTCTAAACATAGTGTCTATAATTGTTCACAGCTATGAATAAAATTTCTATTATTTGTTTTTTTTTTACTTGTTTATTTATTTCTATGTATACTAGTTTTTGACCACAATAAAATTGATCTTATAAAAGTTATGTTTTGCAATTTATCTATTTTGTTTCTTGCAAAAATAAAATTCATAATCTAGACATCTTCTTTAACCCCCATTCGTTTTCATTATATTCAGAAATTGCTTGTTTCTGGATTCAAAACATATTGTTGCTTCATTTTGGATACCTGTGTAACAGTATTTTATTTTATTTCACTCTTTTTAAATATTGATTTTAAGGTCTATTGTAAATATTAGTACATCTTAGGGTTAGTAATAAACTGTCATTTTAGGTCATTTTTTTAAAAGTTTGTTTGAATACTGACGCCATTTCCATATTAAAAAATCTTTAAATATTTTAAATCTAGCTTCAATGTTTTGGCCTTCAAGATAAAATAAATGTGTTATTTTACCTGTTCTAACTATATTTAACAGCTTAATTGCATTATATATAATCTGTAATGATTAATTATTAGTGTAGTTATAGTCATTGTTTATTTATCTTCTAACCATTTCACATGTATATAACACTTTTATCAATAAACAGTTATTGTGAATCATTCATGTGGATAATTTTTGTATGGAAAATCATTAAAAGAGAAGAGAAATTGACAGCAAACAATACAGATCTTAATTGGATGGAAATAAATAAAATAATTGACAAAGCAAAAATTTAATCTCAATATAAGCTCTAACTTTAAAGCAACTAAACTATATGTAGATTCAATAGTATTTAAAAAAAAATAATAAAGTAAACTTTTTAAAATTAGATTTTTAAACAGTTTATTGAACGAAATTACCATAATTTACTTGCCTAGTTTGTTCATAAACTCGATTCTTTCATTTTTTAAAGAACGCTCCTGGATCATACTATTTTAAAGTTTTCTCTAGCTCTGATTTTTTCAGACCCCTTTTCAGTAGATTGTAATTGATTGTAACAGATTACTCATCTGCCCTTATGTTGATCTCTTGAACCTGTAAATTCTTTTAAGCTTTTCTTCACTGACACGTGATTTGCTAAGGTTGTGTGGATTAGCTTTGGTAAGTGGAATAGCAGTTCCATGTCCATTTTAAAGTCCTTGTCTGTCAAAAATGTTTGCTTTAGAAGCCTAAGCTCTTCTTGAATTTAAAAGTTCAAAAAACTAAAAATTTTCAAATGACAAGAAAATTCAACAGCTGTAAAAATATTGTCTATAATTTCATAATAGCCTTCTAATATGTGTTACCATACATGTCTGATGCACACTACTGACAACAAACAAAAAGAACCCAGCGTGCAATAGATGTGACAAACAGAGAGATAACTAGGCTTATTTAATACAACAGGCATACTTGGTGATGGGAGTGGGAGCCGGGAAGTTCAATAAGACAGTTGAAGCATTAGATTAGATGTACTGCTCACAGAGAATCCACTGCTCACTTACTGGTATTTCCATCTTTCTTTTGACCATTTATGAATGAGTTTGCGTTACAATACAAAATACAGATCTCATATTGTCCAAAAGTATCTGTTTTACTATAAATGATCAAAAACTTTTTAAACAGTTTTTCAGCAGATTTTTTAATTTTTTATTGTTTTAAAAATATATGATACTTTGTAACATATACCTGTTACAACTGAATTTAGTCCTTTGACATTTGTTTAGTTTAAAAAAATATAGTTTGCATTTTATCTAGTAAAAAAAGGATAAAAATTATTGTATTTAAATTGAATATTGTTAGAAATTTATTAAATGTACATTAAAAATGTATTCTGGTTTTTGCCATGTTTTGTGTTTTAATTTTAAACAAATGAGACTTCAACTATATTAAAATAGTCTCTTTCAAAGCAACGGATGTTTATTGTGAACACTTAACCAAAAGGCAAGTTGTCTTCCTTCAGACTCATAGCTCTCACACTCAACCATCAGACTTACATAAACAATCAGAATTTAGAAAATTAGTACCACAAGTAAGAGAGTAAATTTACTAGATATTTGATGTATAATGTTTGTTCAGGGTACGAGCTTACGGTCCTGGAATCGAACCAACAGGTCCTGTAGTGGGTGCACCAGCAATATTTACGGTAGAGACATTCTCAGCTGGTAAAGGAAAAGTGGATGTTACAGTTGAAAATCCAAATGGACAGTTGGAACCTGTGAGTTAATAAAAATTACCAAATACATTTTTCAGAAATGAAATTGTAATGCTTTCAATAAATTTGATTAAGCTGCTTTTAGTTTGAATAGCGAGTCAATTAATATTAGATTCATAAAAAATGTTAAAAGTGAAATTTAGATAGTTTATTCAATAAGATAATTATTTTTTCAGGTTGATGTAAGATTTAACAAAGATCGTAATTTAACATACAGTGTGTCATATACACCTAAGTTAGAGGGAATGCATAAAGTTAATGTGAAATTTGCTGGCCGTGAAATTCCCAAATCCCCTTACACAGTCAGTGTTGAAGGTCATGCTGGAGATCCTTCAAAAGTGACAGCTTCAGGGCCTGGACTACAACCAGAAGGTGTGATGGTTGGCAGACCTACTTATTTCGATATTTTCACAAAAGGTAAGAAATTTCATGTTTGTATGCTGGTAGAGTGTACTATTTTTTGTTATATAGAAGGATTTCTAGAAATATTTTGAACTACTGATAGTGTAATATTTGAGTAGTTCATGCTTTGATATCATACATGTTTGAACTAAATTATTAACTACTATTATAAAACTCTATATTAGCTTTTAGTCTGAATATATGCAGGATTTGCTGAGTACTTTTACAGTGTATGTTAGCTCTGGCGATACTATGACTGAAATGTGTTGTAAAGGCTAAGGCAAAACTAACACTTCTTGTGTCTTAGTGTTTTTCAACTCACATCATGACAGAAAATCTTGAAAACATTAAAAAAACCCTAATGACAAACAAAAAATACAAAACAGAAAACCGTGGTGTTTATTAGATCAGGAAGAGAATACTTAGGGACATAGGCAGGATGATGTAAAGGGGGACAGAGCCCGGGAGTCAGGGGACAGAGCCCCCTGCGGAAATTTATAACAATTTTATCTCTAGAAATCATATTTTATGCTATTTCAGCACTTTACACAATTTTTAGGTCATCGGGAAGCTAAAACATACTTGGCTATAAAATACATTTTGTAAAAATGACCTACGTTAGTAATCTAATCAACACAAATCACTTTTACTTATAGAAAAAAATAATGCCATAATTTTTAGTTCGACAATGAGTGGCATGTGACAAATTCCGATCTCAAGGTCAGATGGCAGGTAGAAGCACTATAAATGAGCAATTATTAATTCAAAAATTACCAAAAGCCCTGCTTGCCCTAAAAATTACAAATCCCCTACCTGCAGCCACTGTCGTGTGACAGATGCTGCACAACCTCGGGGGCCACCAACCCCCTCCTTCTCTGACTGATAATGTGTTCACACTCAGACGCTAGCTTTTTTGTCAGGCAGGATACAAAGCTGTGGTTTGTAGTATCACGTCACAAAAATAATAGTCAATATTTGTTTTGTTTCCTAGTATTGGTGGAGTAGAATAAATTTGTTTTATAGGGTAATATTTCCTGCTAAATTAATTGGTTAGAGGGGCACATGCACCCTGTCTATGCCCCTGGGAAATCTGGTAAATATATATGAAAGAGAAGCTAATTTTATGTGAGATGAAACACTTAGATAAAAATAAAGCAATCCTACTGATAAAGGATATGAATACATTGTGTAGTTTTTATAACTTGTTATTAATGCAAACATTATCTTTTAGAAAAGCCTACTGGTTTACAGGTTATTCCTTATGATGTATAAAAATAAATGTATGGTATAAATAAATATAAGTTTTGGGTTTGAAAACACAGAACAATCTTAAATAATATTGATGTTGATATTTTAATTTTTTGATAAATTTAGTTTTATACAATTTTTCTGCTTATAGAATTTCTTTTGTAAAAAATTTAAAGTGCTGTGAAGTATTTTTAAATTAAATAATTTTTTTGGTGTCATATTTTATAATATTTAATTGTAGGACATCTAATTTAATGTACTAATATCTTAATTTTTTATATTTATAAAACATTTAAACTTAAAAGTAATAACATTTCATAAACTGCTTCTGTGACATTATCTATTCTATAAATGTTAAAATCTTTTGAGCCATTCGAAAATAAATAGATTCTAGAACAATCCAGTAACATCAGTTTTATTTGGATTATTTTATGTATTTTAGCTGCTGGACGTGGTGTCCCAGAAGTCATTATCCTTGATCCTGCAGGATACAAAAACACTGTGCCTGTCAAAGTACGACAGATTTCTCCAGATGTTTGGCGTTGCGAATATACATCACCAACAGTAGGTCTTCATTCTGTCAATGTTTTCTTTGCAGGCCAACCCATTCCAAACAGTCCCTATGGAATTCGCATTTCCCCAGGTTTGTATTTGTTCAAACTGTATTGAAGAATTTAAAAAGTTAATTAAGTACCTAACTACAGTATAAGATTTAAATTAAATAAGTTATTTTTTAATACTAATGCAATAGTTGTTCTACACTATAAATTAGAGATAAATACAAAAATAACAAAGAACAGAATTGGAATTCAAGCATAAAACCTTAATGTACAAATTATGTTTTAGACAGTACAAGAAAGATTTTAAGTGGGACTTTAGTAGCGAAATAAGCTATGAAAAATCCAAATTTAATAAAAATATTAAAAAAATTAATAAAAAATAGATAAAATTTGGCTTGAATAATATGAATTCATTTATTTATTTATGAAATAAAGGACTAGAGCTATTGATTACTTACTTCTTACTTCTTATTACGAGCTTCCAAGGTTGGCCTCGATGGCTCGATGTCTCCTATACACACACTCTGCCAATGGCCAGAAACAAAAGAGCTATTGATTACTACATTACTACACTGTAAGTTGTAGATAAAAGTATGCAAGAAGGTAGTTGTAATGCCAATGTCTATTCACTTCATTCCGAGTTGCAATAATGTACTGTGTACTTGCAGTTGTTGGGTTGTACAACTTAAGAGGGTTTAGTAATATTTATTTATTCATTACATTTTACAATTGGCAACTACTTACTGATGTTTTTCAGCACACGCATTTCTCACTTGATTAGTGCATTCTTTAATGCTGATCGTAATACACAGCACTGATCAATTGTGAAACATGTCACTAAGTAGTGGTATTTCTGCCAATTCTAATCAATAAGTAAATGTTATTGTGTATGTGAGAAACACATTGTGTGTGTGTTTTTTCTCCCACTTAAAGAAACACTGACTATCAGTCCACTAATTTTTATATTTGAAGAAGCTCTTAACATAATCTGTGTAATATGAGATAATATTTAAAACTAGTCTCTTGAAACTAATTCTTGTTCTAGTTGATTTAAGTTAATTAGTTTCCCTTTCGCACAAGCTTGAAAATCTATTTTCTTCTAGCACAGGTTTTATTTTTTTTCTTCACAATTTCATTAATACTATCCACAGATTATAAAATTTGTATTCAGCCTTCTTTACTTCGATAGGGGTTACTGTCTGCACTACCAATGTTCTATCATATTAAATATTAAGTTAAAAAAGTCACTAATCATTATAAAGGTTACATTTTTGTGTTGTACATCTTGAGGTATTTATAAAAATTGCAATTGTTTGCATTATCTTGGCAAAAAAATCACTACTTACTGATTTATTCAGAAACGCGTTTCACGCTAGATCAGCACATTTTTCAATGCTGTGAAACACTGACAAGACTGTTCAGGTGTGTTGTGTTGGTGTGAGTCTGTGGGGTATTTTTGTTCTGTGGGGTGTTATTGTTAATAGAGTAATTGTTAATTATGTGCTCAAATATAGTGTTTGATTGGAAGTGTGTTTTGTCATTTAAAATGTGTTGTGGATAGAATTTATGGTGTTTATACATCTAATAGTTTTTTACTGTTTAAAGTTTTTTGCTTTTATTGATGTAATGTAGGACTTTTAGATTGGCGTCTATGTCAGTCTGTGAGTGTAGTGTGTTTTGCATGTGTAAGATGAAATTTGATATAGGTTGTGTCTTTTTTCAACATATACCGCAAGCCAACCACGACAGACAAACTGATACACAATACATCCAACAACCAAATACAACATAAACCCGCAGCAATCAAATATTTACTACACAGACTAAACAAAATACTTATGTTCACAACTAACTACACAGAGGAACTAAACACTATCAAATATTTAGCTCACAAAAACGGATATGACAATTATTTAATAGACAAACTACACAGAAAAATACTCAACAAGAACAGTAACAACAACACAAACAACAAAAACACAAACACAAACAAATTCATCACCCTCATGTACATAAACAAACTGACAAATAAAATAGCACACCAATTCAAAAAAGCAGGATACAATGTAGCTTACAGAACAACAAATGAAAGCCAAATGGCTATCAGACACAGCATTAATAACAATACCAACATATACAATAACCCAGGAGTATACAAACTAAAATGAAACAACAGCAATAAGTTCTATTTTTGACAAACAGGCAGATCTTTCGCCTAAAGATATAAAGAACAAAAAAGCGCTCTGCACACTACTATTGAATCCACCTTCGCAAATCACCTCGTAGACACTAAACACTCATGCAATATTATGGAAAATAACATGAGCATCCTCCACACATGCAACAAAGGACATAAATTAAACACACTAGAACAGTATGAAATATATAGACATAGCAACACACATAAAAATTCTAAATGAACAAACGCGGCACAGATCACACACACTCTTCGATCACATCACTTCTAACTTTTAAAAAATGGTACCAAAGAAGCACAACTGCAGCAATCCTAGCGGCAAAAATACGAGGCTGAAGAAGTTGTAAGACGAAAACTTTCGTCCAAGTGTAAGTTAACAATTTTACAACCTTTAGTTAAAAAAAAGTTTGGTCGCAAGTAATAGCAAAAGTGTAATAAGTAATTAACAACCAGCTCGTCATAAACAGCAACAAGATTTCGATATTTAAAAGAATATATGTTATAAAAATTTTTAATGACTTTATCAAGTGAGAAGTTATTTAACAGAATGTGTTCTATTGGATAAATTTTTTTAATAAAATCACACTTTTCTGTTTAGTGTCAGATGCAAAAAAAGTTCGAGCATGGGGTCGTGGTTTACAACCAACAGGAGTACGTGTTCGTGATGCTGCAGATTTTAGAATTCTTACTGAAAATGCAGGGGAAGGTACCCCAGATGTGCATGTAATAGGACCAGGTATGTCCCCTTGAGTAAAGGGTTTATAATGAGTGATAATTTTTAATGGTTGTATAACTTTAAATAGGGTTTATAATGGGTATGTATAGTTTTTCTTTTTTTTAAAAAAGAACATAATTATAAGATCTAGTAATTTTAGAGTGAAACATCTCATTTTAAAGTTTTATTTGGGTTTCATACTCAAGAAATGTCCAAAGACCTCTCCTTCATTACTCTATTTGTATGTAGTTCAGTATTATTTTATACACTAGCCTATAGTAACATCAATTTGAAGTTGTTAAAGTTGGAAATTGAACATATCTCCTGAATTATTACTTCTTTATTCAAAGTGTTTAAAGCATTACTTTTATCAGGATATATATATATATATAGATTTTTTGGACTAGGAGACTGACAGACTTACCTTGGTAAGAGTCCACACTGTAGTCTTGAAATAGAAACACATAAAAGCACTTAAACAATGATATATTTCAACCACACAGTGGTCTTTGTCAATCGAAGAGAAAACACAAAAAGAAATATGAGAGAATGAAATAAAATAAATATAAATCTATATATATATATATATATATATATATATATATATATATATATATATATATATATATATATATTTTTTTTAGGTTAGTTTTGGTTGGTAAAGATTATTTAGATTTTTTGGACTAGGAGACTGACATACTTACCTTGGTAAGAGTCCACACTGTAGTCTTGAAATAGAAACACAAGACTTGTGTTTCTATTTCAAGACTACAGTGTGGACTCTTACCAAGGTAAGTCTGTCAGTCTCCTAGTCCAAAAAATCTATATATATATATATATATATATGAAGTTAATATATTACTATTGTAAGTAATTTTATCCACCATTAAGTGCAATGATTTTACCTTGTGTGATGAGGCGCCATTCGGTCACTTGACCATTGTCGAATCACTGATTACTTTTCCTCAATTTTTCTGGTATGGAAGTTCGGTCCGTGGTGTTGGTACTTGTTGACGCCATACACGTTTCCTCTTGAGTCTCGTGTATAATGTTTTTAAATAGTATGTCGTCTGTATATGTTGTTTGTAGATTCATTAAATTGTTGTGTATGTTTTAATAAATGCGGTATTTTTCTAGTGAGTTTATTTCTATTGGGTTATTATTTATTTCAAGTACGGTTAGGTTATTTTTGTAATTTGTTATTTTATGTTTATGTGATATTAGGTGTGCATATATATATATATATATATACATGAAAAAGCAAGAGAAATGCAAATACAAGAATAATTTATTGAATCATACTATTCAAAGCACCAACACCATCAGGAATAGAAAAGAATAGATATTTTAAAATTGTAATCCTTGGAGGAATTTCTTTTTTTTGTTTTATATATATGTATGTAAACAAATAGATATCAGTTAATATTCCATTCTGTTCACACTAGGACTACATTAAGTATTGTTTTACATTTATTTTGTAAAGATTTTAGTTATGTTTATTATTGAAAGAAGTCTATAGTTTTCTTCTGCACTCTCCATTCCCCAAAAAAAGTTCTCTCTATCACCTTTTAGAGATTATCTATTTCCATCAGAATTTCGGCAGGTGTCTCTCTGTAACGGTAAAAAACGTGATATAGTTGTCACTAGTGACATAGCCCCACACCTTAGAAGACACAGTATTAAATTCTTTGCCCGGCTCTGCTAACTCCTCAACACTATCATCTTCTACTGCAGTGTTTTCAACACTTTCCATGGTCTGTGATTCGTTAAGAACTTCAAATGTTTCCACATGGTCTTCCACTGTTTCATGTGAGTCAAGCTCATTTCCAAACTCATCAGCCTTTTAGAATTGTTGTATTCACAGTGAGAAAGATATGCTGTCATTATTTTAATTGTTGTCATTAAACTCGTTACTATTAGTTAACCTTGTTTTCCCTAAGCAATTGGCTATCGTTTGTGGAGTTACACTTTTCCATGCCTCATACAAAAATTCAATTGCATCCAATAGAGAAATTTTGATACAAATTGTTGAATCTATATGAAACAAAACCTTTTTTAACAGTTGTTTGTGGAAGTAGCTTTTTAGACTTCTATTAACTCTCTGATCCATGGGTTGAAGAATACTTGTACTGTTGATGGACAGGAAGACAAGATAATTATTGGTATAATTTAAAACTGGGTGGGCTGGGCAGTTGTCAACCAATAAGGAAATGTTTCTATTTTATGTTGAAAGTTCTTTGTCCATTTTTGCAATTTTTTTTCAAAGATGCAAGAAGTCTTCCAGGATTTTTTGTTGGTAGAATATTCCACAAGAAGTTCTTTGTTGTTTTTAAAAGACCTAGGATGGAGATATGCACTGATGACAAGAGGATTCCTTTTTCTGAACTTATCATGTTAGCACAAACAAAAGCTATTATACGATCTTTAGAAAACTTGCCGCCGACGCACAATTGGTTCTTGAATTTTAGAGTTTTACATGTTGTTGTTCTGTAAAAAATACCAGTTTCATCCCTTAAATGAATATATCTTCATCTTTGTACATTTTTTGAACAAGTGTTTTGTATCCAATTGTCAGTTACTGCTGTATCAACGCTTTTAGCTTCACCACTAATTTTACTGAAGGAGATAGAATGTTGAGCTTTAAAATGGTCAAGCCATCTGTTTAAAGAAGCAAATTCAGTACCAAACAATTAACCAACTTCATTAGCTTTTACTTTCATCAATGGCCCATTTACTAGTAAATTCAAAGTTCTGCTATGATTAAACCATTTTAAAAGGGAAACATCAATATAAGTTTTTCTCACATTTCCAAACTTTCTTTATATTGTGTCCACTTTCATCAAAAGTTTTTAAAATGTTGCCTGTTTCTTAAAATTGTACCCACTGTTGAATTAAATAACCCAAATTTTCTCCAAATGTCAACCTTCATCTTCCCTTTTTCATGCACTTTTTTCTTAGCACTATATAAGTGTCCATACTGTATTATAATGTGTTAACAGTAAATCAAAACTTTAAAAAACTCCAATACTATGACTGTATGGTATTTAAACATTACAGTGTGAACAAATTAACAGAAAATTTTGTCCATTACAATATGAGATGCGATAGCGAAATAAGTAACTAAACAACTTCTGCCTTGAACTTCTATCGCTACGGGCGGTGGCCGAACTTTTTAAATAAATCTACAGTAAGCCTACTATGCGATTACTGGTCCTTTCCAAGAAATCAGCCTTCGCAGTGGCAGGATTACATATTGAACTCAATTCTTGGGGCGAGAGCAATAGAAATGCTGTATTGTAATAGATATTTCCACCTTCTATTTTCATTTTCATAAAATGTAAGATTTTTTTTACGGCATATTGTTACACTACAGTTAAGGTAATTTTCTTGACACAAAAATGGAGTTTTCCCATTAGAAAATTGCGTTGGATTATAACGGGACTACCCAAAAACTGACGTTGCAGCCAAGATGATTTTTTATTAGAGGACGTTTTAACCAGGTTCGACTGCAATACGTGACTCGATCACTGGAGAAGAAAGTTAGATAGAATCAAGGGAAAAATCTGTAAAAGCATAGAAAGAGCACAATCAACCGACACCTATAACTTGTGAAATTTCCAGAAATTACCACCCTACTTAAAGAGAAAGCTTGGAAAGAAACGTTCTGATAAGGCAGAAGAAAAAATATGGCATAATGTAGCCAATGAAATTATTAATGTGAGAAGGAAAACTCATATGGAAACTACCCAAGGGAAAAAGGAGAGGTGTTAGTAAAAATTCAGAGCTGGAGGTAGAGAGAAATTTTTATACCAGTATCAAGTTCTCAATTAAAATAAAATGTTTTTTGAAAGAAACAGAGCTGTTTTAAAAAAATGAACCTGAAATGTAATTTTGACATACTAAAAAGTAAAAAATAATTTTGTGAATAAGCTTATTACCCAAAACATTTCATGGTCGGCGCTGAATTTCATACTTGAAATCATATTTAACATAGTGAACGTAACAATTAAAGCAATTTTACATGATGTTGGAGCTCCTTGGCATGTAGATTAACCAATTATGATATACACACAGGCTATTCCATCATTTCTTCCATACACTTATTTTATAGATACAGTAAAATAAATTTATGATATAAAAGGATTAAGGAGATATGTTCTCTTACTTCTATAAGCATCTACAGTAATCACAATCCTTGTAAATCATTCAAAGAAGGTTGAATTGTCCGCAATCTGTATATCTGAACAAAAAATATGCAATCACATATTGTATGATCTTTGCCAAGAACAAAGATCAATTATCGTCCAGCATACTATCAAAAATATCGAATACATGAAATTTGTGTTTCATGAGAAGACTCTATGGTTCGCTATAATTAGTCATGGGAAATCAAGCATCAAAAAGTTGATTGTTTCGTAAATGTTTGGAACAGATTTGATGGAATAGCAAATAGCAGGCATGATTACGGCACTTATACTGTATCTATAAAATAAATGTATGGAAGAAATTATTGAATAGCCTGTGTGTATATCATAATTTGCTAATCTACATGCCAAGGAGCTCCAACATCATGTCAAATCCCTTTATTTGTTACGCTCATTATGTTAAATATAGGTCCAACTATGAAATTCGATGCCGACTTTAAAATTTTGTGGGTAATAAGCTTATGATAATTTATATTTTCGTTATCAGAAAATGTTTTTTTACCTTTTAATAAATAAAAATTATATTTCAGGTTTTTTAAGTCGGTTCTGTTTTTATTTTATTTCTTCATTTTTAGAGGTATGATCTTTAATTTCTATTTACTTTATAATCGAATTTTGTTTCATGCTGTTGATTATGTTCGCAATATTTATCAACGCAAATTTCCGATGTGTATATCCCTCTAACCATATTGCTGGATCGTTGTTCAAATAATTGACATGCTTTTGAAGAATAAGATAAATATAAGAGTTCCTCAGACGAACACATTGAGTAATTTATATTCGAAATTGCCTTCACAAAATTTTCCTAAAATCCCACATATTATTTCTTATCTCGCAATTATTTTTTTCGTTTCAGTTTAAAAACATGTTAATAATCACGTAATGAAATATCTCAGGTAAATATCCAATAATACTGTCTTTAATAATTATTAGGAAAAATATTTTCTACTCATAAAATTATAATAAAAAAGTAAAGTGTAAATTGATAGTAAAGTTATATTTAATGAATTTATCTCTTGATATTTAGTGAAGTAATGAGGTTTTCACCTGAAGATTATTTAATATCTTGATTATGGTAAATGAACTAAATAAGATTTTCAGTGTATTTATTTTTACTTATCTCGTTCGAGTTATATCGTTATGTATCAATATGTGTAGATCATCAAAGAAGGTGCTTTTTAATGACGAAAATTCATTCATTAATAGCCAATGATGCTTGTTCTAAGCAGCTTTATCGAGCAAGAAATAAAAAACCCCTATTTGTTTTATACTTATTTCTTCTGTAATATTTTTATGTGTTGTAGAATACCACATAAAATAAACGCTGGCATTGTTTATTCTGCTTATTAATTATCTTATAATTCATAATCCCTATTAAAAAAATGTTCCCTCCAAAAAACTTTGTTTTAAAATTAAAAATAGCGTATTATTTTTTCTCCAAATGTGATGGATTGGGATGCACCTATAATAGGACCAAACAGGAAGGCATACTCTTTCATTTGCAAGCAAAATCACTTTGATCGGTTAAATACTTCCAGAGTTATCTTTGAACAAAGAGAAACAAAACATACGGATCGAATACAGAACCTCCTATTTTTTTGAAGTTGTTTGTGATTGTTTATTTTGCTTATTAATTATCTTATAATTCATAATCCTTATTTAAAAAAATTATAATTCCCTCCAAAAAATGTTTTTTTAAAATTAATAATAGGTTATTGTCTCCAAACCAGACGGACTGGGAAGTAACTATAATGGGGCACCGGGAAGGTTTACTCTTTCATTTGCAAGCAAAATCACTTTCATCGGTTAAATACTTCCAAAGTTATCTTGGAACAAACAGAAAAAAACCACCTCCTTTTTTTGAAGTCGGATAAAAAAAGGGTAAATTTGCTAAATAAAAAGGAAACGTTGAAGTCGTGCCTAAAATTGAGAAGATTAATTACGGAAATTAAAAGTTAGTTAATGATATAGAAGCATTGGAGTGAATCAGAAAGTGATGTTAAGCGAGGGAGATATTCAGTAGTGCAGTAACCTAAGGTAATAAGTGCAGGATGCCTAAAGATAATGAAGGACATTTTTACGAGGCTCAAGAGTTGAAATAAAAAATGTAAGAGTTTTGTTGCCTACCTGCAAGTTAGAGCTAGACCAAGTTAATTAACATTACAACTAATTAGTTGCTACAACTTTGAACTAAACTAATTAAAATAAATCAGTTATTGAGAAAACAAGCAGCTGTGTATTGATCTGATTCTTTTTGAGTCAAAATATCATTCAGAACATCTTTAGGGTTAGGAGGTATGTTATAACTTCTGGATTCTTATTGGCTGTTAATTTCAATATAATTTGATAATAGATAATATACTAAACAATCCACTTCTTTTATAGGACAATCTTCAGGTTGTCCAGAAGGTTTCAATAACACAGGTTTATATGATCGTAATATTTTTAAAATGTTTTAAACTGATAATAAACTTAAATCAGTTTTACAATTGTTTCATGATCAATAGAAAACTAAAATGGAAAGATATGGTAATTTATTATTTTACGTATTATAAATTTTAAATAAAATAAGTATCATTAGGTGGACTGACATGGGTCATCTAGCACATCCAATGAAGAAGTGTTTTAACCACATTAATCTCTATGTATATTATGTTGTCTTCCTTCTTTTAAAAAATTTAAATTGTAACAATCTTTGTGGATATAAAATATTTGCATACATTATTGTATTTCAGATATCCCAATTAACAGTACTTATTATTTTGTTATGCAGGAGGTGTTAATGAACCAGTGAAGCTAAAAAAATTGGATGGAAGTACATATGAAGCTGTGTATACACCTCAGAAAGAAGGCCGTCATGTGGTTATGATTACATTTGCAGGAACTGAAATTGCAAAATCACCATATGAAGTAAATGTAGGTCCTCATAAAGAAACAATGATGCGAGCATATGGACCAGGGCTAGTGGGAGGGCTTGTAGCATACCCTGCTTTATTCACTGTAGAAACTAATGGAGAAGCAGGAGCACTTAGTGAGTTCACATTTCTATAGATTTCACAGTTTTCAGTTTAGTGTTTAACATTTTAAAATTTCAAACCTTTCAGTCAGGGACAGTCAATGTAATAATAAGTAATATATAGACTATATGAATAGTAAATGTAGAGAATGTTTGAAGTTTTGAAATTTTGTTACATTTTATTCTTTCCAGATGGACACCATCTTGAAATGTATAAAATAATATTGTGGCACAAGCCTCCATTATAGTGTATGAGTCCTTTCCCATTTCAACCTCATCTACCTCATATCTCTTACTATACCCAGTGGCTTATCTTAAGTCAGTATCACAGTTATGATAAACTATTTTAGATATTTCTTGTGTTTTCAAATTTTTATTAAGTGAGCATTATCTGTAATTACTATTAACTAAACACATAAAATAAAATCTAATAAATACAACAAAATAAATTTATTATTTAAAACAGTTGATGCACATTTCACTTATAAGATAACCTTCTTGAAATATACTGAGCTGCAGTGAGTATTTTTTGAAAATGGCTACTTTTAAACTGAAATGTACATCAGTGAATAAATTAATTTTAATTTGGGCTTTGGATTATATTTTATTGTTTATTCAATTTAAATCCCCAATTGCTCAAAGAATAACTAATTTTTTACTTATCACAGTGGCATGTGGTGGTATATTTATTAAGTGAAGAAATGGTTACAAAGCAGAGAGGGTTAAAAAGGGGGATTCACGAGGTTATCTGACTTTAATGATAACATTGATTATTAATTTGTATTTAATTAAATTGAAAAGTTAGTAAATAAAATAGTCCAACTGAACTCTTATTTGTATAAATTAATATTATGTATAAAACTGACAAAAAGTATATGAAGTCTTGAATTTTGTACTAAATTTGTAATTAATAAATTGTATGTGTATTCCACTGAATTCTCACTCAATAATACTATAAGTCTTTGTTTTGACATTTTAATTCCAACTTATTTTCCCTCCTTAACTGCAAGTGTTTTTGTTGGTATTCCCCGAAAAAATAAACTTGCTTCATTTGCATTATAAAGATTTTTTGGTTTATTGTCTGCAATCAAATCTTGCAGTTTTTTCCCTCTCATTTACAACACGTTCATCTACATTTTTCAATTCACCACAGATTTCATTCTAAACAATGTTGTGTCTCTTCTTGAAACTGTCCAGCCAACTTGTAGACACTTTAAACTGGTTGTTGCCAAAAGCAACCATTCCCAAAATGCTCCAACTTTGGAACACCATTCCCAAAGTTTGTAAATTTTTTGATCTTGCATAGTTGAACCACTCCTACACAACAGCATTGATTTCATCATTACCAGCTAACTTTGCTTTTTTCTTCGTCCGTTTCCCATTAATTTGGGTGTCATAAATTTGGTGTTACCAAACTTGAACCACACCATGATTTCACGTACCAACAATTTATCTTTTTCTTTCGCTTCGATTTTCATAATTTTTTCATTTAATGGCAATGATTCATATGATCTAGCCATTTTACAGTAGAGTTGTAAACACATAGTGTACAGCTATGAGCAAGTAGATAGATTGGGATTTTCCTTGCAAAGGTTAAACAACTATATAAATATCACGACCTTTCTAGGAACTGACAACAATCCACCATTCATTTGATCAGGCACTTGCTCTCATTCTCTCTTTTTCTCTCTGTCCTTTTTTATTTCCATAAAGAGCCAGACTTTTTAAATTCCTTATTATACACTTCCTTATTGACAAATTCATGAATTTTTCTCTGTTTTTGAGCTGAGCAAATCCCACATTAAACAAAATAAACCTTAATAATGCCCATTCTAACTGTCTCGAGACAAGTAAAGTTTTTCACGCAGGACTTTTCACCTTGGTGAACCAAATGTTCTTAATTTTTATTCAGGAAGTAGTAAAAAATCCAATTGGTTAATATTTCCCAACTCTTCTGATCTATCGAGGTACAGAAACATCTTTGTTTAGACATATCTTTTTTTTATATTTTCAAGTATTTGTATAACTTTTGATTGTGATTTATAGAACCATTATTTTCCTTGGTTCCATCCTGAACTTTACTAGTTTTTAGTTTTGAGTTTCTTGTTCATATCTTATAAATATATTCATATCAGGATTTTAATGAGACAACTATAGTAATGTGTTTCTTGCAATCAGTGGTTTGCAAATGACAGCTGAAACATGTTTTCCATTTTTTTGATCCTTAATGTAAGTTTCATTCTCAGTGTTGTTGAAGACTATCTGCTCTATAAGGTATTTAAACTCAAATCTTCTTTCAATAGTTTCTTCCACATCAAATCTAGATCTTCTGAATCATTATTATTTCTAGATTTCTGAGCATCATATCTAAACATTTAGATTTTTATATCATATCTTGACATTATATATAAATTTTATTTTTTCAATCAGTGGTCTGAGGGGCTCTCTTTTCTATTTGTATTTAGAAGTACTGGGTTATTTGTTTTACAGCTGTGACAGGGAATCCTAAACAAATACAAAACTGCCACCGGCAGTTATGAGAAGGAAAGACTAAATTGTCAGATCCATGCCCCAATTTCACACTCCGAACACATTTTCATCTTCATTCTCAGTTCTTTATGCATTTTGTGGGTGATTTTCTCATGCAACATTTAAATAGTAAGGAAAGGGTTTGTTTAATAATTATTTTAAGACTTATTGCTTAATTAAATTCTTTTGACATAATTAATTATTTGATTTTCCATTAATTTTAAATATTTGTATTTGTACCTAGTCTGAAGTATATTTAGCCTTTTGCTCTTATATTATTTTTGAGGTAAATATAAAATGAATAAATATACTTCATAATAATAAAATAACAGTGAAAACACCTCTCCCACATGCATATACTCATAAATAAATCTTGTTTCAGGTTTTAGTATTGAAGGACCATCAAAAGCTAAAATAGACTGCCATGACAATGGAGATGGATCAGCTGATGTTCGGTACTATCCCACAGCTCCTGGTGAATATGCAGTACACATTCTTTGCGATGATGATGATATCCCCAAGTCACCTTATATTGCTCAAATTCTCCCCAATACTGACTATTATCCAGAAAAGGTATATCTATCTATCTAAATACAGTATATTATGGATAATTCGAATGTATTTAATTGGGAATTATTTATAATTGGAAATTTTAGGCTGGTCCCTTTAGCTTTATATGCTACCTATGTAAAATAATCATGGATATTTCGAAGTTAAACTTCTTTAATTTGAAGCTATTTGTTTGGATAGGGGTTCAAATTCCAGGGCACTAGTATATGCCTTCCAAGAATTCTATACGTTTGGTTCGTAAGCTGTGACAGGATTTCTGCTTAAGCAGCGTCGACTATGCGATCGAGATTTGCTCTGCGATTGAGCATCAATTGACGCTCCTCTCAGTCACCAGTTTGTTTTTACAATAGTGTGCCTCTTTCAAGTGAAGATGTTCTTACTACACCTGTCAAATGGGAAGCCAATGCGGACATCACCTTTGAAGAGTGGGTTAATATAGATGAACAAGTAGAAGTTTATAGAGAACTTTCTGTACAAGATATTTTAGCAGAATTGAAAAACAAAAAATGTACTGAGTGGTTGGATTTAGAAGAATATCAAACTGAAGTTGAAGTTCTCAATCCCTGCAACATATTGCAGAGGCTCTTAGTTAAATATTTTCTTGAGTTTCGGCAATATATCAAAAGCCAAACCAATGTTAGTGGCGGTGTTTTCCACTCCAAAAATGTTTAAAACATTTCCGTTGGAAATGTTAAAAAAATTAATTCCTCAAGACAGTCGAACATTACAAAATATTTTGACAAACTTTAATTTTGTGCTGTACATATATATCCATTACTTACTATATATGTACATATTGTATTCATATAATTTTCTTGCTAATGTTGACTATAGTAACTTTTATCTGCTAACAATTAAAATTTTTACAAACCCACTATGCCTAACTTTATTGCTTATTCAAATTAAAGTGTTTAATTTGCATGTGTGGTATGTTTTTTTAAAATATCATAGACTAGTGATACAATACCTAAAAACAACTGAAACGGTAATTGTAGACACACACACACACACATACACACTCACACACACAAAACAACTATTTTTGACCAAAAGATATAAATAACACAAAAGCGCACTGCACACTACTATTGAATCCACCTTCGCAAATCACCTCATGGACACTAAATACTCATTCAAAATTATGGAAAATAACATGAGCATCCTCCACATATGCAACAAAGGCCATAAATTAAACACACTAGAACAATTTGAAATATATAGACATAGCAACACACATAAAAATGACATCTTAAATGAACAAACACGGCAAATATCACACATACTTTTTGATCACATCACTTCTAACTTTCAAAAAAATGGTACCGAGGAAGCACAACAGCAACATTCCTAGCGGCAAAAATACGAGGCTGAAGAAGTTATTAGACGAAAACGTTTCCTCCAAGTGTAAGTTAACAATTAACAACTTTTAGTTAACAAATATCTGGTCGCAAGTAATAACAAAAGTGTAATTTGTAATTTACAACCAGCTCGTCATGAACAGCAACAAGATTTCGATATTAAATTAGATTTGCTCTTGCCGGTTTGTCAGTTCGTCACAAGTTAGCACTAAGAATGTAGTAGAAGAAAATTAAAATTAGAAAAGTTTTTGTTATTAGATAAATTCAATTTAATTACTTGGTTATAATATTTTTCTATAAAGGTCGAATGCCATGGGAAAGGAATAGAAAGAGAAGGCATACAGAAAGGAAAACCTACTGAGTTCACAGTTGACACAAGAAAGGCAGGGTCTGCACCTTTAGATGTCCAGGTGGGTCACCACTAAAAGCTTTCAAGCTACATTTACTTTGTGTAAAGATATTAGATATTTAATTTGTATTTAAAAAGTAAAAAATATGTGATCTAGCTTTCAAGGTGAGATACTCTTACATGCCTTAGGTTAAGTAAATTCTCTGACTTTAGGTTGAGCAAAATTAAAAAGTTGTTAATAATTACAATAATATTAAACCTTATTAGATTTATTATTAGAGAAACACAAATGAGGATGAATAATAGGATAAAACTAATATATTGTAGAAGTGGAGTTTTTTGATCCGTATGAAATAGTTCACTGCATTTGGCTCCATGTAAATATAGGTAGACGACAGCAATGAGAATTAATGAAAAAAGTGGTGATTGGAAGACTTTTACTGATTTTGGAAACCTCTATGAGATCCCACCTGAAGTGGCTGTTACACCCTTATGATTTGACAACAGTGTTAAACTTTATTTGTTCCATGGTTATAGTTATATTGACTGTGGTCTGGGATACTAATACTCAATCCTAAAATGAGCACAAACTCAATAAGTACTTAGGTCCAATATTTATGCAGTGGAAGTTGGTGCCTGTGGTTCCCTGCAAAGTATCTTAATATTCTGAAAATCTGTTGAGAAGATCAATAAAGTATTAGCTTTAACCCTCTATTGCCATCGTCACAAGTCCCGAGTCAGATAAACTGAAAGATCAAGATAGAATAGGCATTAGAAGGATATTTAGGTCACAAACAATATGAGTAGATAGGAAAGTAGGCAGATGGTTTTAAGGGATATATTTAAATATGATCACTGCTCCAAAAATCTTGAAACATATAGATTTGAACTGGGAGGATTGTGCTAGGATGGTCTGTTTTTGTCTTCTGTCTCCACATTTCTAACCGAATCTAGCTAGCTGACTAGGTACCAGCTAGGACCTGCTATACCTAGCTGCTCATTTCAAGAGGAACAGCTGCTTATATTTCTTTCTGAGGAATGTGTTTCCTACTACAAGCTAATACCTTCTAGCTATGAGTCATGGTTTAACTGTACTAGAATTCAGACTGATTCTACAGGCAAACACGATAGTTTTTCATATTAATTTTTCTATAAAGGTTACAAAATTAGTATGATAAAATAAATTATTGTATCTATAATAGAAGTACAAAACTTTCAATATATGTGTGAAGAAACCTGCAAACTTACTGAAAGTTACAAAACATCATGAGAAGAACTGTAAAATATATATTTTTAAATATATATAGAAATCATAATTAGAAGTCATACGAGTATAACAAAATCTCAAGCCATTGAATAACCCAATATCAGGATGAAAAAAAGGTTTTGTCAAAAGAGACCAAATAAAAAGATCCAAACAAAAATTAGGTAAAGAAAGGTTTAGATCCTGTTATAACATCTGGATGTGATGCACATGTACTAACAGTGTTTGAGTTCATAAGGACGGTTATCTCTTTACCTTATTCATGTGTTATACTAGCCTGCTCTTTAGTGTATGTTTACAATCTATGAAATACCCTTTACTATTGTTATACTTTACGCCTCTGTTGTCATTTTATAGTTAATGAGTCCTAATAGACATACAAATAAGAGGATGTTAGGAGTAGTAAGAAAAAAGGTCATAATAAGAAAACCTGACATTTTTATTTCAAGCTGAACACCCTGTAATGAACATTTTGTATCTTTACAGGTTCTTGATCCAAAAAGTAAAAATATTGATGTGAATGTAAAAGACAATCATGATGGAACATACACTTGTAGCTATGTCCCAAAACTAGGAGCTCGCCACTGTGTGCAAGTAAGAGGTTTATTTTACTACTTAAAATAATTTATTTTAAATTTTGTAGTATAATTGATTTCATTTTTTAAAAATATTTTAAACTTATTTGCTTTATATTTTCACACATTCAATGTAGAATATTTTTAAACACATAATAATTGTGTTTTTTATCATGTAAGCTATAATTAATATTAATTCTAATCTTTTCTGTATTGGACTTTATTATTTTCTCATATTACTTCATACATTTTGTTATGTTTTCTTTTAAAACCTTCTTCTTGCTTTCATTCTATGCCCTCTCTGAATGCTTTCATTCATTTACATGTCTGTTTTAAAAAAGTGATATGCCTAGAAGTTTTTTTCTTTTGATCACCAGTTCAAGTAGGTTCTTTTCAGTTTTAGAGAACTTATAGTGTTTTGAGTTCATTAGCCAATAACCAGGGAAAAATTATTTGATTAATCTTTCCTGGATAGTTTAAAACAATCATATTCCTAAAAAGAATGCATTTTTTTAATGCATATGTTATTTTTTTTCTGATGTTTGTACCAAATCATCATGTTTGGATTGTTTTCTATACTTATGCATTTTTTATACTTTGAATTTTGGGTCAGGTAAATATATCGAAACCAAATTCATAAGAACATTCCATAAATCCTTGCTAAAACATTATTATAAGTTATCATGTCGGAATCTTTTATATATATATTACTATATAACAGAGTTAGCTTCAAAAGATAGAAGGATTTTGTCTGAGAAACTCTAAGGAAAAGAAATTATACATACATTTTTTCAAGACATTGAATACTTAACATATATGGACAAGCTGGACACAATTTACTAGGCTTCTTCAGCGTATAAAAAGGGATAACATGAACTCTCCTAAATTGTATCCTTTTATTTAGTCAAGTTATTTGAAAAAGTTTCATAAATTAAAAAAAATGTAATACAATTCAAGATAAACCAAGACTGTGACATTATGCACAAGTTAATTCTTATTTTGTTTACATTTGTAAATTACTTTGGAAAATAATTGTACCAAAATAATCTAAAATGGTTACAAAATATTGTGAAATACCAAATCCTAATATTTTACTGAATCTGAAATTTATGAAATTAAATACATTGGTCTGAGCTTTACTCAGGTTATGTGTAAATTAGGTTCTGCTATAGACCAACCAGACAGGACATATTTTAGATACAATGTGTTAAATTTTAGTTTGTGACAATTTATAATTTCTAAATTTAATACAATATTTAAAAAAATAACATCAAATACTTAATAAATCAAAAAACTCTTTGAATCTTATAATTTTCTTAACACAGCAATGTTGAGAGAAACGGCCGAAAGTATTCTCAGATATAACCAAAACTGATGTTAATATTTGTTGATTCCATCTTCACGTGAGCTACTAGTAATCACTAGACACTTTTAAATGTTTTAAACTTGCCTATAGTAGCACTTACTTTGCTTGTTGAGGACGGCCGTTTCGGGAGATGTGTCCCTTTGTCAACTCAGACCGTAACTCAAACTTGAGTTACGGTCTGAGTTGACAAACGGAGACATCTCCCGAAAGGGCCGTCCTCAACAAGCAAAGTAAGTGCTACTATAGGCAAGTTTAAAACATTTAAAAGTGTTTAGTTAAAACTGATGGTATTAGAGATGAGGTGTAGTGATTCAAGTAGAGGTCTTCAGTTAGCAAAAAAAATATATCGATGAGAAATTCTAAAGAATTGGAACACTCTCGAGAAAACCATTCTACTACAATAGATCAATTAAAGCACACGTAAAAGTCTTCAGAAGTGGAAATAATTATACACTGCCCAAAAGTTCATAATGAAAAGCCTGTAAAGAAAACACTGTTAAAAAGTTCATATTATGCAAAATATAAGATAATATAAATGTAATGATATTTAATAGCATTGGAATTATGAAATTTAGGAAATATGTACTATCTCTTAAGGTGGCAACTGGCCTTGGATATATCTAGCAATTATTTATTAAATGAATATATATATATATATATATATATATATATATATATATATATATATATATTTTAAAACAACATAGGTTATTTAAATAAAAGAATATTTATTAATTAATAAATATTCTTGTATTTGAATAACTTATGTTCTTTTAAATTATTAAACAAGAAAACGTATTTTATATATATATAATTAATAAATTAAAAATATTTCAAAAACAAGAATACTTTTCTTGCATAAATTATTCAAAGCTTTTTGCCGATAAAACAGTAGCAGCATCTTCAGGAAAATAATTATCTAACAAGGTATTGTTAGATAATTATTTTCCTAAAGATGCTGGTACTGTTTTATCGGCGAAAAGCTTTGAATAGTATATCCAATAAAAGTATTCTTGTTTTTGAAGTATTTTTAATTTATTAACTATATTACAGAAAACATATCACCATATTTAATATATATATATATATATATATATATATATATAAAGAACAAAAGTCAAAATACAAATACAAGAATTATATTTGAATTTACAATTATATAATTATATATATATATATATATATATATATATATATAAAAGTTGAGTGCATTATCTGCTACATCTCAGATTCCACCATTGACCCTTGCAATTTTATGCATTTGTTTATCTGTTAAAGTTGACAAGGATGTAGTAAATTAGGAATAAGATAGGAGAATTGTTTCTGGTACTGGTAGATGGGAGTGAGTCATGTTTCGGTTGTATGAGGTTTGTATCCTTCAGAAAGTCACTCAATACTGTCTACTTGCTACAGTCATGTGAATGGATAGAATATGTTGAATATATTGGCTAAGTTAGAGCTAAGACATAGCAAGAGATTTCACCACCCAGAGCACTGTGAACTACTTGACATTTATTGGTTGAACCCCACTTCTATAGGTATCAGTCCCCCACAACCCTTTGTCTTGTTTCCCACTGTGCCTAGATGGGGAGAGGGGTAGATATACTTGGATTTCCCCCTGCATCTCTCAAATCTCTTGCTATATCAGTGTGTGGGGTAGGGAATTCTGGCTATTGTTAGAAAGAAGGCTTCTAACTAATGCTTCAATGAAACTTGATTTACTTACAAGAGTTAAAACATTTTGTCCAAATTTGATTTACAAATAATAAAGAAATATGCTATAGATAGAAACAATCACGTTCTTTAAAATATCTAGTTGTTAGTGAATGTTTAAAAATTAATTAAAATTAGCATTAATTTTTTTAATATCGTGAAAATTTCACCTAGGCACTTCACATTAAAAGATTGGTAGTAAAATTATTATTTCATTGATAACATTGACAAACTAGCAGCTATAAAGTAAATGTTACAGATTTTGCAATCATAATATTACAACATAATTCATTAAAAAATTTAAATATATCTGGAACAGTCAGTGTAACATTATTATTTCCATACAATGTTTTAAAATTAGTATTTAGTGTTATTATTGAGTGTTTATGGATTCTTGTAATTACAAGTGTTGTAAAGTTGTTTGAATTAATAATTTTCTGTAATATACATGATTAGTTTTAATAATTGTCCCATTTTTATAAATAGTCCAATTTTTTAAAAATACCCTATGGTTTTGAATGTTACGAAAAATCAATAATAGCTTTTTATCAATACAGTTTTATTTTAATATTGTCTCTCCTTAGGTTAATTATGGAGGTGTTGCCACAAGTAAAAGTCCATACAGAGTGTTTGTATCTCAGCCATTAAATCCATCTAGAGTTGAGCTATTTGGACCAGGCATTGAAAAGGGAGTGAAATCTAATATGCCTACCCATTTTAATATAGACTGTCGTGAAGCAGGACAAGGTAATGCCAAATGTTTTATTATACGCTGTGGTTGAAATAGTTTGTAGAAATGTAAGATTTGATAAAAAAATTGAAAATTTGTTATTCCTTAAAGGAGATCTGCAGATTTCTATAACCAGTGACAAAGGGACAGAGCTTCCTATTGAAGTTACAAACAATGATGACGGAACCTATGTTGTTGACTATTGTCCCCCAGTACCAGGTACTTACACTGTCAAAGCACATTATGGTGGCCTACAAGTTCCACAGTCTCCCATCAAAGTACCGGTAAAGGCACATGTTGATGTTTCCAAAATAAGAGTTGACGGCTTAGAACCAAGTAAGGGTTTTTGTAAATCATGTATTTTTCATGACTAATCAAAAACATTAAATATTAAAAGTATGTTTAAGAGAAATTTCATCAAAATATTTGAATTGTTAAATTTAATTAACACACGCACAGATGAATATATATATATATATATATATATATATATATATATATATATATATATATACGCAAAATATATGGAAAGATTCTTTCTGCTTTAGTTGTAAAAGAACACAAATACATGTTAAGAAAAACAATTTTTAAAGAATATTAATGCTTTAAACTACTTTTCTACATAATTACAACAATTTAGTATATAAGTACTTGTCATAACGAACTATTAGTGTTTTATACTCCTTCATTAATGAAAGTTGGTACCTATGATTGAAATCAGCTGGTAAAATATATTTAGCAAGGTTAGATTTTAAATGCAAGAAGAGAAAGTAGTTCTGGCATCAAAATCTCAACTATATGGAGGATGGTTTATTTGTTCCTACCTAAAGTACTATAAATATCTTGTGGTGTCAAGCTTACTGCCTAGGGCAAGCATTGCAGTGGATAAATTAAAACAATACTGCTGTTTATCATTTCTATATGCCTAGTATACTCCATGATGATATTTTCTAAGTGTTCACAAGCAGAAATTTGCATTAACTGTTTTCTGTATGGCATTATTTTCTGTTCATTTTTCTTTGCTATTTGTGTGATGGCATTTCCCGTCACTCCATTGCCTACAATTTTTATTCAGGGTGTTATAGCTACCCAAGTATCATCCCCAGATACTGTACTGATAGTAAGACAGGGTGTTATAGCTACCCAAGTATCATCCCCAGATACTGTACTGATAGTAAGACAGGGTGTTATAGCTACCCAAGTATCATCCCCAGATACTGTACTGATAGTAAGACAGGGTGTTATAGCTACCCAAGTATCATCCCCAGATACTGTACTGATAATAAGACAGGGTGTTATAGCTACCCAAGTATCATCCCCAGATACTGTACTGATAATAAGACAGGGTGTTATAGCTACCCAAGTATCATCCCCAGATACTGTACTGATAATAAGACAGGGTGTTATAGCTACCCAAGTATCATCCCCAGATACTGTACTGATAATAAGACAGGGTGTTATAGCTACCCAAGTATCATCCCCAGATACTGTACTGATAATAAGACAGGGTGTTATAGCTACCCAAGTATCATCCCCAGATACTGTACTGATAATAAGACAGGGTGTTATAGCTACCCAATTATCATCCCCAGATACTGTACTGATAATAAGACAGGGTGTTATAGCTACCCAATTATCATCCCCAGATACTGTACTGATAATAAGACAGGGTGTTATAGCTACCCAAGTATCATCCCCAGATACTGTACTGATAATAAGACAGGGTGTTATAGCTACCCAAGTATCATCCCCAGATACTGTACTGATAATAAGACAGGGTGTTATAGCTACCCAAGTATCATCCCCAGATACTGTACTGATAATAAGACAGGGTGTTATAGCTACCCAAGTATCATCCCCAGATACTGTACTGATAATAAGACAGGGTGTTATAGCTACCCAAGTATCATCCCCAGATACTGTTCTGATAATAAGACAGGGTGTTATAGCTACCCAAGTATCATCCCCAGATACTGTACTGATAATAAGACAGGGTGTTATAGCTACCCAAGTATCATCCCCAGATACTGTACTGATAATAAGACAGGGTGTTATAGCTACCCAAGTATCATCCCCAGATACTGTACTGATAATAAGACAGGGTGTTATAGCTACCCAAGTATCATCCCCAGATACTGTACTGATAATAAGACAGGGTGTTATAGCTACCCAAGTATCATCCCCAGATACTGTACTGATAATAAGACAGGGTGTTATAGCTACCCAAGTATCATCCCCAGATACTGTACTGATAATAAGACAGGGTGTTATAGCTACCCAAGTATCATCCCCAGATACTGTACTGGTAATAAGACAGGGTGTTATAGCTACCCAAGTATCATCCCCAGATACTGTACTGATAATAAGACAGGGTGTTATAGCTACCCAAGTATCATCCCCAGATACTGTACTGATAATAAGACAGGGTGTTATAGCTACCCAAGTATCATCCCCAGATACTGTACTGATAATAAGACAGGGTGTTATAGCTACCCAAGTATCATCCCCAGATACTGTACTGATAATAAGGCAGGGTGTTATAGCTACCCAAGTATCATCCCCAGATACTGTACTGATAATAAGACAGGGTGTTATAGCTACCCAAGTATCATCCCCAGATACTGTACTGATAATAAGACAGGGTGTTATAGCTACCCAAGTATCATCCCCAGATACTGTACTGATAATAAGACAGGGTGTTATAGCTACCCAAGTATCATCCCCAGATACTGTCCTGATAATAAGACAGGGTGTTATAGCTACCCAAGTATCATCCCCAGATACTGTACTGATAATAAGACAGGGTGTTATAGCTACCCAAGTATCATCCCCAGATACTGTACTGATAATAAGACAGGGTGTTATAGCTACCCAAGTATCATCCCCAGATACTGTACTGATAATAAGACAGGGTGTTATAGCTACCCAAGTATCATCCCCAGATACTGTACTGATAATAAGACAGGGTGTTATAGCTACCCAAGTATCATCCCCAGATACTGTACTGATAATAAGGCAGGGTGTTATAGCTACCCAAGTATCATCCCCAGATACTGTACTGATAATAAGACAGGGTGTTATAGCTACCCAAGTATCATCCCCAGATACTGTACTGATAATAAGACAGGGTGTTATAGCTACCCAAGTATCATCCCCAGATACTGTACTGATAATAAGACAGGGTGTTATAGCTACCCAAGTATCATCCCCAGATACTGTCCTGATAATAAGACAGGGTGTTATAGCTACCCAAGTATCATCCCCAGATACTGTACTGATAATAAGACAGGGTGTTATAGCTACCCAAGTATCATCCCCAGATACTGTACTCATAATAAGAACCTATCAAAAGTATAAAGAAATAATAAAAAAGAGCATTAACCAAAACTTGTTTTTTTTTGTAAAAAAAACAAACAAAGAAGAATTAGGCTTTCTTTGTTTGATGTACCCAACTAGAAAAATGCTTTCAAAATAACTGTTTTCCATTAATAACTTTTATATTTGTTGATTCCATCTTCATGTGAGCTACTAGTTTTCACTAAAACACTTCAAAATATTCTACAAACTTGCCTATAGTAGCATTTACTTATATTCGTTAAGGTTGTTTCAGGACATGTCCCATTGTCAACTCAGACCATAACTAATCTCAAGGTTTTCTTAGGTTAGGGTGTTGGGTTGGGGGTGGAATATTATGGTGGGGGTGTGGGTAAACATTGTGAGTATTAGGAGTTATGATGTCAAGAAGTGTGTGTGAATTGTAATGTAATTTTGTGTGGAGTATGTTTAAAGATTATAGTTTGAAATGTTTGAATATTTCGTATTGTTCGGATGTGTAACATTGGTTATTTCTGTGTTGTTTATGAAGAATTTGTAGGTTGGATGCTTGTCTATGTAGTGATGTTTTGTGGAGTTGAGATGATCTGCGAAGTTTGATTGGTAATTATTGTTTGTTAGTGAGTGTATATGTTCTTGATAGCGTGTGTAAAAAGACCTCCCTGTCTGGATTATGTAAAAACTGGGACACGAACTGCAAGTTAGTTTGTAAACTCCAGCAGCGTTGTAAATGTCGTTGGTTTTGTTGTTGGGTTCAAATTGTTTATTGAGAGTGTTGTGTGTGGAGTAGGTTATTTTGTAGTTGTATTTTCGTAGTGTGTTGGATAGATTGTGGGTTTTGGATGATCTGTATGGTATTGATAAGTATTTTATGGGTTTATTATGTTGTATTTTTGTATTTGGGTTATTGGGTTTGTTTTATAGGCAGTTGTATAATTTGGCAATCATTGTTGTATTATATCCATTAGTTTGTGCTATATGTTTTACGGTGTTTAATTATTGGCAGTGTTCTTCTTTGTCTAACGGTGTTTTAAGCAGGCAATATATCATGGTGTTGTAAGCAGCTAGTTTATTTTGGTGTGGGTGGTTTGAGGAGATGTAAATGGTAGTATTGGTATTGGTGGGTTTTCGGTATATGTTGAAATCATGTGTTTGTTTGTCTGTATGTTTAATTGAGAGGTCCAGGAAGTTAAGAGAGTTTTTTTGTTCTGTTTCGATCGTGTATGTTAGTTTTGGGTATATGGAATTAAGATGTTTTAAAAATATGTGTGCTCAGTGTATGTTGCCTTTGTATAATGTTATGATATCATCAACCAACATACCAGTAAATGATGTTGTCTCACTATTTATTGTTGTGTAAAATGTGGTTTTGTTCAATGTAGTGTATGAATATTTCTGCTAAGATTTTAGCTATAGGGGAGCCCATAGGTAGGCCATCTTTTTGGTTGTAGAAAGTGTTATTGTTGGTGAAGTAATTTTGAGATGTAATTAATTTTGCAAGGTGGATGATTTCGATAATGTGTGTATGTGGTGTATTTGTGTCTATAAGCATGTTTTTGAGGATGTTGATCGTTTCTGGAATAGGGATGTTGGTATATAGATTTGATATATCGAAAGAGACTAAAGAGGAACTGTGTGGGATATTTATGGTTTTTATTTTGTGCTACAATGATTATTAAATTTTATACGGTTTTGGATGATTTGTACATAGGTCAGACATGGAGGACTTTTTACACACTCACCAAGAACATAAACACGCACTAACAAACAATAATTACCAATCAAACTTTGTCGATTATCTCAAGTCCACAAAACATGACTACATAAATATAGAATCCACCTACAAATTCTTCATAAACAACACAGAAATATCCAACATTACACATTCGAACAATAGGAAATATACAACCATTTCAAACTACACCCTTCACACATCCTCAACACCGAATTAAACTATAACTCACACACACTTTTTAACATTATAACTCCTAATGCTCATAAAGTACACCCACACCCTTATCATAATATCTCATCCCCACCCTAACACCTTAACCTAAAAAAACCTTGAGGACATTTACTGTCTAAGTTGACAATGGGACACAACTCCCGAAATAGCCGTCTTCAACAAATATAAGTAAGCGCTACTATAGGCAAGTTTGTAAATTATTTACAAGTGTTTTAGTGGTAATTTTTTAAAGAAGTGATCTTAAAATTTATGGAAATTTTATGAAGCAGGAATTTTGAAATTATAGTTTCCTTCAAGTTTTTCACCAAGCACTCACACCAGTTCATCATTAACCAAAGGTGGATACCTACTCTGTTTGCCATCACACACATTTTCATGACCACCAATGAACTTCTTCATCCATTTTCTTACCATTGAATGTCTCAACAAATTTTGTCCATACACCTAATAGATTAATTGTCTTATGTACAATGATATAATGTTAGTTGTATTAAAAATAAAAATTCAGATCTAATCTCACAGACAGCAATATTTTCAGACAACTTCATGATTACAAACATGCACCATGAAATGGAACCAATTAGTAAGCAAGTCAAAATATTGTTAACTCATTCGTAATAAGTCACGGTTATTACTGTAATTGGACAAAACTGAAATTGCATTGGCAACAAAAACAAATGGAAAGTATCTTCTGGACATATCTTTTGTGTATCTGTGTGTGTGTGTGCGTGTGTGCGTGCGCGAGCGTGCGTGTGCGCGTGGTTTTAAGATCATGTTAATTTATTGTGATTTTTTCTATTTCTCATTCCTATATATAATCAAACAAATTACAAAAGTCAGCTATTAATAAACATATTTTTCAAGAAGAAAGTTTTCTGTAACATGACTTGCAATAAATATATAGGTATATTTTGTAAAACCTTTTAAGATATTCCATTTTTATCGCCAGTTGGAAGACACTATGTCATATCAGAATTAGACACTGGCGATGACTGACAAGTTAATTCAAAGATGTTTTATCTCCATAAATTTAAAAATTATATATTAAAACTTTTAGCTCACACAAGTCTTGTTATATAAATTTTCAGCTTGAAAGATTTAGTAAATATCATGGACAAAATAACACAGAAAATCAACAAAAATTGTTTTACTCTTCATATCACACTCGTTAAGTTTAAATTAATTCTATTTCTACAGCAATTGTTTTATTAAAAACAAATTTTTTTGAAAACGAACTGAAGTTTCCTTAAAAAATAAAAAGATCCAAAAGTTGTGCCCACTGCAATAGCAAAGTGTATAACATTTAAAGTTACAGCCTAATTTTACAACATTATATCATAAACATTTATTACAATAACACCTTAAAATATCAACTTTATTTAATCAGATTTACATAAAATCTTTTTTGTATGTTTTAGACTAGTTTGTGGAAAAGTAGCATCGCATATGTTACTGAGGTTGTTTATCTTCATCGTTACAGTCATATTTAGTTTCTTTATTGTGTGAACCAATTTTAATACTTGCAGGTTTTGAACATCTAGAGGTTTCTGAAAATATTTACTTACTAATTCCCTTGGCAAGAAACCACTACTTACTAATATTTCTCAGCAGATGCTTTTATCACTTGGATTTATTCATGTCTCATAGGACTGAACATTGCACTTACCAAGTGCGAAACGTGTCTGTTGAGAAATATCAGTAAATACTGTTTTAATAGAATCTTTTATTCAGGTAATATTTTATAGAAATAATTGATGAGTGGTGTAGACATCTTGGCAATGACAGAAACAGTTTTTACAATAAACATATAACTTCATTTTATGCGTAACATTTAGTACTGTGCTGCTAGAACCAAAAATAATTAATTATTCCCTTAAATAAATTGTGTAGTGGTATTTTGGTACAAAAAATTTTGTTCACTGTAACTTCAAATAATGTAATAAACACTATTTGACATTATGGAAAAAGACACTCCTATTTTCTCATGCGATTTTTTTAATTAACATATGATAATTTTCAGTTTATATTGCCACTAAGGTAAACTGTTAGTGAAGAAACATATTTAGAAGAAACACCCGTGAAATTGCTGTAGTTCTGTGGTTGTCAACAAATGAAATTTTGGTAGTATATTATGTACCTTCCTTTGGGTGACTTCTTTCAATCCTAAACTCTTTGAATATGATAATGCATGGAAGTTGGAATCCACATTTTTTCCCAATACTTCCGAAATCTAAGAGTGTGTCAGCTAAAATCCTCATTTATTTTTAAGTCAAATGCTGCATCTGGTATTTAGTCTAAGCCAAATTAGCACCAGTTAAAATTGTTGGTATTCCAGTTCTCTGCCTCACTACAACTCATTTGGTTTCCAGAAAACAGGTGATTATTTCATTGTGGTTGAAATGTTAAGTATCAGTGCTTTCAGTTATTTCTCATGATATTTAACTACAACACAAGCATAAGAAAGCTGGCAAAATAATGTTCAGTAATTATTACTTCTAGGGAAAAGACATGATTACCAAACAATAAAGATAGTTAGTATTACTGTAAATGTCATACAACGATACATCATAATGATTTCTCATTTTGTTGCTCTTAATAATTATTCTATCAAAGCTTTACATAACAAAACTATTTCAGATTAATTTCTTCACCTGTGTGTGACTTTTGGATCTCTTTATATTTTAGCACAATTTTATTCATTTCAATACTAATGTAAATAAAGTTCCATATTTTACATTATAGCTATAATTCATTTTTCCATAAAGTCTATTTTACATTATAGCTATAATTCATTTTTCCATAAAGTCTATTTTACATTATAGCTATAATTCATTTTTCCATAAAGTCTTTATACAATTTAAAATTGAAAATCAGTTTTACTCAAAACAACTTAGTTTTACTACAATTTTTAAATTGATATATTTCTTTATTCAAGAATAAATTTCTGTTTACATTATTCTATTGAACATTTGCCATTGTTCATGTTACGACATCATTGAAGTTATGATATTTTTACTATAGGAATTATGCAAATGTTTGTGTACAAATGAATATGAGTATAAATATACAATGTTTTATATTATTGTTAATAGTCTTAAAACATTGTAAATGCACAAAGAATATCAAACATAATAGAAAATATATTACAATTAAATGATCATCATTAATAAAACATTTCAAAAGTGAAGAAATAAAGAATTTATATTACAATATATATATATATATATATATATATATATATATATATATATATATATATATATATATATTGTAAAACTTAGATGAATCATTTTTTCTTGTTGAATATGTATGGTGACATAAAATAATTTTCATAAACAAGAATATACGAATATTACTTCATTTTATTGTTCATTGAAGCTTTTCGCTAATTTACATTATTAGCATTTTCAAAATATATGAATCACTGTCCAGTTATGTGACCAGAGTCTGGTCACATAACTGGACAGTGATTCATATATTTTGAAAATGCTAATAATGTAAATTAGCGAAAAGCTTCAATGAACAATAAAATGAAGTAATATTCGTATATTCTTGTTTATGAAAATTATTTTATGTCACCATATATATATATATATATATATATATATATATATATATATATATATATATATATATATATTTGGTTAGTTTTGGTTGGTAAAGATTATTTAGATTTTTTGGACTAGGAGACTGACAGACTTACCTTGGTAAGAGTCCACTCTGTAGTCTTGAAATAGAAACACATAAAAGCACTTAAACAATGATGTTTAAACATCATTGTTTAAGTGCTTTTATGTGTTTCTATTTCAAGACTACAGATTGGACTCTTACCAAGGTAAGTCTGTCAGTCTCCTAGTCCAAAAATCTATATATATATATATATATATATATATATATAGCAGTGTTTTTCAAACTATCATCAAATATAACCATTAATGTGATTTTCCTTGTGAGAGATTGTCAAATATGACCATTAATGGGATTTACACTATAAGAGCCACCTAATGATGGGAATATTCACCAGATATATATTTTTTTAGTAAAAATTACAAAAATTAATAATACATGACTATATTACTTTAATTTGCTCTTATAGTTTAGTAAGAATAACAAAAAATAATCGAAAATAATAAATACTTATTTCTTTAAAACAACTAAGTTTCTTCTTAGTGTTTAGAGAATTTCATCTGAAAAAAAAATCTTTATAACTATTAAAAAAAGTTTTACAATCTACTAAATTTTTTTTAGTTGAGTACAATTATGTGATATTCCTAGCTGAACCTATCATTTAGCAAATGATAGGTTTTGGGTATTCTCCCACCTTCTAGAAATACTCCTTTTTAACTATTGAATTGATAATAGTAATTTCAATTTGAATTCACTTTTTTCAATTTATTAAAAAAAAGTTTTGAATTCATTCATAATGTTCTACTTGTGAACAAGTAACTTGTTCTAAAAAAAACTTTTCTGTTGTGTTCCTTCTTTATTGTCTCACCTTGTAATCTAATTATTTTAAAATCACTGTATCTAATATCTTTGTTTGCCTCAACCCTTGTTTTTATTCGCCATTTTTCAATTGCAACTGACAATTATTGATGCAATGTCAAAATAACTATTAAGTACTTATATTTTTTACTTTTCCTCCATTTTAAACTGTAAACCATATTAAATATTAACAAACAAGTTCTAGCCTAGGCTCTGATAAAATGGACCAATTTAAAATTTTGTTGAATAAGGCTCAAGATTTTATTTGGAACTTGATGGTTTTGGGCGGGTACAGCGGCTCCTGTCAACAGTTTGCAGCAGTTTCGAGTGATTACTCAAGGCGCAGGGAAAGCGGAGTTTGCAGTTGCAATCACCAGCCCATCTGGAAACCGAGTGAAAGCTCATGTTATACCTACACATGAAGGTTTCCTAGTCAATTTTACACCTACAGAGCTAGGAGAATATTTGTTGAGTATATCCTTTGGCGGAGAGCCAGTCTCCCCTACACCATACAAAGTGACTTGTCTGTATGGGAGTGATGCTAACAAAGTGAGAGCACATGGACCTGGTTTAGAGAGAGGTGTTGTTACAAGACCAGCAGAGTTTATGATTGACACTAGAGGAGCTGGCCAAGGTTCACTTGGAGTAACTGTAGAAGGACCTTGTGAAGCGGCAATAAATTGCAGAGACAATGGTGACGGCACGTGCTCTGTGGCTTATCTACCAACTGAAGTTGGTGATTACACAGTGAATATTACATTCAATGATAGACACATTCCTGGCTCTCCATTCCAAGCCATTATATTCTGTGAAGCAGATATCAAATGCATAAAAGCATCTGGGAACGGGATACAGCCTTATGGTAGGAGTGCATGACTGTGTGTTTGCTTTCGTGTTTATTGCTTATTTTAGTTGTTAATATTTCTTGAAACATTTTGTAGGTGTTGCTTTTTGTTTTTATAACAGTGTGTGATTGTATTTGTTAATTATTTAAATAAATATTTCATATACAAGGGTGCTATTAATTTAGCTTAAAAAACTAAAGTATTAACTATGACAAAAAATAACAACTAGTTAGATCATAGTGCCTATTTGCAATGATGTTAGTTACTGTTTATTCTACGTACTTCAGAAGCTTTATAAGAAAAATATGTAACATATTTTTCATGATTGGATAATCATAAAATCAGTTTGATGGAATAATTATAGTTTGAAAAAAGATATAGCAAGAGCCAATCAATCAAAATTATTACATTTTTTTTTACTAGGGTATTGCTATTGTTTTAAACATAAATTGGTTTTATAAAGTTAAATTATAAACCACAACATAAACTAAGAAACATTAGTCATGCTTACAAATAATAATTATTAACAACTAAATAAAACAAACTCAACAAAGAACACATATTTCTGTCTTCTATTTGTGGATTGAAAGCACATGTAGCACATTTGAACAGTGTAAAATAATGACTTGTAAAACGTATGATTTAAATATGTTTATGTAAAACCAACTGAGATATAATAGTTTTGCACTGATATCATCATGAGGCATTGACGAACATCGACTAATTTTATTACAATTGAGCTTCATGTATTTAAAGTTTTTCATAAATCTAGTTAGTTTGTCAGTAAGTTTTTGTAAATTCTCAGTAAGTTTGGTAAGATGCTAATTAACTGAGTACAGACATAAAAGTTTTGTTGATTGTCATTGTCAAAAAATCAAAAATCATAAATAGTTTTTGGTTGGTGAGGAGAGCATTGTGACCACTGATAGATGTTTTAAATCTTTACTGTTCAAAAACTGATAGAAATAGCTTTTGGTCAATTGGTCAAGGAATAGTGATATTAGTTCATGCCGTGATTTTTCCAACAAAAGAAATAGTTGTACATTATCATTCAGTGAAAGATTTTCTTCATGTTTCGTTGTTCGTCTAAAACTTAAAATTAAAATATATAAAATCAATATTTTACCAATTGTATTGTATGATTACAAAACATGACGTGAAACATGGTGGTATATATATGAAGCATTTATTTTTGAAAGTAACTGTTTGAAAATAAAATGTCTGTACTTCAAAAGATTATGGCAAAAAATGGAGAATACATGGATAAATACATTAATATTGGATAGATATTTATAAACTTCACATTGAAGTTTAACTTCCAAAAGACATGCATTATTTACCGACATGTAAAGACATGCTGGCCATTAATTATGGTACTTTGAAATAATTCAGATGTATATTTAGAGTGTTTACAAAATTACAAAATCCTACAATTATCTTGTTTTATATGTGATTAAAGGTTAATATTACTAGTGACATAGGACCCGTCCCTAAATTACATAACAGCGAGGGGGAGAGGGTTACATCTATCTTTATGCATCGTCAAGGAAAGAGGAGGGGGTATGCAGCAGCGTTACATAACTTAAAATTTCAATTTTGCCTACATTAAAATATCTTCTTATTTCAATATATAAAGCTTATAACCTTTGAGTAAGTAAAATGTACTTAATATTAACAATGAACTCAAATAAAATCTATTTACAACAAAATCATGTACTTAATGTATTCTGTTACTTTCTAATTATGAGCATTATAGGGGAAAAATTCGAGGAACCATAACCTGAATGTGCTTCTGCCTGTACAGACGTGCACAGCGGTTCTCGTGTATTAGCTAAAGCCAGTTGTTACTTATCAGTATTAATGAAATAATTTTTAAAAAAATTTTTGATAACATATTTTCAGGCTGAATCCGTGAACGCAGAAGTACACTGAAACTTGGTCGCACTCGGTCATGAAAGGTACAAAATTTGTATTTCGCCGTACTGTGCATGACCGAATTTAGTGGACTTCTGTGTTCTATGGACTAAACACAACATAAAACTAAATATTTTGTATATTTTTGAAATTTGTAGTATTTGTATGTTGTGGAGTTTGTATTTGCATGTACAATGTGCGGAGTTTGTTCTGTTTTAAAATTGGGCTAGTTATATCTACATATCTTTTTCTGAAGCTCCAAGCACCAGTGTTGTCTGTCGCAGTATACATGACTTCTTCATGGGAAGATGAATAAACTTTAGACAATGTTACAAATGGCTTGATCACTCTGTGTTTAAATTCATTTAAGTCACATTTAAATAAAACAATATGTACAATTTATGTTAAAATTAATATTGACTTGTTTTTATACATAACCTAAAATTTATTTTGATTTTATAATTTCTGTTTGTTTTCAAGTACATGTGAGGTGACATATTTTTTAAAAAATGTTTCTTATTCCTGTTTTATTTATTTAACAAACATTTTTCTATCTTTCATTATATTATTACCATAATATATATTGACACATTTGATGTACTTCTTTATTTGCCTTCTAATTCGGCATTCAAAACCATAACTCAATAAAGAAGGGGGAGACAAGACTACATAATGAAATTATGGGGGGGGGTGCTGGTACTACCATTACCAGTTCGTTACGGAAGGGGGTTAAAAATCATCCATTTTAGCGTTACTTAAATTAGGTATGTCCCTATATATCTGTTTTGAAATGCATTATATCTTAAGAATTTTATATTTATGTAGTTGTATTGTTACTGTTTGATATTTTGTTAGGGTTTATTTTTCTACCTGTAATGTCAGGGGAAAATAACACCTTGGTATATCTGTTTGTATTTGTGAATGTTTGTACTCTTTTACTTTCATTTGTACTAACTATTGAGAAAATAATATCTGATTTTAAATATCAGCATGCAATTGTGTTTCATAATAAAGATAGATGGAACTAAAGCATGTATTTTAGGTTCTAGTGTCTATATAAATTGGTTTTAATGCGCATTTGTTTCAGTTTTGATGATTGTAGAAACCATTACTTTAGGTGATATTGATTATGGCAGAAGAAATTAAAATTCTTCTAAACTAATGTTAAAAAGAAAACAATATGTTTACATATTTATTGCAACAAAATTTAAAATTTTTATATTTAAGTTAATTGTAAAAACAAAATTAACAACTTAATAATTGCTATTGATTTTTAAATTTTAAAATGTTTAAACTCAAAGTTGTAAGAAGTTTAATATTCTAAAACAAAATTACTAAGTACATGAGAGATATTTAAGCTCATTTACGTTCTAATAGCTTGAGAGATAACTGTATTTATATTACAAATAAAATTACTGTACAGTTTAATTTATCTGAATATATTGATTAGTTTTTGACATTAATATTTTTTATTTATATAGTGATTAAATTTTCAACCTAAATAAATTTTACATAATGTATTCAGTATGTAAAGTTTATTACTTCAAATTATCATTGATTTCTTTGGTTCAATGTATTAATTTCAATAGGCTGTATTATTATAGTGATATTAAATCAATGTAATCAAATTTATTTGTGGTTTTAAAGATTATAGATTTAGTTAAGCAGAATTAAGTGAAGATAGAATTTCTGAAATAGCCTGTAAAATATTTCCAATTAATGTAGTATGGAAATCAAAATGTCCCTGCATGCTAGAAAATAAAACAGCATCTGCAGGTGGGGATAAGCAAATACCACGTATCAGCTGACTAAAATAATGATATAATCATATAATCATTATTATATATCATGATATAATCATAATGATATAATATATGACTACCAGTCATATAAGCCACTCCAACTGAACTTTTAATTATCAAGCTATTAAGAAATTTTTCTGTTTTCAAATGCCGTACTTGTTCTGTTAAAATGATACCATGTTATATAGTACTGTACAATTGTGTTTCAACACTTTGTAAACATAACTTTTAATTAGTAAACTTTTCTCATTATAAGATTTATATAATGATTACTAATTTTTCCATACTATCTGGGTGTTCATCTCTGAATTATCTAGTCTTAGTTAGTTGAAAATGTAATCATTATTGACATTAATATTACTAACAGCTCATTCATAAAGGCTATGAGACATGCTATCCCAAAAAACTAGAAACATGTTTTTGAATTACTAAGTTTAGCTGCTCTAAATGCAAACACTCTTTGCAAAGTTTAAGATACTTAGAAACAATTTTATAGACAAAAGCAACAACTAATCCCTATACAATATGTACATTGCAAATTTAGAACTATTCATAATGTGTAAAATAATAATAATTTGAAATTATAAATAAAATTTGGAAGTTACAGGAACTGAGTTAGGAAGATTCAGTAATTAAATAGTATTCATCGAATGCTACTGCCTGATATAATCAAATAATATACAAACATTGTTTATATAATTAATTAAATGGAATGAGCCATTTGATAATAAAGGTGTGGTAATATTGAAGTTGAGCAGATAGATTCATATTTCTGTAATGGAAATCACTAAGTTGTAAAATGTCAGTCAAACATTTTCTGATCTGTACATTCTAATTGTGGTTTTGACTTAATTCATTTTTTAAAAAAATAATGTTTTAAATATTTGACCTTAATTTTAAACTTGGTTTATGAAGCTCAATAAATTTATAAGTGCATTAGCTTTTAATAATAATAATTAAATATTTTACTTAAAAATTTCCATAATTTATGAATATTCAGTGTATGAAAATCAGTGTTTTAATTTTAATGCAATATTTCTTTTGTATTTCTAAGGAGCTTCATTGAAACATAAAGTTTGTGAGAGACAAATAAAACTTATTCAAAAACTTTTTGTGTCATATTTTAAACTTCAAAATGTTTGTAAAGTGATGTTTCTGGTATTATAAAAATATGTTTGCAGCATAGTAAGGTAGTTTTAAACGTTGTAAGCAAAGCAAAGTTTCTTATATTCGTGACACCTATAATAAAAAAACATGTTACATTATACTTATTTTATCTGTGAAAGTTGTAAACATTTCTTCCTAACCCTGCATTCTCTGTTCTAATGTAAATTAAACAAATATAAAATAAAATATTTGTAGATTATGTAAAATTATGTACTTGAATATTCTCTTTATTTTCAAAACTACTTTTAGTCATAATTTGTAGTTTTTTACAACTTGATAATTTAGTTACTAGTGTCTGAATATTTTGCTTAGGTGTGTATGTGGATTCACCAACAGACTTTGTAGTGGACTCTCGTGCTCTATCAACTCACGATGATGGAAAAGTCACTTGTACAATTACTAATCCTTCTGGCACTCGAACAGAAAATCTAATTACACCACAAGCAGATGGAACTTACCGTATTAGTTATACTCCTTTTGAGGAAGGTAAAGTTTAATTTTAAAATTTCTGTGTGTAATTATTGTTAAATGCAATCATAGCTGTAAATAATGAGACTGGCAATAATTGCAAGGTTTGTTATAGAAATCTTAAAACTCTAAGTTGTCTTCCTAAGTTTTTTACACACTTGTTGAATTTGAATGAATAGTGTTTGGAAATACTGTTATAAGACATAATTTTTCAAGGAGTCCCGATGATTTCTCCCTTATTTTGTCCATTGTCTAATTGTTACTTACTCTTTTTATTGTAGGAAAAATTACATGAAGCTAAATCTGCAAATTAAAATGAAAATTACTACTATTGGTATCACCTAGCAAAAAGCCACTTCTTACGGATATTTTTCAGCAGACGCGTTTTGCACTGAGACAATGCATTGTTCAATGCTGTGAGTCACAGATAAGATTGTTGCTCAGGTGTGATGTAATAGCGTGAGTCATTGGTGTGTTAGTGTTTCAACAATCACACACCACAGACTTACACTAATACAACACACCTGAACAACAGTCTTCTTCGCGACTCACAGCATTGAACAATGCACTGTCCTAGTGCATTGAGTAGTCATTTTAAAATAAACTTCAAGATGTACAACGCAAAAACTGTAAGATTTAAAGTGAAAATTTCAGCACTCTGAATTCGTAAGTACAGTAGAGTCTCGACAATTCGAAGTAGATGGGACTGAGACCCTCTTGGATTACCGAAAATTCGGATTACAGAGAAATACGTTCCTGTGCATTAAAAAAAATAGGAGTTCTAGTGAACCCATACACTATAATTAAAAATGCGTAAAATAATCCTATAGAACTTTATTGATTAGAGTACCTAGATAAATTTAATGTCGCTTTAGAATTCATTGTTTATCACGGTTACTACATTTTCAAAGCATATTTACTTGATCTGTCTTCTTTTATTTTGTTCCACGATTTGGCTAACCAGTACACAACTCCCTTAACTGTAATTTGTTTTAGAAAAGCTACAAAGTTTTCTTTCCCTTCAGTCCAAGAGAGATTGTAAAAAGGTAATGTGTATTTTTTCATACATTCCAAACACCCTGATCCATCGGCTTGATTAGGCTTTGAACTTTTTCAGGGGATATATAAGGCACAGATTTCATCAGAGCATAGTTGACCTTCATCAGGATGCTACGTTGCAATGTTTAACAGTAAAATAGTTTCCCCGAGGCAAATTCTTTACTTTTAAAAACTTTTCAGATTTGTTCACAAACTCATTAAAATCCACTCTATGAATAAAGAGCTGACCAATCCAATCAGGTTATTAGTTCTTATACAAAACCGGCAATGCTGACATGGAAATTTTTTTCAATGCCTCAAGCTCAGCTGAATCCCGCGGTTTAGCCAATTCGAATTTAACGACAGTTTCGAAAAATCGATATTTGGAATTTTGAGACTCTACTGTAATTATTTTTGAAGAACTAAGTGTAAACTATAGCAACTTACTTTGCTGATAGGTTTCTAAACTGTTGATGACATTGACGAAGCTTACTTATTACTGTTGGCTTCCACTTAAAGTTGCAGGCGTCTGATTTATGGGCATTACAATTATTTTATAAAAAAACACGCTTCTACAAACTGCTCTACACACTAGCGTGACTTGCAACTTTTGTTTCAAACAGCCTCAAAACTCATTTAACATCAATTAGGAGACTTCCTAACAGTAAGTAAAAAAAAATTTAGGAAAGTCTTAGAATTTCACATTTTAGTAGACGCAATGAATGTTTTAACTGATTTTTAATCACTATAGCCTATTTAAATGTTTTAAATCAGTTTATTTCTATTTTTTTAACTTACACATTTTTTTCTCTGTTTTATTTGCGTTTTAGTACTTCAAAAAAACTTTTTGTTTTATAACAGAATTTCATTGAAACAGACACCTCTTATCTCCAATTAGTCTGTTATATTGAGGTCCTACTGTTTTAAAAATTTAAACATTAAATTATTATAATTTACATTGGAAGTTAAAACTCAAAACAAAAGAAATCTGAGAATAGTATAACACTTTATCAAAGTAAATGTTGATTATAGAAAAATCTTCAATTATAATTTAAATGAACATAAGAAAAAAATAAACTACTTGTCTAAAAAGAAATCCCTAACATTGCTTTCTGTAGACGTATAACGGATAAATAAAGAGAGAGTATAAAACCAACTTTTCATTACATTCTCAGAAAAATGTCAAGGATAATGAGGTGGAAAATATTTTATGTAATACAGAAAACATAAAAATATATATAGTCATTTAAAAAAAAGATTGAAATATATCATGGCTTTTAGGAAAGGTATGAAAACAAAATACATAAAATAGAAGTGATTGTGGTAACACAAACTAGACAATGAAGATACACAGGAAAAATTTTAAAACAAATGATAAAGAAAACATAACTAAACTACTCTGATTAGTTCATTGTAAATTAAAATTAATATATATATATATATATATGAAGTTAATAAATTATCAATTTTGAGTATTTTATCCACCATTAAGTGCAATATTTTTACCTTGAGTGATGAGGCACCTTTCGGTCTTTGACCATTGTCGAATCACTGATTGTTCTCTGCTGTGGATGCTATGTCCGTGAAGCCGGTGTTTGTAGAAGTTACGCGCACTATTTCTTGATCTGTGTGTATGAGGTTTCTGTATAGTATGTCTTCTGTATATGTTGTTTGTAAATTCATTAAGTTGTTGTGTATGTTTTTATAAATGTGGTATTTTTCTAGTGAGTTTAGTTCTATTGGGTTGTTATTTATTTCCAGTATGGTTAGGTTATTTTCGTAATTTGTAATTTCGTGTTTATGGGAAATTAGGTGTGCTGCAACATTTGATACTTTAGAATTTTTATTTTTGAATGCTCTATAATGTTCTTCAAATCTTATTTTAAACGTTCTGGATGTTTTTCCTAAAATAAGATTTGAAGAACATTATAGAGCATTCAAAAATAAAAATTCTAAAGTATCAAATGTTGCAGCACACCTAATTTCCCATAAACACGAAATTACAAATTACGAAAATAACCTAACCATACTGGAAATAAATAACAACCCAATAGAACTAAACTCACTAGAAAAATACCACATTTATAAAAACATACACAACAACTTAATGAATTTACAAACAACATATACAGAAGACATACTATACAGAAACCTCATACACACAGATCAAGAAATAGTGCGCGTAACTTCTACAAACACCGGCTTCACGGACATAGCATCCACAGCAGAGAACAATCAGTGATTCGACAATGGTCAAAGACCGAAAGGTGCCTCATCACTCAAGGTAAAAATATTGCACTTAATGGTGGATAAAATACTCAAAATTGATAATTTATTAACTTCATAAAGTCAGTGCAACGGAAAAACAATGGACAATATTAAATATCAGGAATATATATATATATATATATATATATATATATATATATATACATTCCTAATTTAGCTAAAAGATTTTGTAGTGTGTTTAAAATAAAACAGAAGTAGAGTAAATAAATGAGTTTTAGTCTATTCTACACTTATCAAGCCATAAATTTACTGGAGTGATTTGTGAAGGGTTCCATGTCTTCTTAGAACACTCATAGCTTCGTTATGTTTTCTTAAAAATTTAATGATACATATTTATCATTTTAGTTATAATTTTAACCTCAGATAAAAATAAAGTAATTAGCCATTATGGAATTCGGCTAAGCAGGGTAATATGATTACATACAATAATTAAAAAAATGGAAAATAAGAGCTACACTGTAATATGTTAACTTGTTCTGTAAGAAATTGATTTTTTGTTTGACTGGATGTTTTACACAAAATTGAAATTTAGTTCAGGCCTATCCTGATAACCCTGATAACATTGGTAGTTCCACCCAGCATAAACAGCCCTGGTATGTTACACGTCTTTCACTAGTTCCGTACCGGTTTGGCTATTCTAACAGTCTGTGTACTACGACTCCGAGTAGTCCTTGTCAGAATGAGCCGTTTGATGAAACGATGAAAGTTGAGCAATATTTTGTATTATGTACAAAATAATAATTTTAGTATCTGTGTAAATTCAGATAAAATGCATGTTTTGATTTTTAAAAATGCAAAATTTCCTGTGATACTTGTATCATAATTCATTAATTCATCAACAGTTATGTCGGATAGTTTCTTTATCGATATTTTCTGGAGAGATTCAATCATTGACAGATAGTCAATGCAATATTGATAGCTTTGATTAAAAAAAAACATCATTTTATCACAGATAAAAATGACCATTATTTCATCATCAATAATATCTATAATCTACAAATAAAGAAAAACACTACTTATTGCCTTTATCTTATACATTTCAGTAGCAGTGTTAAAACTCTTAAAACAAAACTTTAACTTGCTTCTCTGTTCCAAATATGACTAAATTTTCAACTGTAAACAACAAAAGGCAAGGGTTTATAACTGAAATTCAGTTAATATTGAGCACATTTGTTATTGAAATTTATTAGACATAAAAGAACAATGTTTCTCTCTCTCTTTCTGTGTGTGTTTGTGGGGAGTACTTGTCAGCAATTTCATCTTCAAAGCGAGTCACCAATTTTTGTGGGAAATCTACACAATGCCAACTATGGTTTTAATTGCTAAAACTAGTTTCAAAATTAAATACAACTTTTATTATCAGAAAACATATTTAGTTAAATTTTTGAAGATGACCTCACAACGTCATTATTTTGCATACAACTATTTTTCAAACACCTCTGAATGTTTCCTAGTTTTAACACCACATAGTGCTAGTATCACCAAACGGTGTGTAGAGTGTGTACTTTTACTTGTTGACAAGCTTTTATAGAGAACTGGTTATTTATGCACATGGTCTTATTCTTGATACCTTAAGGAGTTTTCAAACTCCTTCTTGTAGGTAGTGTCTTCTGAGGAATCCAGACATACAGCCTATACTGATATCATTAATGCAAGTATATGTAACAAAACCACAAATCATGTATTGTAAACAAGAAATCATATATTTGATTTAGCCTTTTTAAAATCACTAATACCTGACTAATTATTTCGATATATATTTATTAAATTTTTCTGAATATTAAAAAAAATATATATTCATTTAATTTGCTCCTAATATCTATTTTTTATTTACATTTTTGGTGATTAACAAAAGTTTTTTTTATCCAGTTACAAATATTTTTTAGCACATAGTATATTATTATTAAAATCGTATTTTAATTTTTGTAATTAGAGTTTGAAAATTCAGTGTTTATTTGTAATCATTGGATGTAGGTTATTCTTATATTTATCAGATAAAATTTTGTGTTTTTATTACTTTGCATAAATATATTTGCATTATCTCTAACTGAAATGTTTCTGAAGGTTATAAAACTTAGTTCTTTTCTTTCCATTTATGTAAATAAATAGCATCCCAACCTACATCAAGATATAAATCCTGATAAACTTAAGTATATCAGATTAAAAAATATTTGACTTTGAAATTACTGGTGACCAGAGATTTTGTTAAATGATTGGTTAATAACTACTTGGTTAATTATTAACTTACAGTTGAAGGGAAGTCTTACAACTTCTTTAGCCTTTTCACCAATTGTAAGACGAAAATGTTTCCTCCAAGTGTGTGTTAACAATTGAATAACATATTTAACAGAATGTCTGGTACAAGTAATTGAAGGAATGGCGACTATTCCCATCTAGAAATGTTATAAATGAAAGTTATCATCGCTGAGCCAAAACATTGAATTATATTAAAGAAATACCATATTTATTTCTTAATACGTATTATTTATTATATACCATCTTAACCTAAGTAAATTAAACGTTTTTTTAGATACGTACTGTTTAAATCTTATTTTTTTATAGAGAATTTGGTAAAAAATTACTATTTATTTGTTAATGTTTAAAGTAAACTAAACTATCGGATTGCAAGATAAGTAATCATTGTACATGGGTTACAGAATTGTTATTTTTTATACTTTAAAAAAGGTAACGAGACATAACTATAAGAAGTTGTTAGAAATAAAAATGGTAAAATAAATTGTCTGTAGAGAATTGGAAGACAAAATTTACGGTTTGCAAAATATGTTAAAATTATAAATTGGAGATATATTTATATATAATAAAAACATAATATTGAAGATCGCCACATAGCGATCGAAAACTTTCTGTCTCAGTGTGTTTTTACAAATTTACAAAATTTAAAATTCGGAGAGTCATAAACTAATGTTAAAGTGATTAATTAAGATTCACTGAACGTAATGGACTACAAAATTCAAGAGAATAAAAACGTATTCTAAACTCCCTGTTGAAAATAGCATTTGAGAGTAAGAGGAAGAAGATCTCAGTAGTACAACAATATCTCATAAAAGAATCATGGTTGTCAAAAAATGGTGATTTTATTAAAAATCAACATAAAGACCATAGATACAGAGTAATAGTAATATAATACAAAATATAATGAATGCAGAAGTTGAAATAAAATCAACCTATTATTAAGAAATTTCTTGAGCACTGTGGACAAATTTTAACTAAATAAATATTAACACACTAACCACAATATAAAAATCTTTTATTTTAGTAAAAATTAATTTAAGTACATTTCGATTACATGGTAATCATCTTCAGAAGTACTCATGAAGGTACTTCTGAAGATGATTATCACGTAATCGAAATGTACATAAAGTGATTTTTAGTAAAATAAAAGATTTTTATATTACAATTAGTGGGTTATTATTTATTTAGTTAAAATCAACCTAGAATTCATAGCTAAAAATTTGAACAATTCAAAACATATTACTAAAAATAAAGTTGTAGTTCATAGCTCTAGAAAAACATATAAAATACATTTCAAAAGATTTTATTATAATTCAGATAAATTGTAATATAATACAAAACATAATCAATTTTCTTAAGAAAGTAGTAAAAAAGAGTATCTTAAGAAAATCAACTAGATATTTCCTTTAGTTGTATGCAACTGGTAACTAATTATTTATTGAAAATCTGTCAAAACTAGTGTAAAGGAATAGTTATTTTTTACAAAAATTCAAAGAAATTTGTGTAGGCCAGGCTATTTAGTCACACTTGACTAACTTGTTTCGTAGTATATGTTGTTATTTTGCTGTGTTTGGAGGAACGAGTTTGTGTTTTATTTTACATACACATGCATTCAACCTATACATTTTGGTGAGCCATAAATAAAATTTACAATATTTTGTAGATCTTGAATTTTTGACACAGATTAAAAGTTGTTTGCATAGGTGAAATTGGATTATATTTTTGTTTTTATTGGTGAGAAATTTGAAACCTATGTTTTTAATAAACATACAGGGTACTGTAAAACATTTCTGCTTCTTTTATTAGGTTTACTAGAGGTCGCCATGTCAAATTATAAACATCCTACGGCCTACAATATTACAACTAACCTAACCTTAAAACAACAATAATGTACAGAATAAAAGAAAAAACTAACTTACTGGACTAATGTTCTTGAAACTACTGTACAGTCCAATACTATTAACTTCACAAATTATAAACTAAACTGTACTGTACTTTCCAAACAAACTTAACTTCACAAATTATAAACTAAACTGTAATGTACTTTTAGCGCTGCACTATGCGAGTGAATGATTGACAAGGAAGCGACTGCTGTGAGTGCCGTCTAACGTCTGCTACGTCGCACGGCGGCGCCGACTACCAAGGTCAAACTGACGAGTGTTTATTACGCGGTGACGTTTGGTCTAGTTCAGGTTACACGCAACATTTTTTCGTGTTCGGATAATTGACGTTTCGGATAATTGACGTTCGGATAACCGACGTTCTACTGTATATGAACAACAGGAAAACCATCACTTTCATATCTATAATTATGTTGTATCATGGATAAGGTTTTAAAATTTTGTTCTACAAAATAATCTATATTATATTGTATATGGAGGCAGGATTTTTGGAAGGTTATAATAGTTTAAAATAGTTATGTTTGTATTTTCAAATAAAGGCATTTTTTTAAAATTGTTTATGTATTTTACTGTTTTAAACAAATTATTTAAAAATTTGTATAAGAGTTTAAAAGTAAATATTTATGTAACCAAAATTTAAGTCATAACTAAACTTGCCAAGAAAACTTACAAAATAAAAATGTTAAAATTTTTCAATGAATATTATTGACCAAAACACTTGTAAATATGTTACACATGTCTATAGTAGCATTTACTTTTATAATTGTTGAGGAAAGTCATTTGAGGAGAGTTACAGTCTGCTGAGAGACCATAACTTGTTACGGTCTGAGTTGATAATGTGACACATCTCCCAAAACACTCGTCCTCAGCAAATAAAAAAAAAGTAAGTGCTATTATAGGCAAATGTAACATATTTACAAGTGTTTTAGTTAAAAACTAGTAGCTCACATGAAGATGGAATCAACAAATATTAATATTACTGAACTTTACAGTGTCTGAAACCAAATCTATTTAATATCACGTATCTACCAGTTTAAATTGATCGCACAAGTGTCACCTATTTGGGTCTCTTTTGGTAGCGCTGCAGATGAGAATATTTTAGCCTACACTTTCTATCGTGTTTAGTAAACAAAAACTCTCTTTGGGATGCTCCTAGACATAAACAAGGGTGGGTCAGGAATGTCCGAATGTGATAATTCAGATTGCCAATAGACAGGCAGAGCCCCCACAATAAACCATGTACTAGTAAGTGTGTACACTGTTACTGGGTACTCAGAAAGTACTTATTCCACATTAATATAAACTTTAAGTTACATGAAGTACATTAAGGGATATCTTGGATGAGTGAGATTTTTTTGCCAAATGTGTAAAATACAATATCTTGTAATTACAAGTTTGGGCACTGTACCCTACTGAAGTTTTAAAAAAACATCAGTTAGAGTGCTGAATAGTATCGGTTTGGTATAAACTGACACCTACAGTGCATTTATCATGTTCAGTAACTTTATTTGTCAGAAGTTCATTATCACAGCTACAAAAACCTATATAGAGTCTGTTTATATATGTTTAACCTGATTTTTCAGAACATATTAGGCACTCACAATCACCCAGGCATACTTTAACTTTGTTTTGCATTCTGTGCATTCCATTATCTGTTGAATTTATATGATTGTTACACTGTTGCTACGATTGTGAAACTTGTGTTATCTAACTCTACATCACTTCTAGATGAATGCTTTAAAATCTAAAATACCTAAAAACATTTAAGATTTGTTTAGCCTGTAAGAAAAATGTAAACCACTGAAAACAAATTGTTTAATTTTTTATCATTTAAAACATGTAAATATTAAATGGAGCTTTAAAGAAATTAAATATTTATTTTATACACTGACTCCACACTAGCTGTAAATAGTTGATTTCACATGCAGCCTACTAAAGATTAATAACATTTGTTGATTCCATCTTCGCGTGAGCTACTAGTAATCACTTACAACTTTTTTAAAAAAAATGTTTTAACTTGCCTATAGTAGCACTTACTTTTTTGTGTTGAGGACGGCCGTTTCGGGAGATGTGTCCCTTTTTCAACTCAGACCGTAACTGATCTCAAGGTTTACGTAGGTTAGGGTGGGGGTGGGATATTTTGGTGGTGTGGGTGTATTTTGTGTGTATTAGGAGTTATGATGTCAAAAAGTGCGTGTGAGTTGTAATGTAATTGTGTATTGAGTATGTGTGTAGGGTGTAGTTTGAAGTGCCTATATATTTCGTATTGTTCGGTTGTGTAGCGTTGGTTATTTCTGTGTTGTTTATGAAGAATTTGTAAAACATAACATCTAACTTACAAATTCTTCATAAACAACACAGAAATAACCAACGCTACACAACCGAACAATACGAAATATATAGGCACTTCAAACTACACCCTACACACATACTCAATACACAATTACATTACAACTCACACGCACTTTTTGACATCATAACTCCTAATACACACAAAATACACCCACACCACCAAAATATCCCACCCCCACCCTAACCTACGTAAACCTTGAGATCAGTTACGGTCTGAGTTGAAAAAGGGACACATCTCCCGAAACGGCCGTCCTCAACACAAAAAAGTAAGTGCTACTATAGGCAAGTTAAAACATTTTTTTTAAAAAAGTTGTAAGTAAAGATTAATATTTACTTGCATATTTATTAAATTGTGAATAAATATTTTTTTAAAATACAATTGAATTTTTCTAATTAACTGAATAATTTGAGAGAAAATGTAAACCTGGTATGATTTTTTACAGGCCATCACACCATTGATATCTTGTATGATGGACTTCCAATTCCAGGTTCTCCTTTCGTTGTTAATGTTCGACGTGGCTGTGATCCTAGTAAATGTCGAGCATTTGGGCCTGGTTTAGAATATGGATATGTAAATGAAAGCAATAAATTTACAGTTGAAACAAAAGGTAAAATTACAACATAATATGTATTTTGCATATTTTTAACAACAAAATAATTAAAACTTACTGAGACAGAACGTTTCGATCGCTATGTGCTGATCTTCATCAGTGTCTTCTGCTTGGAGATGTTGGGTCAAGCGGTGACGGTTTTAAAGGTAGGTTTTCGATAGTATCAAGGAGTATGTGTGATTTGTATTGTGTTTGTTCGTTTATTATGTTTGTACTTTGTGTTTTTGTGTGTCTGTAAATTTCATATTGTTCTACTGTGTTGAGATGTGGTCCTTTTTTGTTGATGTGTAGGATTTCTAGGTTATGGTAAATGTCTGTGTATTTGTGTCCTGTATCTTTTGTGTGGTTGTAAAATGTTGAGTTGGTGTTCTGTTTGTGTTCTTCGACTCTTTGTTTAAAACTGCGACCTGTTTGTTCAATGTAGAATTTGTTACATTCGTCGCAGTTCAGTTTGTATACGCCTGGTGCTTGTAGTTTATCCTTGTTGTTGGTGTTGTGTTGTATTTTGTATTGTAACTTGTTATTAGTTTTGTATGCTATTTTGTATCCTATTTTTTTGAAATTTGCTGGCTATTTTGTTTGTTGTTTTGTTTATGAATTGTAATGTGATGTATCTGTTTTCCCTGTCTGAAGTGTTAATTTAAGTGTTTTTTTGTATTTTGTACCATAGTTTATCTATTATTGTGGTGTTGTATCCATTTGTGTATGCTAAATATTTAATTCTGTCTAGTTCTTTGTTTATGTTTTCTGTGTTCATTGGGACTTCTTTAAGTCTATGGAGCATGGATCTGAAGGCAGCGTGTTTATGTTGAATAGGGTGGTTTGAGGTGTTGTGGATAAGTGTGTCTGTTGTTATGGGTTTCCTGTAAATGTTGAAACTGTGTTTTTGTGTATGGCTTTTTGTTATGGTTAGGTCGAGGAAGTTTAAGGATCGGTTGGTTTCAATTTCTGAAGTGAAGTGGAGTTTTGAGTGTATTTTATTAGTGTTATACACCCAAAACTCCACTTCACTTCAGAAATTGAAACCAACCGATCCCTAAACTTCCTCGACCTAACCATAACAAAAAGCCATACACAAAAACACAGTTTCAACATTTACAGGAAACCCATAACAACAGACACACTTATCCACAACACCTCAAACCACCCTATTCAACATAAACACGCTGCCTTCAGATCCATGCTCCATAGACTTAAAGAAGTCCCAATGACCACAGAAAACATAAACAAAGAACTAGACACAATTAAATATTTAGCATACACAAATGGATACAACACCACAATAATAGATAAACTATGGTACAAAATACAAAAAAACACTTAAATTAACACTTCAGACAGGGAAAACAGATACATCACATTACCATTCATAAACAAAACAACAAACAAAATAGCCAGCAAATTTCAAAAAAATAGGATACAAAATAGCATACAAAACTAATAACAAGTTACAATACAAAATACAACACAACACCAACAACAAGGATAAACTACAAGCACCAGGCGTATACAAACTGAACTGCGACGAATGTAACAAATTCTACATTGAACAAACAGGTCGCAGTTTTAAACAAAGAGTCGAAGAACACAAACAGAACACCAACTCAACATTTTACAACCACACAAAAGATACAGGACACAAATACAGAGACATTTACCATAACCTAGAAATCCTACACATCAACAAAAAAGGACCACATCTCAACACAGTAGAACAATATGAAATTTACAGACACACAAAAACACAAAGTACAAACATAATAAACGAACAAACACAATACAAATCACACATACTCCTCGATACTATCGAAAACCTACCTTTAAAACCGTCACCGCTTGACCCAACATCTCCAAGCAGAAGACACTGATGAAGATCATCACATAGCAATCGAAAGTGTTCTGTCTCAGTAAGTTTTAACAAATTTACTAAATTCAAAGTTCGGATAGTCATAAACTAATGTTTAAGTGATTAATAAGATTCACCGAACATAATGGACTATAAAATTGAAGAAGGAAACAAAATTAAAGATGACTTCAGTTTTATGACTGTGTTGTAAGTTATATTTCTGTTACAAACTGACATATGTACCTTAAGTTTCAGGTAAATAAATAAAGCTTTAAAAACCACCAATATAATAACAGTTTCGTATAAACTTTTTTTTTCATTTTTGCACTCTTTTAATCAATTGGAGCTTTTTTCAAAACCAAATTAAAATCTAGTTATTTATAACTAACATATTAAAAATAAGTTTAAATAATTAGTGTATGTGTATGGTATGGTTCTATCAGGATGTTTATAAAAATGTTATGAAAATGTTTTATTGGCAAGTAAAGATAAACATGATATATTACTATGTAAACAAATTGGGTTTTTATAATAACACATAAATTTGGAATTTGCTTCTGTAAGCTAAACAGGGTGTAAAGTGAAAACTTAATTGAAAGAATATATTAGAAAATATGAATTTTTAAAAAATGTATTTCAACTATGTAACACACCTTTAAGAAACAGAACAGAATGCAGGACAAATAAAATATTTCAAGGTATTATTAAGTCTGTAAACATTTTAAACTATACAAGAAACAAAAGAAAGGTAACAGGTGAAAATAAATAGCCAGGAACAAAGCAATACATTACAGGCATAAACTTTCTCGTGAAGAAATCAGTGTTTAAACAGTACTTCAAAGAGATGGTGCTATAAATTTAAAACGTGAAATATTGACAAATATAAATTATACTATGTTCACCACAGTAAAATATATAGGAATTATTTGTTTGTTGTAACATTTATTTAAAATAAATTATTGATAGTTTTCTTGGTCTAACATATATTTAAAATAAACTACTTACAGAAACAAAAATAAATTGGATAAAAAATACTACAGTTCTAAGCTTCTCTCTGATAAAAGTGTCAGCTTTTTCAAGAACATTTAGCTCTGATTAGGTACAAACAAATCAGCTACTAACTTTGTGTTTTAGGATAACAATGTGTGATTACTATATGTGTTAGTGATAACTAAATATTCTTGAAAATGCTGATAATGTGGTGAGAGAAAAGTTTAGTAGTATTATTTTTTAATGTATTATTATTTCTGAAATTATTTTATTATATATATATATATATATATATATATATATATATATATATATAATACACACACAGGGTGATTCATGAAAATATGTCAATACTATAGAAGCTACATGTAAAAATGAAACCTACATGTAAAGGAAAAGCTTCATTAGTGAGTTATGGAGCTAAAGAATTTGCTAAAGAACATGCTAGAGAATTTGCCTGAATTTTGGTTCTTCCCATGGAATAATATCCTAACAAATTTAAGGGCTAATTTTGAAAATACTCAACTAAGTGAATACATAATTAATCACCTAAACAATAGTTTTGACTATCCGAACTTTGAATTTAGTAAATTTGAACAACAAATTTACTAAATTCAAAGTTCGGATAGTCATAAACTATTGTTTAAGTGATTAATAAGATTCACCGAACGTAATGGACTACAAAATTCAAGAATACGTAATTGCTTACTTGCTGACGCGTTTCAAAACATTCGTTCTTTTTACGAAGTAGAGGGTTAGCTTGGTAAAAGGAACAAATGTTTTGAAACGTGTCAGCAAGTAAGCAATTACATATTCACTTAGTTAAGTGTTTTTAAAATTAGTTTAATCAGTGAATTCAAGAAGATTACATCAAGCAACATCAAATTTAAGCAACTTCAACATCAATTAACTTCAACAGTTAATTAGGGGTAACAAATGGTGGTCTTATGGTTTTTCACCTGAAAAAGCAAAAAAATACTTTCAGAATCATTTCTTGAGCAGGTTTTGAGAAATGGAGGTAAAACCAAAATTGTTAGGACTAAAACAACATTTTTTAATATTTGTTGTATAATAACTTCAATGGATAATTAACACATAGTGGTTTTTTATTATATATGTAGAAAAATGAATTCTTACCAAAACAGTATATACATGTGTGTGTGGTTTTTTTATAATCTTAAAACCTTGTTTTATTTATATTATAATTTATTGACTATACCTATACCACACTCTAAATTGGCGTGTACATGTTTTTTTTTATTAAAAATTATTCCAAAGTTAATATTTCAAGAAATCTTTACACCAGGCTAGCACAACTCCAGTAGCTAAGTTTTATTATACTTAATTTTGAGGATTTGAAATTTTGTTTCTAGTAAGTTTATGAACTTTTATATATTATTTACTAACAACATTTTATCACTACTGTTAATTATTAGGTGCAGGAACAGGTGGTCTGGGCCTAGCAATAGAAGGCCCTTCAGAAGCAAAAATGACATGTCAAGACAATAGAGATGGTTCTTGTTCAGTCGAATACATTCCAACCGAAGCTGGTGAATACGATGTCAGTATCAGATTTTCTGATCATCGGATGACATCACCATCAGAAGGAGATATCCCAGGATCTCCATTCAAGGTGAATTTAGTTACTTGATATTTCAAATAATATTTGTGTTGTGTAGTTCTTACATGAAGTATAGGGAATGGAATTTCATTAAATTATAGTTTTATTAATAGCAAATTTGTAGTACTAAGTATAGATCTTCCTGTGACACCAATAAAGTGAAGAGAAATGTCTCAACTAGAAAACTATTAAATACAACTAGAGACTGTTTTTGTTCAAATTGTGATATATTTAAAATTTGGAGCAAGCAACACAGATATGTTTCAAAAACAATGAATGCATTTATTTGCAACAAATAAATTGCAACCTTTGAACAAAATAGTCTGTTTTAGATAAAAACTTTATAATATAAGAGTAATTCCATATTACTGACTATGTAAGTTTTTATGACTGATATGAAATTTATATAAGTTTTTAAACATATTTATATTACAACTGCAATCTCATCAAACTATTCACTTGTTTCAATAATTAATTATGTGATCTTTAGGTTATTGTAAATGCACCAGTGAATCCCAATCAAGTTAAAGTTTATGGTCCAGGAATAGAGCCAAATAAAATAAGAGAAAATGTGCCCGTTACATTTAAAGTTGACACTTCTAAAGCGGGAAAAGCACCTCTAGGTGTACAAATAAGGAGTGATAGAGGTATGTAATTAATAATAAATTTAATTTAATTTTATATGTCTTAAAAATTTAGTTACATGTTACTTAACTGATAGCCTCAAATGGTTTCATCTAGGCTTTGTTAACTCTTGTTTAATAAATTTTAGTTATAAGGATTTTTATGGTTCCCTACATATACTGGCATTTTTTTAAGTTTGAAAAATGAAGTTGATTAGAAGGTTTTTTCTGATCGTTTTAAAAAAACTATTGTATATTAAACTAAAATAGCAATAGTAGAAAAATTATATATTTGTCTTTCTCCGTTGCACAGTCCTATCTGTTGTCACAAAGAAACCGTTAGAGAGCAAGTTAAACTGACACAGTGTGGTCAATATCTTTACTTTTGCATATATTTAGGAACTTTAATTGCACTTCTTTGTTTTGCTGATGTGTTTTCTATATCTCTTTAAATAGAATACAAATTTGTATTTTCTGCTTCTATTTTTATTGTTCAATTTGCATACTTTTACCTTACATTAATATGTTGGAGTTATGACATTAGAGATAAGTTGCAGTTTATGTTTTCTGAATTCCAGGCCATTTAAAAGTTGGCATTGTTGTTTAAAATGTTTTAAACCTGTGGCTGTTAGTGACTTTTCCTCCTTTGACTATAATGACACATTTTAAAGTTATATGTCTTTGCATATATGAGGTGTTTATTAATATACTAAATTCTTATTTAAGTGTACAGTTACTGATTTTGAACAATAGTAGATTTAAAAAAATGTGTTTAGAATATAAATATTTCAGAAAGTCATATACTTCTAAACATATACAAGGATAGGGCGAGACAGGTTTGTATCATTCACAATTTTACTTACTATTCACATGATTTGATCATGATGATGTTTTGCAGTTGTGTTTTGACATAAACTAGGTAATACTAGTTTTTCTCACTAGGTAACAGGAGAAAAACAAAATCAGAGGCTCTGACATCTGATGGATTAAATTTGTACACAATTAATATCAACTGATACTTCATTTACACTAGAACTGATGACCAACATATATTTCATATATTTCCTTCGTAAGCATAAGGATAGAGATGTAAAACACTATCTTCATTGTTGTTTTTTTTTTTGCAACAATGTAGCACTTAAATACAAAAGTTAGGAAAAATTAATGCAGACTAATGGGCTCTGTAGATGCTCTACTATGCATTAAAAATATTAATTGTTTGTTCTTGAGATTTACCCTAATGTCCTGATTAACAAATGAAGGATTCCAGATGTGTCACATCTTTTTTACTAATTATTTTTCAAACCCATCAGTTTTTTATCATGGTTTGAACCCAAGCTATGTACTCGTGAAATTAAAGTAACATTAGATAAAAATTGATATTTTGTTTAAATGCAGTTTTGAACAAAATGTACTGAGTGTAAGCAAACATTCAATGTTCAAAGTGCAACAACATACAAACTCATTCACTTTAAATAAAATCAAAACAGAAAAGAATTTTTGTAAAAGTTTGAATAACGGAAGATAATTTAAAAAATGTAAGTCACACTGTTATGTAATACAGTAGTGAGTAGAGTCCCGATATTTCTAGCTTCCATATAATTCTATACCCTATTTCCATTTGAGCCCATTTCATCTATTTGAAAGGAAATGAGCAGGGCTTCCAAGAAATGTTTATATCAATATAGTATTTTTTTCTCCCCATTCTGTTGATGTTGTTATGCTGTCACTCATGCTAGCTGATATGTTGTGTTAGAATGTGGTATCAGTTATGTTTAGATGAAAGAAGGTCATTGGGCTATAAATATCTTTCTTTATTTATGCTTTAAGATATGACAGTCAAGGAATATCCCTACACATATGTGTTGCCATGTTTGTGAGATATCAGAAAATAAACTCTCTTGAAGCAAACAAATCAATCAAACAATGAGGAAAATCATAATTAGCTGGCCTGGTCTTTATTCCCACTATTAATAAATTCCGTTCAGACTGTTACCACATTGGTCTGAATATGAGGGGTTTTACTGTATTAAGGTTCATTAAAAGTCCCTATTTTTTCTAATGCTCAGGAACTGTAATTCGAGGGGGTCTGTATTAGTAAATAATTTTAAATTTTTTAAATATATATTAATACAACAGAATTTAATTTTTAAAAGGTTAACACTTAAGAGAAAATAATTCAAGAGTTAAAAATTTAATTTAATTTAAAAATCAGTTATAATTTTAACAAATTATTAGTGTATTATATTGTAAGGAAAACTCAAAAGAAAATTTTAATCTATTTTTTTAAGAACAAATAAACAGTAATTAAATTTTGAAATAAATTTAATACATATATTTAAAAATTAAATCAAGTAAATATTTTAATGTTCAAATATTTTATGCAAATTAAAAAAGGCAGTATCAATGAAGAAAAGTGTAATTATATTATTTTTTTATTTTAGTTTTAAATGCATCGTCATAAAATTTATTATCTAAACCTCTCTAACCTACTAAAAAAATACCCTGTGCTAATAAATAAATATAAACTTGGAGTTTTCTCAACTACTAAACTGGTGTATAAATAATATTTAAATTCTTATAATATTAAATTAAATTAAATAAAAATCTAATGTTACAACAGGAGAGGTCCCTCCTTAGAGTAAATTGACTAAAAATTATTTAGCTAGATTAAAATATAGTTGGTTTTTACATTAAAGCCGAGGAACGAGTACCACTGGAGCCTACAAAGAGGTAAATTAGGCAGGATCATATTTTGCATGACCTAACTTGGATCACCTTTAGAGAATGGCTCATGGTAAGATCACAGCTATGTTATGTTGCTCATGTTAATATATAACTTTTCAGCTCACAAATGTGACCATAGAGCCCTGACAATACTAGGTTAACATTAGAGGGTTTTTAAAACAACTAGTCAAGCCAGCGTGTAGTAGTCTCATGCATGTATGTGTGTTGTTGGAAAGGAGGTTATTGGGGTTTGTTGCAGTGTGTGTGTGTTATACATAAGATAAAAAAAATCATTTCAATTTACTTTATTTACAGGACCATTGGCTCAACAACCAGACATCAAGGACAATGGTGATGGCACCTATAACGTTACATACATTCCTCCTAGTGAAGGTTCTGTTGTCAAAGCAAGTATTAAGTATGATGGAAAAGAAATTCCCAAAAGGTAAGGATTTATTTTAAACCCATACAAAACACTTTAATGATTGGATTGTATTTACTTTACTACATTTCTTGGACTATACTTGAGTAGTATCTACTCATGTGAATTAATACTTTAAAGAATTAGTGACTGTTGCTATACAAATTCCTTTTCTAAGAACATATGTAAATGCTAAGAAACTATATTTAAGGAACTTACTTGGTATATATGTGAGTCGACTTTTGAGAACTTCAATTACATGTCCTAATTTTTTAACATCTTCTGAGAGTCTCAGAAGATGCTCAAAAATGAGCACACATAATTAAAGTTAATTTTTTGAGAAGAAAGGAATATCCATTCTAGATGACAAAACATCAACTTCCTCTATGATCATGTAGTGCTTTTCTTACGTATCCATTAGAATAGTTCAATCAGGTGCAGGACCTATGATTGAGTAGATCTTGCTCTTAGAGTTTACAGTTGAGACTGATTTTATATAGTGGATTTCTCTTCTGCTTGCTGCCAATCCTTTATAAGCCTAGCCACTGAGAGGCATACAGCTTTACATATGATTTGAAGTACTCTATATCATGGTGACATGAGTAATGACCCCTATTAAGAAGCACCTTAAATCCCACCAATAAGTGCCTGTTAGTACTTATTGCCCCACTAGAAGTATATCAAGATTTTTCAGAGGCTTTCTCCCATCTTACCAAGTTACTCTGATCTGTGAGGGTCATCTGGTAGGCATTAAGGTAAAGGTTCAATAGTGTGAGCGACTGGGCGACTGGTTATATGTTAAGGTACACCACTTCAAAGCTAATGGGATGCAAAACCCGCCCATTTTTATCCACTAATTCTGCATTTCTAGATTCATTGCATGCAATCTGTAACTGTCATTTTCATCTTGTTGTAGAAAGGAATTTATAATATCTCGATCTATCCTTGCCTTTCTCGAACCCAACCTGGCTCTATTTACCTGTGCACCTGCCATAAATTGTTTATGGAACTGAAGTTTTGATTCAAGCTCTGTGGCACATTTATCTTTGGAAAGTGATGTAACTGCTTCATTGTTGAACTATTCCCAAACAAGCATTTTGGTAACTCTGAGGTGTTTATAGAGTTCTGATGGTTTCTTTAACTTCATCCCAAAATTATTGTAATCCTTAAATAGAGTTGAGGTTTCAGCTGAATGGGCTAGTCCTAGCCATAATTTCAACATCTTTATGACATTTGCATCTAACTTTGCAAGGTGGGTCTTACCAATGTCATGTACAAGAAAAGTGTAAGTCAGGTGCAATGTCAGATAGTTGTTGTATATCCAAACCTTTCTAATATTACCTTTGGCTGTCTACCTTATTGAGTTCGCTTAGAAAATTATCGACAATTCCCTCTAGGATGGTGTACATCTTTGGTAGTCTATCTTTCTACAGTTTCGGCAATGGTAGTAATACTTTGTCCCCTTATTAAGAGATGTATATGTGGTGTCTCATGTACTTAAACATAGCCACTGGCATTTACTGGATTTACTCTCAGTCCATCAGACCATGTACAGAACTCATTTATTTTGCTAAACGTTTCTGACATTGTTTGGGATTCCGTGTCAGAATTGCAAGGTCATCTGCAAAGACTAAGATGGACTCTATGTATTTGTTGTTAATCTTAAACAGATAGCCCCATTCTTTCTCATGTCTTATTAACTTGTCTATTAGAATATACTGAATTTGTCTATACACTTATTACTGAATTTATGTACGTATAAATTGATCATGATCCTATTAACCCTTAGCACTCAACTGTCGGTGGAGCCCTGCTTAGCGTATATTGCAGTTTACTCGTATGTCGGGGGTCACCCGACACGATTTTCAAATGTCTATAACTTGTCTGCAGCAAAGCCCCTGACATTTAATCTTTTACCGTTTGGTTCTACACTCTATTGACAATAATTTGAACTAAGTTGAAACTGTTTACAAATATATGTCATCACAAAATCTAGTTTGCCGCTACGTTGTAAGCTGCAAGTAGGTTACAGTTTTGCAGGTTATTTGTTTACTCGTAGTTTGCCGTGGCTTCACGTGTAATTAGTCATTCTGAAATTTCTGATCTTTTACTTGATCCTGATTTATTAGAATGTAGTTCAGTTTCATAAACAAAATAACTAAACCCACAGTTATTTGTAAATATAATCAGTTTATGGGTGGTGTAGATTTAGCTGATCGCTATAATGAACCGTGCAGTTTTACGAGACGAACAAATAAATGGTGGAGGAAAATGTTTTTCTGGCTATTAGATGTAGCTGTAGTAAACAGTTTTATTATCTATAATAACAACAAAAAGGAAAGAAGAGAAAATCCTGTTAAACAAAAATTGTTTTGCCAAAACCTAGTGAGGGAACTCATTGGGGATAACAGGAATAACCAGTGTAGTAAGAGGGGTCGTCCATCAACTACTGACAAGTAAGAGAGACTAAATGGGAAATTACATTTAATTTATTCCAATGATAAAAGTAACTCTAAGGATTGTGCAGTTTGGAGTAACAGGAAGATAAAGGAGACAGAAGGGAAACAGTTTTTTACTGCAAAACATGCAGCAGAAAACCAGGACTTCATCGGAAGACTGTTTTAAAAGAAATCATACTCTGCAAAACTACAAATAAGACAATAAAATCAACTATTTACTGTATTAGTGAATAAAAATAGCTTAGTTGACTAAAACCATGTTAGAGGAAACAAAGTTTCCCATAAACAATAATGCAACTTGCAGGGGAGGAATTTGTATCAATTTAATTACAAGTGGGAAAGCAAAGCATGTTAAAAAAATCCGAGTGCTATAGGTTAATTGAAATAACAGGATTTCTATCCAGTTTCATAGCCAGAAATTTATTTCGGGTTCTTAACCCAGATCCTGGAAAATCTCCAAAAAATTTTTAAAAATTTCAACACCTATAGACAACAGTACTAGTTATTCTAGTACTGTAAAGCTATAGATGAAATTTGACAAAAAAAATCTATTTAAACCTAATTCTAATAACCTATATTTAAAAAGTACTTAACTAAACGAATACGTAATGGCTTACTTGTTGACGCGTTTCAAAACATTCGTTCCTTTCACGAAACTATTGAACGAATTTATCTATTGAGCTACAGAAGGAATGTTTTAAACGCGTTAGCAAGTAAGCCATTACCCATTCACGTAGTTAAGTACTTTTTAAATATAGTACAATCAGTGAATTCAAGATGATTACATCAAGCAGCTCTAATTCTAATAGTTAATAATCCTAACACATTTAAAGCAGGTAAAAATAAATGGAGGTATCCTAAATGTTGATTCATTTCCCTAAAACTTGAAAAGTTAATTACCTTAGAGTTCTAATTTAAGCTCTAGTCATGTAAAATTTGGTTTCAGGACTAAAAGTTCATTTTTGTAGCCTTTTGGTATAAAAAAGGGAAAGTGCTGATAATAATTCCTTGACAATGAAGCTATCAAGAAATATGAAAATGTAATTGTTATATCATGTATCACTGTCTGATACATTGGAAATAAATTAGTCCTACTGCCAAATATTATATTTAAAGTTTAATTCATAATATCTCATAATTTACAAAAAAATAAATTGTGTTTTAGGTTGACACCTGGCCTATGCCACTGTTTGTACTCTAGTTTAAATATTTTACTTAAAAATCATCATCATCATGTAGTCATCAGAAATTATTTTCTATACAGTTGCTAATTAATTTTAGTTTTTTTTACCTGAAATTATTAATTACAGCCCTTTCACAATGACTGTTAAACCTCGAGTTGAACCTAAAAAAGTTAAAATTGATGGTCCTGGAGTATCAGGAAAAGGAGTTCCTGCTTCTATTCCTACAGAAATAACCATAGATCCTACTCAAGCAGGAATCGGTGATTTAGAAGTACAAGTGTTGGTAAGTATAGTGCTTTTATTTTCTTTATATCATCAGTCTGAAAATATATCGAAATTGCAAAAATCTATTTGGTAAAATCTCCAATATCTAAAATGAAATAACTGGAATGTTATAATTAATTATGATGTTGTCTAATTCACAGCAAGAAAAAAGAGACACCTGATCATGAGATTTTAAGTTAACTATAACCTTTCTTCTGAAAAAATTATAATATAAGTAAAATCCTGATTATTCAAACCCTGCTCAACCAGAATTTAACTTGACTGAAACAGAACCTTATAGTAATTAAGTTTACATACTTATCCTCCTTAAGTCACAAAACAGTGTTAAAAATTCGCAAGTACAGTATAAGGTTTCACTATTCTTGGAATTCGTCTACTAAGATGTATGTTTAACTATCCATTGTACACATAAACTAATAAATAGTTACATGACTTCTCTTTATTTTAAGATATTGAGGTACTAGTATGTTATAACAGCTTCACTTCAGGATCTATTTAATCTTCCAATATCACAATGTTTTTTTTAATTCTTAAAAAAAATATAGTTTAAGATTGAAAACCTACACTAATGTCATTTTGTTTAAAATTTTTTATTCAAATATATTTTTACATTTGTTGATTCCATCTTCACATGAGCTACTATTAATCACTTTTAAATGTTTTAAACTTGCCTATAGTAGCACTTACTTTGCTTGTTGAGGATGGCCGTTTCGGCTTGTTGTGTCCCTTTGTCAACTCAGACCGAACGTAATGAGTTACGGTCTGAGTTGACAAAGGGAGACATCTCCCGAAAGGGCCACCCTCAACAAGCCTAGTAAGTGCTACTATAGGCAAGTTTAAAACATTTAAAAGTGTTTAGATATATTTTTAGTTAAACTTAGAACTATGAGTAGGAAATGTTTTTATAAAAAATTAATAAATATTTTAAAATATTTATTTAAATATTTTTACTTAAAATATTTGAGTAATTTTTTTAAATTTTATCAATAATTTTCTAAAATGAAATATGAATACACTTTCATGTGGAAACAATTTTTAATGCAAATATTTCTGATATGGTAAGGAAACAAATAAAACTTGGTAAACTGTTTTGCATGACCTTGTGACTTATGATTCAGTAATGTTACCATAACCAAAATCTCTTCATTTGGATTGATATGAAAATATTCCAAATACTTGCTTTTAATTTTTAGAAAACTACAAATTCATTATAAATGATTACACACATCAATTAAAAGTAAATATTTTTATATGCTTTTTATTGTCTGTCTCAACTTATTTACTATGACTCATGTACAAAACATATTGCATGTACTAAAATTAACAATAGCCAAACTAAATCACCTTGAAAAGCTGATTTACAGCAAAACAGTCAAGCAATCAATTGTGAAGCAATATATATAATGATACACTTACTGTAATTTGTTTGGGTATTTTGAGAAATGTATGTGGTTTATCAAGTAAACTGTAGCTTTGATAAAATGATAATACCTATAATGTCAGGAAAAATCTCTCTTAATAGTTATTTATTAAAATGGTTGATGGAACAATGCTCTAAATTCAAATTGAAAGGGAAACATACACAATAAAAAATAGTATTGAGTTCTTGAATAAAATTAAAGATGAAAAATTGATCAAAAAATAAAGTTTTAGTGTATTTTGGCGGGTGTTTACTATTCCCAAGTATTCCAATCAATGAGACGATAAAGTACCTTGAAGATTTAAAAAAAAGTAATATAGTACAAGAGCAGGAAATTAGTGAATATGTCAAACTTACAAAGTGTTGCATGAAACAGACTTTAAAAAAATTTAATAATGAATATTGTTAAATGGTACAGCTATGGTATAATAAAAGCAGAGGAATACCTCTGTTTGTGGAAAATTTATTTATGAAAAGTCCTTCCGTATTTCCCATGTGTATGGATTACATATTCAGGTGACATTTTCACGGTATTTAAACCAATGAATGTAAAGTGGAAGATTTCAAGACCCAATTATATTGTAAGAATCCGGCAGTTAAATTTACTTATGAAATTGAAAGGGATAAGCAGTTAAACTTTTTGGACATTTCATGTATTAAAGTAGGTGATAGACTGGAGTTTGATATTTACGGATAATTAACAAATAATATATATATATATATATATATATATATATATATATATATATATATATAATAAATTGAAAATGTTTCAAAAACAAGAATACTTTTAATGAATATATATTTATTCAAAGCTTTTCGCCGATAAAACTGTATCAGCATTTTCAGGAAAATAATTATCTAACAAAATATTTTTACAAAAATTAAATCATATGTACTAAAAACAACCATATGATTATAAGTATTGCACTTCATGTAAATTTTTCTATAACATCAATGACCTTATAAATAGTTTGATGCCTTGATCTCACTTGAATTTGTTCATCAATTAATTTGTCTTTAACTTTATGCTTACAAATTTCCAAATTCTATCAGTATTTATAATTTTTTTGCCTCTATGATGAAACTAACAATAACAAAAATAGCTCCCAGACCTCTAAAGCCTTAGAAAAGCAGGTAGTAACTCATTTGTTAAAAGCATTAAAAGAACCACTGTGTATTTTTTGATAATTTTTCATGTCATATAATGTGTTGGTAGTTTTAAAAACAGGTGAGGTATATGCTTACTATTTTAGGAACAAGAACTGTTTCCTAAATAAAAATCAACAAAGGAGAATGTAATGTAAAAGCTTCCACAAGAAAGTTAAGACAGTACATTTAGTATAAGAAATGAAATTACAATTGTAAGATGGAATGGCAACTGTATAGTTTTAGTTGGGTTTACAGAATATTTAATCTTTACAGATTTCTGCCTGTAACGATATGAAAACAAATTTGGTTGTGGAACTTAGAGGGACTACTAACAAAAGTGAAAACATTAATAGCCACTTCTACAGAAATTTAGAGTTGAGAAAAACATTTAATTTTTTGTAATGAGTAATTACCTAAACATTTGTTATAATTTAAGAAGCAATACTACAGATTTTTTATATTTAATTCCAAAATTTGAACTACAAATAACAAATTAGAGCTAATAGTTTTGCAAAGTATTTGACAAATATGAATTTATACATTTTTAGTTAAATTTGTATATTTTTTTGAGGAATGTGTTTAATAAAGACTAATATTTATTGTAGTTCATAATAAAATAATATAGGTAACAAAAAACATTTATTAGATATTTACTGAATACAAATTTCATAATAAATTCATTTGAAATCAGTACTTAAAAGGTATCAGATGTATAAGAATGTTTTCAATTAAAAATTGGATTACAAATTCATAACTTATTTTTATCGTTATATTGATTTATTTGTATTGAGATTTATCAAAATATAAATAAATTAATATACTTATTTCTGACCAAAACTATTTATTAATATTTTTTCCTTAAAAATGTTCAATTAATAATGTAACATAACCTACATGTTAAAACAATTGTTCGACAACATAACATACAACATTAAATTAGCAGATGTATGAAATCATACACTATTGTTTAATTCACTTTAAGGTGACTCATAGCCTAACCTGATGGAAGTAATACTGACACGAAGTTGTATGTTATGTCCATCCAATAATTTGTTGTAGGCATTGCTATAGAAGTTTTCACTTCAACATAATAATATTGCATATCAAGAAAACATAACCACACAATTGGAGCTCAAGTCATATATTACTTATAAGAACTGAATTGCCTTCAGGAGTGAAATCTTTGAGACATGGAGTAAAACCATGACAATGGGCAATTTTAGATTTGATGGACAGGAAAGCATATATTGTGAATTATTGCTGCTAAAGAAACTGTAGTGATTGCTATAGCATGACATTTGTTTATGTGTGTTGAAGTGTAATGTATTTATTCATTGTAGATGTTTATCAAAATACCACTGAAAATTAAAATAAATAAAAAATAATGCAGTAGATCTTCAATGGTTGAACTCTCTGTTGACTGAAAAAAAGTTGAAATATCAAAATATTTAAGTATAGGGAGTGTATTTTTAACCACTAAAAACATGACTTTTATAAGGAAAATATATTAATTTAATGAATACCTTTTAAATAATATTACAAATAATTTAACTAGTTTTAAAAAATACTTAACTAAGTGAATACGTAGTTGCTTACTTGCTGACGCGTTTCAAAACATTTGTTCCTTTTACGAAGCTAACCTTCTACTGGGGGCACTGGTTAGGTGTAAAGGCTCTAACGGGAATGGATTTATGACTGTGGAATGGGGAGGGTTGTTTTGGTTGTGTGTCATATAATAGAAAAGGCTGTTGGCTTCAAAATGTGTGATCATTTAATATGTTTTCTTTATCTGTTGCGTAGTGTTTGTATATTTTATATTTTTCTAAGGTTGTTACCTTTTTACTTTGTTTTAATGTGTGTAGAACATGTGTGTTGGGTGTTTTTTAGGTGTTTTGTGTAGCTGGATTTAGGGTTTGTTTGTTTTTTTTTTGTGTAATGTGTTCTTCAAAGCGTGTATAGAATGACCGGCCGGTTTGGCCGATGTAATAGCTGGGACAATCGTTACAAGTTAATTTCTAAATACCTGAGAGTTTGTAATTGTCAGTTTCTTTTTGAAAAGGTTGTATGTGCTGTCTTAAAGTGTTTGTTGTTTTGTAGGATATTTGGTAATAGAGTTTTTTGAATGTGGAAGTTATTTTGTGTGCGTTTTTGTTGAGGAATATGTATGAGTTGTTTTTTGTGTGGTTTGTCTGCGTGGTCATTTGATAGTGTTTATGTTTAATTTTCCTGAGTATGTTGTCTATGAGTGTGTGTTGGTAGTCGTTTTGTTGAGCGTTGTATTTTATGGCATTAAGTTCTTTGTCGTAGTCTTTCTGTAGCATTGGTATATTGATTAGGCGGTGTAACATATGATTAAATGCAGCTTGTTTGTGTTGTGTGGGGTGATTAGATGTATTATGTATGACAATATCAGTAGTTGTTGGTTTTCTGTATAATTTGAAATTATGTCTGGTGTTGTGTTTGGTGATGGTAAGGTCTAGAAAGTTTATTTTATTGTTTTCTTCTAATTCGAGGGTAAATGTGAGGTTTTGGTGAATGGTATTAATGTAATTGTGTAGTTGTTTGATTTGCCGTTTGTTCCCGTTGTATAATATTAAAATGTCATCTACATATTTAAGGTAATAAATTATTTTATGTGTATGATCTATTCACTTAGTTAAGTATTTTTAAAATTAGTTTAATCAGTGAATTCAAGATGATTACATCAAGCAACTTCAAAAAAATAATTTACCTTACACTATTACTGATGTTACATATCTATACTGCTTTTATGGGAAGCTGATTATAGGGAATAGTATTTCAACACTTATCACAAAGACATGTAAACATGTCACACGTGAGTAAGTGTTAGGCAGGCTAGTAAATATTTTTTATGTAGAAATAAAGAATAAACACTTACTGTCTTTGATTCAACAATATTTAAGGTATCAATAGACATCCTAGCAACTGTAAATGTAACTTTCCAATGTAATAATGCTTCAGTTCCAATAAACGAAACATGAAAAACTAGCACCAGACACTGTTCTGGATCTTATACAACATTTATGACATTACCAATGACAGATATTTCTTATGGAAGCTACCTTTATTCATCATTATTTAAATTAAAGTCGATAATGTTATTTATATATATATATATATATATGAATGGTACTATACAGATACTGAGGGTAGATTTTTTTCTTCTGCAGTCAGTTCACCTGCTCTATTTTCAAGCATCCACTCTTCAACAACACCAACTGAAGCTTGTTCACAACTTTAAATTCTTACCATCATACTATACAATACAAGGAACTGTACAATATGAGAAACCACTTTTGAAACAGAACAAGGGTATCACAGAAGAAAAGTCTGTTTAACTAAAGAGTCTTACTGTGTGGGTAAATGGGATGGGGAGGATGTGCTAAAAATAGAAAGTGGGTGTGTATAGGTCAATGACCTTTATATGTGTCAAGTGCACTGATCCCTCCCCTGTCAGGTTACCACATCAGTGTTGAAATATACAGGCTGTGGTTGTATCAGTGCTAAGCTACCAAAGGGTTTTTATACATAGATATATTATGTTAGAACTAAATATTTCAATAAACTGGTATTTTCAATACCAATTATTTTCAATATTTTTATGTATTCTCTGTTATTAAAGTATATAATGAAGGTGTTGATGGTTTAACTGGTATGTTTCCCTGCTACAATTCATGAAAATATTTTCTGAACCCATATTGTGTTTTTGTAACAGTCAAAAGTTTGTACTAATTGATATTTTAAAAAAATGCATGCCTATTCCTTTCCTTAAACAGGAAATTACTAAACCAAATTTAAATAATTCTTCATTAATTCAACTCTTTTGCCGTTAATAGGTTAAATAAAACTGTTTTTAATGAAAACCCCTAACTAAAAAAAAATATTTTATTAGCTTGACTAGTTTGGTTCAGTCTGTTGATGAATTAATTTGATTCAGGGCCCTGATAACTATCCAAGAAAAGTAAAAATAACAGAAAACGATGACGGAACTTACCGAGCAGTTTTTGTACCAGACGATTGTGGAAGATATAAAGTGGCTGTGAAGTATGGAGGTAAAGAAGTACCGCAGTCACCAGTTTCAATCCAAGCATATGCCACTGGCAGCGTAAGTAAAGCACACACTTCATTTACTCTTATAAAAGTATGTTTTTGAAATATGAATATATTTTTTGCCAACGTGAAAAATTAAAGATGTTTTATAATTATAAATCAGTACTTTTTTGCTTCAACTATATAACTTTTTGTTTTGTCAATATAAGATAGGTAATTTTGACCCAGATTTAGACAGGACATGAAACCTTAACCAACTAAAGGATGAACTGTGTATGTGTATGTGTGTGTGTGTGTGTGTGTGTGTGTGTGTGTGTGTGTGTGTGTGTGTGTGTGTGTGTGTGTGTGTGTGTGTGTGTATGTCTGAATTGCTAAACCTCTATTACATCAGCTTCGTTTTATTTAACCTTTTCTAATTTACGTTTTCTTAGCCTCATTGATCTGTTGAGATCATCAGACTCCTAATGTTAAAAAAGTGTATTCACAAAACCATAATCTTTTTGCAATTTTGTTATTTCCTAAATATTGAAACAAAAACAGACTCACACATTGTACAAATTACAACTCAGTTACAAATTTTTTACTGCTATTGTGACTATTCCTTTATAGATTTGTTCACATTTATTTTATCATTTTTATAATGTAATTTTTTAAATATATGAAATATATTTAAATTTTTGTTTTAAACTATACTTTCTTTTCTTACATTTAAAATATATTTGATTTTTTTTTAAACTATATTTTATTTAATATTTTAGTTGACTCATTTTAAATTGTTGGTTATTTTGTGGAGTTAGCCTGTTTGGAGCTGATGATTCCTTTATTCAACTAAAAAGACATTACAATTTAACAGTAATACTTTTTCCTGTTTGAGCGATTCATTGCCTTTGTTATTGCACTTATCTTTAAGTGTGCAAGTCTTTTCCTCATTAACTAAAATGAATATCAAGCTGCAAAATGTTTTACTGATTTTATTTTTAAAAATATGTTACTAACATATGTTAGTGTAACGTTAAGGGAGGAAAGATTGATTGTGAAATGTAAGTGTAACATGATCAATAGATATATGTTTGATCAAATATGCATTGCAGAACCTTCATTTATTGATTATCAGAGAAATTGAGTATTCTAATCTAATTACCTTATCCTGCGTATTTAAATTAAAGTAAATTTTAGTGAATTTTGTTTAAAGGAAACCACTTTTGAAGAGAAAAATATTTATTGAATCAATGAATTCATATAGGATTTGTGACAAGAAGACAAGCAAAGAGAAGGAAGAAAGGAGTAAAAATAGATGAAGAATATAATAAGATTACCTCAATAAACATTTTATCATAAGTGTATTTGAGGACATTGCGAAGAGCTTGGGGACAAGGATAGTTTAACATTGGAATTGTGCAATTTCTATCTGGGGTGTACACAAACTTTACTTCAAAAATTGAATTACTGGGACTAAATGGCAACAGCCACATGGGGCCAACAGCAAGTATTACTGAAATTTGATGAACAAAGGGAGGAAAAATAACTAGTTTGAAATGAGAATTCAAAGAAGATTAAATTTCATGAGGGCGTAAATGATAAAATTGTAAATAGCATTGTGTTGGAAAGACAAGTGAAGAAAAAATGTTAAAACTAAACTTAAACAAAGTAAAATTTGCCAGATCTCTGCTTATTAAAATAATGCTAAAACTTGGGCCTTTTCTTGCTACGCAACACATCACCAGCACTGCAAAAATACAGCACTAGTTGGTGTAATTTACAAAGAGTAGATAAGCTACAACACAGCACTAGAAGTTATATCAGTTAGCTTAGAATATTGGAATTGTGCAATTTCCATCTGGGGTGTACACAAACTTTACTTCATAAATTGAACTACTGGGACTAGATGGCAACAGTCACATGGGGACAACAGCAAGTACTGCCATGTCATCAATACAGTGTCATCATGAAACCACTTATGAGATAACATTATAGACAATGTTGTGCTGCCACAATGTTGTGTACCAAGAAATGATCAATGGTCTGATATGATGAGAGAAAATCTATATAATAGAAATGTGTGCTTAACACGTTAGCTGCGGCGGAAGCCTGTCGGCTTTTGAGTAGAGGTTTCTCGGGTGCGTTGGAAGCCTATAGGCTTCTCTTGTCTGTATTCATTACATATTGGGTTTACAACTGCAGTTATTGCTTTAGCTTGCTGTTTCTCTTGCAACGTGGTGGGTGTGTACATGTGTTTCTTGTGCAGCAATAGTTTACCAAAGGACGGTATAATATTCATTTGTTTTTGTAAATAAATAGTGTTAGTTTTAGTGTTTTATCTCTGTAAAATAATGGCTGGTACATCTAGGGACATGGTTTTAAATGTAAATAATGCTTTGAACGATGTTGGTGACTATTCCGAGACTAGTTCCTGTGATGAGTCCAGTGACATTGATGCCGCCGATCTAGATGGTGAACCTATATCTACAGACAATGAAAGTGAGTCAGATGATGATGATTCAGACAATTACAACCCTACTTGGTGTCATTATAACACTATTGGTATGAGAGACATACCATTTATTGGACAGAATAGGTTTTAGTAATAATTTACTATATATAACAAATAAATAGGCAAAAGTGTAATTTTTTTACAATGGTATCTTCTAGCGGTACTCTGAAAGCCTATCGGTTTCCGACAACTGTGACGTCATAATATTAGCTGAAAAGCATTCAAAATGTTTTTTTTTTTTTTCGGATAAATTATTTATTTCATTATTAATTACGATATATGACAATAAATAGTCATTAGTAAAATTTTTCTTACAATGTGACCTTTTAGCAGCGCTGCGGAAGACTATTGGCTTCCAAAAATTATGATTTCATATTATTACCTGAAAAGCATTGAAATTTTTTTTTCTGAAAACTGTCTTTTTTCATTAAATTAAATAAAAAATTTGTAAACAAAAATTTCAGGACCGGTACAAGGTATGCCCTAAGTTCCGCCGCAGCGAACGTGTTAAACAGAATTATGTCTGCAAGAAAAGAATCTTGTACCATATTAATCGTAACTATATTCTCTATTTTGACTGTAACATTATTGGATCGGTTAAAACATTATAATATCTAAAAGTCTTAAGCATATTGTTAATTATGATATAGCTTTTATTTCTTAGAGCAAATTTACAATTTGTAACTGTAATTTTATATTTTTTATAGTTTGCTTTAGATCTGTCTAAAAAGCAAGATAGGCACAGGTTTTTCAGATGTGTCCTATTTTAAACTCATACTATAATGCAATTATTAAGGCATATCTAGTAAGTATGTTTCAAGATGGAAACAAATTACATAGTTAATCTGTATTTTGTTTAAAGTGTGGATATTGGTTTCAGGCTGATGAATGTAAAATAACTAAAGGCATTCATAAAAACTTGCTCAGTGGAGAAGAGTACTGCATAACTGTAAACGCTAAAAATGCAGGTCGAGGTGCAGTTACATGCAGAATTAGATCAAGTTCTGGAAGGTAAAAAAAATCATTTTCTTTGAAACAAAAATTTTCTTTGCATTATTGTACATGGAATATGATGTCTTGGTGTAAAAACCATTAGGTTTGTCTTGGTTAACTGTTCCAACCTTTTGGACTATTTTCAGTAATCCTTAGAAAATTCTTTTATATTAAAATATTTTTACATTCAGTTTAACAATTCCTGTGCAAAATTTTTGTTTACAAAATAAAAATTGTAGTAATTTTTATGAAGTGAATATGCTTGGGCATTAGATTGAAGTTGATTAAAATGCAGTAGCTGCTGCATAGTGTGATCAAGCATAATGTTATTATTCACTTGTAATTATCGTTTCACTTAAAGACAGACACAGAATCATATAAATACATTGTAATCGAGTTGCTTATTGTAATCACCTCTGGGCTTTGTTATCATTTAATTTGTCATACAATAAAATATGTGTTCACTAGTACAGACCGAGGTGACTGAATAAAATTGTTTAAAAGTGATAGGGCAATAAATGCTGCCAAAACTAACCATGAAATCCAACCAAGTATGTTGCATGAAACTAATAGTAAAAACCCTAAGCATTTATGGCAATATATCTATGATAAATTAATCCAATAATATTTTACTATGAAAAGTGTCCTCAGCGAAATTTTCCTACAACAATAGAAAACACCAAGATACTCACGAACAATACACACGCACACAAAATCATTTACTGGCATAAATACGTTGATGATATCGTAACACTATACAGAGGAAACACCCAACAATGCGAGAAACTCCTCACCTACACTAATAAAATACACCAAAAACCCCACTTCACCTCAGAGATTGAAACCAACTGATCCTTAAATTTCCTCAACCTCACCATAGCAAAAAGCCACACAAAAAACACAGCTTCGGCTTACAGGAAACCCACAACAACAGACACATTTATCCACAACATCTCAAACCATCCTATCCAACACAAACACGCTGCCTTCAGATCCATGCTCCATAGACTTAAAGAAGTCCCAATGACCACAGAAAACATAAACAAAGAACTAGACACCATTAAATATTTAGCATACACAAATGGATACAACACCACAATAATAGACAAACTATGGCGCAATATACAAAAAACACTAAAATTAACAATAAAGAGAGGGAAAACAAATACATACAATACCATGTATAAACAGAACATCAAATAAAATATCCCACAAATTTCAAAAAACAGGATACAAAATAGCATATAAAACTAATAATAATTTACAATACAAAATACAACGCAAACCAACAACAAAGATAAACTACATGCATCAGGTGTATACAAATTAAACTGCAACATGTGTAACAAACTCTATATTGGGCAAACAGGTCGCAGCTTCAAACAAAGAATGGAGGACACAAACAGAATTTCAACTCAGCTTTTTACAATCACATAAAAGAAACAGGACACAAATACAAAGACATTTACTATAACCTAGAAATCTTACAGATCAACAAAAAAGGACCAAATCTTAACATACTGGAATAATATGAAATCTACAAACACACAAAAACACAATGTACAAAGATATTAAACAAACAAACCAAATACAAATCACACATACTCTTTGATACTATCGAAAACCTGGCTTTGAAACCGTCACTTCTTAATTGAACAGAAGAAACTAATGAAGATCGCCACATAGCGATCGAAAACGTTCTGTCTCAGTGAGTTTTTACAAATTTACAAAATTTAAATTTCAGATAGTCATTAGCTAATGTGAAAGTGAATAATTTATTTTGTTGCTGCAACATTATAGACATTGATTATAGAATCAAAGTTAGAATGTATTGTATTTGTTTTTTTATTAATTTGTTACTATTACTGTATTTATATATTTTGAAAGTTTCATATATATGTTCATTCTTAATCCTTTATTTATATCTTTTATAAGTTTCATATTTTCAATATTTGGAAATTGGTGCTTAATATTAATACAATGATTTGCAAAATTTGATTTATATATTTCTGGATTTATATAAGCATTCAAATGTTCTTTATATCTTTCTTTTAATTTTTTCTTGGTTTGACCTATATAAGTTTTATCACAGCCTTCACATTCTATTTTATAAACATTACCTTTTTCATACATGTTATTTATTTTATTATTGTTATTCTTTATTTTTATTATTAGTTTTGTATGGAATTTTTATATTTGTATTTTTAAATAATTTGGTGATATTTTTATTTTATAACTGTAAATAAAAATGAAGTGCAATAATAAAATTTATAAATAAGAAAATGGTCTAGCTATGGTCTCCCCAATATCAAATATATTATCTGAAATATGTTTTTACAACAATTAGATAGTAAAATAAATAAAACTATAAAAATGTATGATAAAAATGGTTATTTGTTTAGATATGTAGACGATGGAATGTATATATTGAACAGTAATAGTATAAATTTAACAAATATTTTGGATAAAACTAATAATAAAATCGAATTTATTTATGAAATGGCAACAAATAATAAAATAAATTTTCTAAATTTAACAATAATAAGAAAAAATAAAGAATTTGAATACCGTAAACTACCACAAATAAACCAAATTACACCAAATAATTCTAAATGATATAATATCTTCTATATAACCAAAAATTGGATGCTTTATATAACTTACTATATACTGTAGAATGAATAAAATCCCCAAGAATGAAGAAAATAAAATAATAGAAAAAAACATAATTTATCAAATTGCAACCAAATATGGAAATGGTTATAAAAAGAAAACTGTTCATAAACCAAATCATAATATTCTTAATAACAACATAATAGTTTAATTTACAAAAATAAGACTAATACAATATGGATTTCATTTTTATTTACAGGTAATGAAATAAAAAATATCACCGAATTATTTGAAAATACAAATATCAAAGTTGCATAGAAAACTAATATTAAAATTATAAACATAATGAATATCAATAGTAAAATAAATAATATGCATGAAAAGGGTGGTGTTTATAAATTAGAATGTGAAAGCTGTAATAAAACCTATATAGGTCAAGCCAAAATAAAATGTAAAGAAATACATAAAGAACATGTAAATGCTTATAAAAAGTTGCTTGATGTAATCATCTTGAATTCACTGACTAAACTAATTTTAAAAATACTTAACTAAGTGAATAAGTAATTTCTTACTTGCTGACGCGTTTCAAAACATTCGTTCCTTTTATGAAGCTAACCTTCTACCACTAAGAGGTTTACAAAGCTAACCCTCTTCCTAGCTTATAAAAATTCAGAAATATATAAATCAAATTTTCGCAAATCATTGTATTAATAATAAGCACCAATTTTCAAATATTGAAAATATGAAACTTGTAAAAGAAATTAATAAAGGATTAAGAATAAACATATAAGAAGCCTTGAAATATATAAATACAGTAATAATAACAAATTATTAAAAGAACAAATACAAATACATTCTAAATTTGATGCTATATTCAATGTCCATAAAGTTACGGCAACAAAATAAACTTGGCAAATTGTATAAATTTAGCAACAATGCAGATTCTAATTTAACATATGTTTTATATCTTGCATTATTGTATTATTCATTCCTGATGATGTTGGTACTGTTTATCAACGAAAAGCTTTGAATAAAACTAATAAATAATTCTTGTATTTCAAATAACTAGTGGTTTTTTATATGGTTTTGGATTTATATATGTATATATATATATATATATATATATATATATATATATATATATATATATATATATATATAAATATATATATATGTGTGTAGAATATTAAATATGTTTTCCTGTTACAATTATTTTTAAAATTAAATAATATACACAATTACAGGAATAATTTATTGAATAATACACTCAAAGCTTTTCGTTGGTTGGCATTACCAACATCCTCAGGAATTACAATACTAAGAATGACAAAAAACTGTCTCAAAGACAGACAAACTGTTGTTGAGACAGTTTTTGTCATTCTTAGTGTTGTAATTCCTGAGGATGTCAGTAATGTCAACCAACGAAAAACTTTGAGTGTATTATTCAATAAATTATTCCTGTAATTGTGTATATTTTTTAATCTTAATATATATATATATATATATATATATATATATATATATATATATATATATATATATATATATATATATATATATCTTGATATTTTACATTGTCCATTGTCCATATATATATATATATATATATATATATATATCTTGATATTTTACATTGTCCATTGTCCATATATATATATATATATATATATATATATATATATATATATATATATATATATATATATATATATATATATAGCATGTATAATTGTATTTTTAAAGAATTTGAAAAAGATAATTTTTGGACCATTTAACCAGATAAATATTTTGTTTTAATATACATAATTGTTTTAGTTTTAAAATTTTTTGTCCACTTAAACAGCTAGTCCAATAAACCAGTGATCCAAATAGCTGAAATCTACTTTATATAGTATTATATGACTATTGACAAATAGATATTAAATTTAAAACATCAAAATAGTGATCATGGAAAAACTATGCCGTGAAGAATTAGTGTCAAGATTTTAGTAAATTAGTGTATTTACCTTTCCTGCTAATGTTACCTCTAATAAATAAGCTCTAAAAATGAAATTTGTAACTTTAATAATTATAATGAAACAATTATTCTTTTCAATGGATTCTACATTGTATACTCACAAATAACGTTTCCTTTTCATTTGGATTTTATTTCATTTTCTACAGATTGTTTGGTTGGAATATTTAAAATTATATTATACGATATATTATATCCTGTTACAAAAATAAAAATTTTTTTTAATTCTACTTTGACAGAGGTATTTTTTTATGCTTTTGTAGATCAATAATTGTGGTTTTGTTTATTTTTTTGATGAATAAATGCTTTTCATTTCATGATCCCATTATATAACTGCTTATATTGGCTGCAGCACGAGTAAACAATGTGTTTATTGGAACTTGGCCAGATGTTTCATTAAATCAAAGTCAGTGTTTTTAACTTGAAAGCAGATTTTAAGCACCACGAATTCACACTGTTGTCTGTATTTCATTTTGCTTCTACAATGTAGCTATGAAATGTGTCTTGAAAATTCTGTAATTATTATAAGATTTTTCTCTCATTTCTTCAGTAAATAAACCAGATTTATTAGAGTACTCAAATTAGAGATGCAAATATAAAACTGCTAAAACAGATTTTTACTAAATTTATTCAACTGAAACTAAGGATTAAAATATCCACATATTTAATATTGTTTCCTGTTTTTAATCCACAAACATATCTAATTGTTATTTATTAATTTATAGAGATAAAACAATTTTTAAACAATTTCTATAATGTAACTGTAAGAAGTTACAGTTACCTTTATACATTAAATTCAAAATAAGATTAGCAGCAAATTCCTTTTCCTGTAAATCTACAACAAATATATACACAAAAACATCTAATAATTGTAAAGTGTTGTATGTGTAGAATAAGAACAATGACTTGATTTAAGAATGAGAGAGGTTTCAAAAATGCTTCACTTTACCAGTGACACAAAGAGTCGTGTAATTAGAACTAAACTGGCACCAGTGGATGGGTTACTTTATAGATATACCCAAAAAATGATGCATAAAGTATTACAATTATTTTTGTAGAACAAATTAAAAATGTATGTTTAAAAAACAGTAAGAATTAACATTTATTTCACTACACAACTGATGGCAGATAAAAGAGTCGATAAAGCTGTGTAGAAAAATTATATTCAAATGAATAAATTTTGAATAACCCATTTCTACCTCATAAACTTAATATTAAATCATTCATCACATTTCCATATTTAAGTTATATTTTTACTTTAATCTTAACCGTGTCATTTTTTATATACTTTTGACTTTACTATTTTTTTTTTACTTTCCCCTTATTCCATACATACTTTAGACACATACCTACTTTAAGTATTATAAAACATTACCAACTACTAATGGTTTAATTAAAAACCATAGGTTTTGTATAATCTTGCGGGATGCAAGAAACATGGTGGGTTAATGCTACTAGAGAAGAATAATACCCCTCTAACCAGTGTTCACTGAGTAACATAAAACAATAAAACGCAAACCTTATATTTTTTGTCCCAAGACACTGTTTGCTCAGGCGCACATGTGTAGCATGCCTGAAGGACTCTAACTGGATCTATATCTTGTTAAACACTATTTTGAGGTGGATTTTTCCGTTTTAAAACATTCGACTTTAAATACCTTGATAGTTTTTTGTTTTAGACTAAAACACTATTTAGAGTTTAAGGATTCAGGTGTTTTATATCTTTTGTCTCTTCTTTTAGACAAATATAGTTTTCAAGTGCTTTGGGATTTAAAGTAGGCCTACAGAAAAGTTGACTAATTTGTTATGGACTAACATTTGTTATTTAGTAACAAATTTTAAATATAGTACAATAATTAAAATATAATCATACTTTGTATGTAGTAGTAATTACATTTTCTCCTGTATGAGGACAGCTGTTTGACAACATTTGTTCATGGCATCTTCTAAAATGGTCATCTTCATAAATCATATTTGTAAGTGATTTGAGAAATGATTGTTTTTATTTATATAATTCTGAAATATAGTAGCTCAAAATAAAAGCGGAATCATCTGTATATGTAAAAGCAATGTACTGACAATTAATAAAGTGCACAAAATGCAAACTACATTTATCACACAGTGGGTAGCTCTTTTAAAGGAATTTTAAACCACTTGCATTGATTTCTCAGTCAGGTAATTCTTTGACTTCCAGTAGGTCTTTTTTCTTCTATTTTCCTTGATAATATTTTATAGGTGATAGTAGTTCTTCTGTGTTCTTTTGTGTTGTTTTAGCTACCCTAACATTTGTTGGTATTTCATTCTTTAGATCACCTCAGTGCCAATGGTATGGTTCACCCTAGATATTCTGACAATATTTTAGTAGATCAACATTTCAAAGGCTTGCATTTCTTATGTATTCTGGCATTTTCCAACAGTACGCCATTAAAAAGCACTGATTATATGTAGCTTTGTGTTTTATTTCTTATGTTCAAAGCTTGAGATAAGAGAAGTTTTTTTCTTTTTTTTTTTTTACTTGGGAGCGGGTTTGAATTGCCCGAAGCACTGCTACCTTAAGGTATATTGTACTTACCTCCCTGATCTAGTCAAATAACCCCTTCCCTCTTACCAGGTTTAGGAGTTTCCTGACTAGAGTTTTACCTTCAGCATCCACCGAAGCCGTTCCATCACCAAAGAGGTTGAAGCGCCTCTCAGCAAGTACTTCACATCTGTAAATAATGTGTGTGGCAGTCTCCAGTTCCTGCCCACATAATCTACACACTGGTTCATCTTTGTAGATACCCATTTTATGCAAATGTTTCCTTAGTCCACAGTGTCCCGTGAGTAGACCTGTGACTATCCTCAATTCCTGCCTAGACAGATAGATGAGATTCTTCTGCAGCCCCAAGGAAGGTTTCCTAAGGGTTAGCTTACTGTGTCTCATCCCTTCGGCCCTGATCCAGTGCTCACAGTGTCTTTCAGCCATCCACCTTCGCACTGTCATCTTGACCATGGATTTGGAAATACCTACCGCAGGCTCCGGTTAAATCAGGGGAGTCGAAGACCCCTCCCTAGCCAGCGCATCTGCGGCTTCATTTCCAAGTATTCCCTTATGCCCTGGCACCCAACCTAACTTGATTTGATTGTGTCTTGCCAGAGCTTGTAGGTTAATTAGGCACTCGTTGACTATGGCCGAGGTGACCACGTGTCCGTTTAGTGCCTTAATTGCTGCCTGACTGTCGGAGAAAATAGCAATCCGGGTCCCGTGTGTTTCCCTTCTCGCTATCTCTCCCAGACAGGCATTTATAGCATATACTTCGGCCTGAAAGACAGAGGTATGCCTCCCCAAGGAAAACACTAGTTCTACCCTTGGGTTTTTACAATACACCCCCGCTCCAGCGCCGAAGTCCATCTTGGAACCATCTGTGTACCAGATCTGAGCTCCCGATGTTAATGTCCCTGACCATTCCATCATAGTTTGGTGGACCTGGTCAGGTGCAAACATTCGAGTAATGTGGTCGCTGCCCATTTCCAAGACGGGTTCTTTGACCACATGGAAACATGGATAACATGGAACTTATCCAACCACAAGTGGTTGCATCCACTCCATGACGTCTTGCACCACTTACCATCGTCTCCACTGAGGGGTTATTGAAAGCCCCTTCAATGTCGAGGAAGGCACCTATAGCACAACCTTTCTTGGCGATCATTTGCTCAATCCTACCAACCACTTGATGGAGAGCTCCCTTGCAGGATTTCCCCGGTTGATAAGCATACTGGTTCCAATGCAGTGGTTTTATGGCCAAAGCACCCCCCCCCCTAATATGCCTATCAACCAGTTTTTCAAGTCCCTTAAGAACAAAGGACATGAGTGTAATAGGTCTGTATCCTTTCCCTTCCGATTGGTTACCGGTGGGCTTAGGTATAAAGACCACCTTACTAGATTTCCAGGCTGCCAGCACATGCCCTACAGCAATGCTTAGCCTGTATAATTTAGTAAGTACCAGTACCAGCAAATCCATTCCCTGCTGCAGCAGCACAGGATAGATCCCATCTGGACCTGGAGATTTGTAGGGTTTAAATGTGCCAATAGCCCATCTTACCCTTTGTGGAGTTACTATCCTCCTTGCCACTTCCCAGTCCTCCCTCTTACCACGTCTTGTGGAGAGTTTGGCAACTGGTTTAGTGTCTGCTCCCCCAAGTTTCCTCAGAGTACTGGAAGGGAAATGTGTTCTGATTAATTCTTCCACAGTTTCCCCTGCAGTTTTTGTTATATTTCCCAGTGGGGTTCTTAGCATCCCCACCGGATTAACTGGGTCCTTAGAGAGCACTTTATGCAGTCGTGCCCCTTCCCGAGTTTTGTCAATCTCTTGACAAAACTCCTTCCAGGACTTCCTGCTTGCTTCTCTAATTGCCCTGTTGTATTCGGTTAGTGTTTTCCTATACTGGTTCCACTCCCCATTCTTTTTTGCTCTATTAAAGAGTCTCCTGGTGATCTTCCAAAGTTTGGCTAGCTTCTTGTTCCACCATGACGGATCCCCTACTTTTCTCCCCTCACTGAGAGGGCAGTTATCAGTAAAGGATTCTACTATAGCCTCGCCAACCAATGCGGCAGAGTCTTCTAGCTCTCTCCTCCCACCATACTCCAATCCAGCCTCCTCAATCCGAACTCCCAGGTCCCTCCTGTAGGAGTCCCAGTCTGTTCTTCTTGGATCCCTGGTTGGCCGAAGCATGGCTGGATTTAGAGAGATATCATACCTAATATGTCTGTGGTCAGAAGAAGATGGTTCATCCGACACATGCCAGTTTAGTACATACCTAGTCGTCTGGTTCGATGCCACCGTAATGTCCAGGACCTCCTGTCTGGCCCTAGTGACAAACGTCGGCTCTTCCCCCTGATTTAAGACTAGTAAATTCTTAGAGCTAAGATAAGCTAAAAGTTCCTCACCTCTAGTGTTGGTACCTGTACTTCCCCACAAAGTGTGATGGGAGTTAGTATCCATCCCCACCAGCAGCTCCTCATCCACAGCCCCGCAGTGCTCGACCAGCCTCCTCAGCTCTTGTGCTGGTAGAGCCCCCGCGTAGTCAAAGGGGAGATATGTCGTGGCAAGGTTCAGCCTCTTCATCCTCCCCTCCGCCCGCAGCTCCACCGTCACTGCTATTAAGTCCCTGCAGCAGAAGTCCATTAGTACAAAAGCACTCAACCCCCTCCTAACCAGGATACACGTCCTGGGAACACCGGAGTCCTTATCGTACAACAACTTACCTCCAGATGTCGCCAGCCCGCATATTTGTCCTCCAGAAATCCATGGCTCCTGGATGAGAACCAAGTCCACCTCTCCCCTGTCCAGAACCCTACACACGACAGCACTCGCCGCCCTGCTATGCTGTAGGTTCACTTGGAGGATCTTGATCATTGTTCTGCTTAATTTGCAGTCGCCTGGGTCCGCAGAGCAGCCCCAGGACTAGACAGCATGCTCAACTCTAGAGCCACTTCACCGGTTTCTGCAGTCGGCAGCTTGACAGCCGCCCCCGCACCCCCAGTGATGGTTGCCGTTGACACATCTGCTACAGACTCACGGTTTGCCGTCTCATTGGCTCCCGCTGTCTGTGCAGTCTCGAAATCAATTCTATTACTTACTTGGTCCATTAACATCCCACGAGTATGGGGGATATAACGGTCGACCAGAGCAGAGCCCCCACTGCCCTGGCAAGACAACATACAATGAGGTTTTGTCTGTTTCCTCAAGGGGATCGTGTGCAACTGCATTTTATACCCTGCAGCCATTCATCCTTCGGCACGATACCTTCCACCTTGGATTGGGTATTCAGTCACTGACCTTGAAGCACACCCCAAGTTCAGGACATTATTAACTGTTGCTCATGGAGCGAACAGCCTGCTTTACTCTCTTTTTTACAACTGTGTCGTTAGGGTAGTTTCCCGCCCATACTTCACTGTCGCATTGCCCTTGGTTCACCTGGGAGGTGAGAGTAGCATTGTGAGGACTTAATTCCCAACTACCCCAGTCTCCCTGGTCAGAGCAGTTATTTCTACCACACCCAACCGGTTGACTGACGAGGAGGGATAATTCCTCACCTTTGAACCATAGCCTTGGTCCAGGCCTGCATATTCAGAAACCTTCCGGAATCCTTATTCACAGGTAACCTACATTTCTGTAGGCCGTCCCACTATCTGCCACCTGTGGACCCGCCCGGTTGCTCAGGCCAGCTTGCCGGGTAAGAGAAGTTACTTTTGATAAAAGTTCTTATGACTTTCTCAATACAGTCTTCGTTTTTGATGAAATGATCCCATGACTGATATTATAGTCTCTGAAAGTTTCTCACCTTCTCTTTCCTACCTAGCTTTTTTTATAACATGATTATTATATGCTAACTCTTCTCAACTTATGTAATGGTTTTCACTCATTTAATAGGAGAAAATATAGTTAGGAATTCCTAAACTTGATAGTATGAATGTTTTTTGTTTAAAATGCTTAATAGAGCAATCACCTTAAAGATATCATCTGCGAAAAATGTTGGGCAGTTCCATAAAGATACTAAGATACTGACTTACTTTGGCATTCAAACAAGATTTGTGTAAGAGAAAAAGTAGAAAGGAAGTTGAAAAAGCTGCCAAATTTCTAACCCTGTATTCAGAAAAAAAAGTTTTTGTAAAGGTAGGATAGTGAAGAGAAAACTCTTCTTTATATTGAGATTACTTTGGATATAGGCTCAGATCTACGACCTCATTGTCCTCACCAATCATTTATATATATAAGAGGTTTTGGAATAGATAGGAGACTGATAGACTTACCTAGTAGCAATAGTCCAAAAACTGCACTCTTGTAAATAAATATTGACTATTGCCACTAGGTAAGTCTGTCAAAGACAGGCCCCCCTCCTATCTAGTCCAAAAATTCCTAAATAAGCTTTAAGGTATACTAGAACTAACCTTATATATATATATATATATATATATATATATATATATATATACTTTTATCCACCACTAAGTGCAATAATTTTACCTTGTTGTGATGAGATACCTTTCGGTCACTTGACCATTGTCGAATCACTGTTGTCACTTGTCGCAAAGTCAGTGCAACGGAAAAATAATGGACAACGTCAAATATCAAGATATATATATATATATATATATATATATATATATATATATATATGAAGTTAATATATTACTATTGTAAGTAATTTTAAAATTACTTAAAATTACTTACAATAGTAATATATTAACTTCATAAAGTCAGTGCAACGGAAAAACAATGGATAACGTTAAATATCAAGAATATATATATATATATATATATATATATATATATATATATATATATATATATATATATATATATATATATAGGTTAAATAGCTCACAGTTTTACATTCTTTGATTTTTTTTATAAGTACCATAATAACATGGTAAAATATGGTAAACTAAATTATGGTTTTAAAACCATAACTGTTAAAAAATGTTGGGATTTTTATGTCTGCTTATAATAAAACTATCAGTAGTGTGGCTTATTGCAATGTTTCATTGGTTCTTTCCCAAATCAGAAATAATAGTTTGAATGGTGTTTAGTATAAAGAAGTATTTTATAAATGCCAAAGATCTAACAACAGAACAGAGAACACAGTACATGCCAAATTCGTATGAACACCTGCTTAATTTTCATTAAAACCAAAGCTGCAGAAGATTTATCAAAGTCATGTAAACTACTTTATACATTTAACACTCCGGTGGTTGCCTGTATTACTGCACGGCTGGTTTCCCTGATGGCTATTGTCCTACACTGCCAATTTGCTTATGTATTAATACTTTTACAGAAAAAAATCTTTATCTACTTAGCTTGTTTAAATAACATCTTTACTACTATTTTCAGGTACAATAAAAACATTTACATTTATTTTTTCAAATTTGTAAATAAAAAGGTCTTGAATTTTGTAGTCCATTACGTTTGGTGAATCTTAATGAAATGTAAGAAAGTGTGCATTTTGTAATACAAACTAAGCCTTTTTTAAACAGTATCAATATATAAAATAATTTGAAAAATTTACACACACACACACACACACACACACACACACACACACACACACACACACACACACACACACACACATATATACACAATTATATATATATATATATATATATATATATATATATATATATATGAAGTTAATATATTACTATTGTAAGTAATTTTATCCACCATTAAGTGCAATGATTTTATCTTGTGTGATGAGGCGCCTTTCGGTCACTTGACCATTGTCGAATCACTGTTTACCTTGGTAGGTGTTAAAATCGTGATATTTTATGTTATCCATGTTTTGCCGTTGCACTGACTTTACGTAAAGTAAGGATAACATAAAATATTAATATATATATATGTGAAGTTATTATTATTAATTGTAAACAATAATTGTTTCTACCACTAAGTGCAATAATTTTACCGTATGTGGTGAGCCACCTATCGGTCACTTGACCATTGTCGAATCACTTTAATTTTCTCTATTTTTCTGGTGTGGTCATGGGCCGAACAACCACAACAGAAAAATAGAGAAAATTAATCCAGCAATGGTCAAGTGACCAAAAGGTGCCTCATCACACAAGGTAAAATTATTGCACTTAGTGGGAAAAAATTGTTTACAATTAATAATAATAACTTCATAAAGTCAGTGCAACGGAAAAATAAGGGACATTGTGAAATATCACAATATATATGTATTAGAAATAGGTAGCAAATGCATTATAATATGAAACTCCATAATTGTCTCTGCTTGATAAAAATATTTGAAGTAATAAAATATTGAAGTGGAGACCTAAATGTAGGAAAATTGATTCATTGTTTAGAATTAAAAAAAAAGAAATTCTTTATTCTTTTATCCAATAACAATTAAGATATAATGTTTTATAAAATATCCTAATTCTGGGTCTTCTTCAATATCACTATTGTAAATGGGATAAACTTTGAGAAAAATATCTTTCACTTCATAATGGACTTCATGATTACTGTATCACTATAAAAATTTTCAATTTCACATAGCTAGTGTATTAATTTTCCTCAACCGGTTTTAGTTTAATTTTGTTGTTGAAATAACACTTGTTACAAAACTAATTCATATTTTAAAAATAATTTTAGAAACACTATAAAAAAACTGGGATGAGATTAGTATCGAGCATGACAATTTTTCTCCAAAATGAACAGATTTTTACAAATAAATGTCTAAAAATCATATACATCTAGACTCAACTGCTATATCAGTATGATCATTAGTAGACAAGTCGAGGACTTGATAAATGACTGTTGTATGTGACCCCACTGTCAGTAATCACCAGCAGTGTCAAAAATTACTAGGACGACAATAGTCATCCTCACAACCATTGAAGTGTTAATCTCCCTGTATTTAATATTTTTTTTTACATTAATGATACTAAGACTTTTAAGTTTAAATCATGCACCATTTTCAGATTTTCATTGTAAAGGTATACTGACACATAACTTTTTTCTCTAGTCTTCTTTACTCTACATGTTTTTGTTTAATCCTTTGTCCTCTAAGTCTTTTCTCACTCAGTATTTCCACTTCTCTTCTGCCATCATCTTCTACCCATCTGTATAGTTTTCCTACATTATTGTTTGGTCTCATGACATGTCTAAACCACTCTAACTTTTACTCTCTCTCCTGTATTTTCTTTGAGGCCATTATTACTTCAGATGTTTTACTTATTCCTTCATTCTTCTATACTTTGCATTCTTGTTTTTTCTGTTATTGTTTTCTTTACACTGCCATATAACAATATCATCTTTTGATTGTTCTATAAATCTTGTATTTAATACTTGATCAATTTAATTCCTTCATCTACTGTGTATTTTCCGTGAGTTATTTCTAATTCTGTTTCTTTTTTCTCAGTTACTGAAAGCCAGATTTTTGAAACCTCTATTTTTAGCAATTCATTTGTAACAACTATATGTATTCTTTTGTAATTGAGTTTACAATTGCTTATTCATGCTTAAACAATTTTGTGGGTATTGATTATAAGTCTGTTTTTTTTTTAAATATTAATTTACTACTTATTTTGCAAATGAAATAGCTAACATTTTTTCTAATTGTATTGGAATAATTGTTAATTAAATTAATTCTAATATTGAGACAGTGTTCACTAAATTTCATTTTAAAGAAAATATTGCTTAACATTTTTAACATAAAAAGGAATCTAAGATGCTAACTGCATTTATTGCTAAAATATAAAAACTAAAAAAAATATGTAGAGCTTCAAATACACATAATATTAAACCATGTAATTCAGTTTGGCAGATTTGGATCATTTACTGAGAAACTAACAGTAGATTAATGTGATTTTAAAGTAAAAGTATTTCACTTTCATTCCATATTTTATGTCTAAAATAAGAATAGGCTTTGTTTTTCTCCAGGCTGTTTACACATTTTTTTTTTACCTCATGATCAGTGTGATTAATTGTAATTAGCCGTTTAATAAGCTTTTGTTTATTTCCTAATATAATCTATTTTATAATTAGCCTAAAATAATTTGTTTTACCTCTCACACACATTAAAATTTAGATAAATCTATCTGTTCTTTAAATGTCACAAGAGTGTTGCAAGCATAGGAAAAATGTAATTTTGAATCATTTCATTTGTAATGTTAGAAAATTAAAACTCTAGATACAATTTTTATTCATAAAGCATGTTCATAATAATTACTGCAAATGATCTTAACAACTTAAAAATTCAGGTAAATATTTTTGTATTGGGAAAAACAATTATCCATTTTTATCAAATAAAAAAAAATCATAAATATTTAGCCGCATCCAAAGCAACTGGAAGGTAATGGTTTCTTTTTATTTGCTATTATTATTGAAGTATATAATTAAGGAAGAATTTAAATATTGCAGATTCAATAGATTTAGTAGAAAAGTGATGCGCTCAGCTTGAGTACTGAGGTATTTGAAATTCCAGAAATGGATTTGGCAAGTGGTTTAAACTAAGCCCCTCCCACACCCCCTCTGCCTTTGTCCCACCAATCACCACTACTAGGATGACTAAAGTGGCTACTTGGTAAACATTTTCTGTAAAACTATTTTTATCTTTGACAAAACCTTCGACTCAAGAGCTTATGATTTGGCACATGACTTTCCTCTTGAAATTGCTTCACACACTCCACAGGTTTCTTTAATTGAACGGTTGAAATAGTCATTCACAATAAAGGAGAAAGCAAGACCTTTATTAAGACTTAGATATAAATAAAATATTTCATGGTTATCAGTTTCCTTAGTGTTACTACTTGATGTGGCAAACTAATGCAGTGCTTAATACTAACTTTCATATGTAATAAAAATATTGGTCAAAAATTATTATTATTATAAAATAAACTTTTTAAATCTCTGAATTACGTATTAAACCAAAATATTCCATTTATCTGTGTCCTTACTAACGACCATTTTTTTAAATTAAAAAAATCATGTTTGCATTTTTATACTCTATCATTGGAGTTGATAAAGTTAAAACTAATTTGAAGAATTTTTATTTCAAAATTGTGTTTCTAAACCATAAAACATTACAGCATATTATTCTATTAAAGTTTAATGAAGTAAATAATAATAAAATTGAAAAAATTATGTTTATCGAATTTTAGTAAGATTCGTTCTAATGTTTGTGTCCAAGCTTACCTATTGATTGTTTTTCTCGATTGGATTTACTTTACAATTTTTGAATGTCCTGCTATATCCAGATCTTACTAATGACTCCAATACAAACTCTTAGTGTTAAGATTGTAGGTGTAAGAATGTAAGTGTAAGAATGTTAATGTAAGAATGTTAGTTGAAATAAAGCGATTTGTGTATTTCCTTTATGTACGTTGGACTCTATATCTCATATATAACTCATATATAGACATACAAGACATATCACCAATACATTGTCACTCTCTTATTCATAGATATATTATTGGTAGGAAAAAGTACCTTTTCATTACTTCTGGGTATAAATGTAGACTTTGTGACCAGTGGTGTAGCGACACTCTACCAGCAACCCTTGCAGCATAATTTGTCACTATCTGTAACCCCTTCCACATCCCTTTCTTACACATATTTATTTGTACTCTTGTAGTACTATTTTGTTGAATTTGGTGTGGATGGAGTAGGATTGGAAGAATTTTGTCTTGGTATTAATGCTAATACTGTTGTAAATATTCCTGGTTAGGACTTATTTAATTAATTTTTGTCTTGGCTTTCAAACAGTGAAGTCAATTTCTAGGAACCAAATCGAATCTTAAACAAGACAAAAACTTTTTGTTAGAAAGTTAAAATGTTTTACTAAGTATAATTAAATCTTAAAAATAAAGCCCATATTTAATAGTTACATTTGCACTCAGAATTCATAAAAGTAGGTTTTTGTAGTTGTTTAAAATATGAATATTGTTTTATCTTTCCCTAGTAACATTTAATCCAATTGTTGATAGTAAAAAATGTGGTGAAAAAAGTAGCATTTTTGTTAAAATTCATTTCTCAAAACCCTTAATAATGTTCTTTTATGCATCCCTTAACCTGTCTTGCCTCTCACACTGCGAGGGTTACGGGTATATTATGCACCTGTGACCCTGATTTAGAGTGGGTATATTTAGATACCAATTTTACTTTCATGCTAATTTTTAAAAAAGTTCTAAATTAGATGATTAGTTTCTCAAAGTATGTAATGTATATACGTATCTAGCAAAAAACGTTTTGACACAAAATTATTCTTTATAATCATTCATCAAGAAGTTCATATTTCATTGGAATGATTTTTTTAATTCTTCAAAGTACAGAATATTTCTACTCCGGTCTTTACTTTTGCCAATTTAGCAATTGAAAGGGCATGTATATTAATACCCTGGCAATCAAGATTAAATTAGTGCTGCATCATAATTTTTAAATTAAAAAGAATATGTAATATTTTGAGAAATAATTTGTGTGAAATAATATTAATATATATATATAGCTCAGAAATTTACTAAGACCATCACTATTCCAACTGCAAAGAGGTGTATTAATGTCTAAAAATAATTTCGTAATCAAAACCAAATTAGTATCATTTAATTGAAATGTTCAAACATAATTATTTTTGGCATGATGGTATTTTGATATATTTCTTAGTGCTTAATACTCGACTCTAGCTCACAAACCTTGGCAACAAACACAGACTAAACTTCTGCATTTATATCATTTAAATTAATGCACTTGTTGAGAGGTTTATTTCCTTAATGAGGAACAATCTCGTAATCTGTGGTCTGAGATAATAAAATTAACTTCTGTGTAACTTAAGAACTATGGTCTAACGGATTATACAAGGCAACATTGTACACATAAAAAAATAATGATCATTAGTAACAAAAAGCAATTATCATCAGCTATTGATTTTTTGTATTTCCAAATTATTAGTTTTTACTGTACATAACATGGCTACTCTCTATTGAGGATTAACAAGATTATATTTTTTTATTTGATTGAAAATGAAGTTATATTAGTCTTTTATCTAAACAAAACTAAGGAAAAAGTATGTAGGTGATATTTTTAATACATTAAACACTCTTCAACACTTTGCATACTACACCCAAGTATTATGTCAGTTTATCACTTCTGTTTTATTATAACAACATCTAATTAATAATTAAATAAAATTTCATCTGTTGCAGTGATCTGGACATTGACATAGAAGATAATGGTGATGGTACATTCAGCATCTATTACACAGTGAAGGATGCAGGCGATTACACACTGAATGTCAAATTTGGTGGACAACCAGTTCCTGAAGGCTTTTACACTTTCACGGTAAGTTATTGATTTCAAGTTTGGTTTTCCATGTTCTTTAAGAACAAAAGTTGTTTAGAAAACAATTTATTTTCTTCGTTCTTAGAATTTCGTAGCATTTAGATTCTGGTTTATAATTTGATCACAATTATTGTAACTCATTCAAGTGTTACCTTCCAAGATTTAACTTAAAATTAGAATGATAGTGTTTGGATAGTAACACACTGTATACTGGCTCATACAAGGAAGTTGGCAACAACTAATTGAGGTTATTTATCAAAATTCATAACCTATGTAGTATTGTTCAAACAAAATATATTATACATGAAAATATAGGAGATGAAATGAGCTTGCATTGACTATATACTTTTGCAAATAATTATATTTTAATCCACTCAAAAAAATTACTTAATTTTTTCAAATGTTACAAAAAAACAATATGCATAAATTCCCCCTCTTAATTATTCACACTTGTAAATCACGTTGAAATATTAATAATATCACTGTGGAAAATATAATAAAAAAGCTATCAAAAATAAAACGTTGCGGTATCGATGGATGGTTGACGCTCGGCTTGCAATATTAATTTTTGTTGATTCTATCTTCACGTGAGTTACTAGTTTTTACTAAACACTTGTAAATATTTACAAACTTGCCTATAGTAGCACTTACTTATATTTGTTGAGCACGTCCATTACGGTCTGAGTTGACAATGGGACACATCTCCCGAAACGGCCGTCCTCAACAAATATAAGTTAGTGCTACTATAGGCAAGTTTGTAAATATTTACAAGTGTTTATTAAAAATAAAACATTACTAAAATAAAATAATCGTAAGAAGTTTGTAAAAAAAACTTGGAAAAGCTTATAAATACCGATGCAACAAACAGAAATGATCATAAATTGCTTTAGGAACATTACTGAAAATCAATATTTTGATAGATAAATATAATATAAGGTTATACTCTGTTTTTGTAAGAATTATGATGTTGTTATAAGAATATAAGTTGACCTATACTCAGTCATAGTACAAAGTGTGTTAATTATATGCCATGAGTTTATACATGAGTATAGGTTATATATTTTTTTTCATAAGGAAATGAGATGCTTTTTTTCTTTATTACATTTAATATCATGTTCAATGTAAAAGGGGTCAAAATAAGTAGGATATAACATTAAAATTTTGAATTGTTATTTAATCATGTTGTTTACACTTATCAGAATATAGTATTGGAAAAAAACTCAAATTTATTTAAATTTATAATCATCCATACGAATGTATCTACTTCGCTTAATGAGAACACTGTGGGAGGGCAAAATCGTTCAACAGTTCATAAAAATCAATATGAATTAAAGTGGTTGCAACCTTTAGCAGATCTCGAAAATGGTTTTCTGTGAGTCTTTTGCAGTGAGTTTATTTTATAAATGTCATTGTTGAAAAGGTGCACTCACAAAGGTATGTGCTACCAAACATTGAAACTATTATCCTTTTGGAGTCATATAGTTTGGAATATTTCTCCTCAGCCAATATACTCCAAAATGAAGTACCAGTTCCATCCTTGTCTGAAAATATGGTTTCCTTTGCAAGGCACAGAGCTGTAATTCACACAAGACATGGGGTTGTTAAATAAGAAAAGATGCGACCACATTTCATTAAAATCCAAATGCTGTCCATGAAACGTCTCAGAAGCATATCTAAAATAGGTGGGGAAAATTGAAATCACTGGTTGGGATTACTTCCATGATTTCTTTGCATGACGAAAAGTGTATGAAATTAGCTTCTTTAAAGTGGGATTTGAAAATTTTAAGTCGGCTTACAAATCCGCCTAAGTCCTAAAGTGAAAATTAAGTCACAAACCTCTTAACTCATAGCAAGATACGCTTGCTTAAAAGTTTTGAGTAACAAGTTATATTTAACAAGTAAGGATAATAATATTGTGAATATAGATAGGGTTAAGATAAAAGATATAGCCTGTGATAAATGATTTACGGCAATCATTCCATCATGTCTGAAGAGTTTCGTACCTAAAGTACACCTACTATCTATCAGGGTCATAAAAAATTGTCCCTTTGTTTATAAATATACCAAACCCTAAATTGAATGCTCCATAAATAGCTCCATGAGGCTGTGGGGCTTAAGCCCCTCCAATATTTATCCAAGATTTGCTTGGCCGCTAAATATTTCTTCAAAAACAGGGAATAAATACGTAGAATATATAAATATATTTTAGAACTAAGGCTAAAAGTTTCATCCTTACACTCAGATGACTTTACGAACCTTCAATATTGAAGAAATGACTCGATATTTCAAACATATATCGTTTTACCTGATTATATTTTAACTACGTATGTATGAAAGGTTTGATCGTTTCTATCAAATATTCTCATAATGTTATAAACAACCATAAGCAATAAAAGATATTGTAAAATATAATTAAATTCTATTAAGCTCCTGTATTGTTTCAGTTCCTATTATAACTAAATAATGAAACTATTTTTTTTAGTAATGCAATCATTGGCTTAGCTGGCAAAGGTTTATAAAAAAAAAATGTTACTTTATATTAACGTTAATATAAAGTAACATATTTCATTTACTATCCTTCCAGCTTAAGCCAATCATTTTATTGTTTCAAAATAATAAAAACAAATATGATAATAACTATTTCAAAATTATTAATGCCAAAAATTCTGTTGAACACATTGTCAAGAGTGCTATAAAATGAAACCTAAAGTAACATATTTTAAATATTTAATATATATGAAAAGTATAATATATTTACTTCTTGTAAGTTCCTGCCATAATAAAAATTTCAGTATACAAATTTATAAAAAAAGTCATTAAAAATGTTTTAGGGCTTCTAGTGTTCTTTAAAAGTCTATCGTGTGTTTATATGAATATCTGACAATGTCGTCAGAGCTTCCTGTTTTTTGATAGCTTATAATTTTTAGTGTGAAATTTTTATATTTGGTCATGACTTTTTAAATTTTGGATTCAGATGATTTCCTTATTCTTGATGTTCATCATAATTTTTCTTTCTGCACATTTTCTAATTTGGATGAACTTTCTACGTGAATTTTGACTATTCTTCTATTTTACATTGTTGGTTTCTATCTCCTTCTAATCAATGAATAAATTCCCCCCTTTAAAAATGGCATTACTTTATAATTGTTTTTCAAAATAGCTGCTTATGGCACTGTATTTATATTTATTTCTTTTTATCGAAGATTAAAATTTTATATTTTTAAATTTCCATTGTAACACTTAAATTCTCAATTTAAGCCTGTTACAGTACATGTGTGTGTGTGTGTGTGTGTGTGTGAGAGAGAGAGAGAGAGAGAGAGAGAGAGAGAGAGAGAGAGAGAGAGAGAGAGAGAGAGAATGGGAGAGAATTAAGATATCTGAGGGCAGGGAGGGACCCTAATTTACAAATCCTGCTATATTTTGTAATTTTAGCAGTATTTTATCTATAAAAGTTTAGTTTGGTATTACTGTTTATAAAACTGAATTATTGTAGTATCCAACAGTTTTCATAAACCTGATTCAAGCTTCATTTTTCAAATTATAATAATTATAATGAAATATGATGAGTAATCAACTTTTATACAGAATTAATGTATTTTGTTTAACTTTTATCATATATCTAGGTAAGTGTTTATGGAATAGGAGACAAATAGGTTTACCTTGGTGTGAATTGGCCTATGTCCATAGGCTCTGCCAAAAGCACAGAAATAAAACGCTTAAATTACTGAAGTATTGAAATATTTCTCGTGCTGTTTACATGTCAGTCACTGAAGAGAATACACTATAAACTTAAATCAGTGCCAAATTTGAAGAGTCATTAATTATACTACTCGTACATTGAAAAATTATATCAATACTTTGTTTTACTAATGGATTGTAATAATTTTGGGAAAACACTCTATTTAATTTTAAGATTTTTGTCATTGCATACACTATAAAGGCTTTCAAAGTTCCAAATATCAATAATAAACAGTTTAATGAGTGTAAAATACACATTATGAATTAATATACATTATTAGGCATATAATATAAAAACTAGTACACAATTGATATGTTTCTCACAATTATAAATAAAATTCCCCATCATGTACTTACATTTACAATGTAGGCCTAATAGGATGGCTTTTTCAGAAGATGTGTCTCATTTTCAACTTTTATCTTGACCTTGTATAACAATATAGTTGAAATGGAAAATTAATTATGTAAGTATCAAATCTCAGCTTCAGATAAAGATAGAAATAAGCACCTCATATGATTTAATTATGTCTAAACAATTACATTTGAATTTAATCATACGAAGTTAACATTATTGTACTGTTTTTGTCTTGTGAAAACAATATCATCCTTTCACCTTAGAAGATTTCAATATCATTTAACATCAGATTTGCTTCATTGAGTTTCAAGATACAACATAAATCTTAAAACAGTGATTTTAAACACAAAAATTTATTATTACCTGAAATATCGAAATGTTGCTGCTGTTCATGACGAGCTGGTTGTAAATTACTTATTACACATTTTGCTATTACTTGCGACGAGACTTTTTGTTAACTAAAGTTGTTAAATTGTTAACTTACACTTGGAGGAAACGTTTAGTCTTACGACTTCTTCAGCCTCTTAAACTAAATTTAAGAACTTTAGTTCACAAAAGGTCTGGTCGCAAGTAATAGCAAAAGTGTAATAAATTACCTGAAAATTAATGCTTAATAATTTTATGGTAGTTATGTGTTAAAATCTTTTCATACATTGAGGGTAAAAAATAATTTTGTTTAAACTAATAAATTATAAAGGAAATGAATTTCTGAAAAAAATACATAACTATTTTTAGACAAAATGATATAAAAACTAACTACATAAGCTAGGAATTTGTAAAACATTTCACACTGTGTTACTATAATTTAGGTTTTACATTATTTGTTTCAAGTTTATTGATTATATAGTGTTACAGTATTGTTTATTTGATTTCAATATAGGTTATTTTTAGTTCATAATTATTAAATCGTATTTTAAATTTTAAATCTTAGTTTTATGATTTCCAAACTCTTAAATTCTCTACTGGTGAAAATTAATGAAATATAAAACAAATATTTAACATACACAGCTCTAAATCAGCTGTTACTCGGGGAAATTTTGAAATCCTTTTTAAAAAAATACAAATAACTAATATTTTGACAGATATATGTAGGCCTACTCACTTTAAGGGTCATTGGTTAGGCCTACTCTTATTTTCACTACAGATCAGGGGCACATGGGTTCAATCCTCACAAATGGCAATTTATTTCAAGTGATAACAGTATATTAAACAATTTTTATTTAAAAAGTGCAAACTCCTTTAAAAGCTGAGATTGGTAATTTTGTTTTAAGTTTTTCGCTCTAATTTTGTTCATGATAATTTGGGTTTAGGGACAACACAAAACAGGAATACATTCAGAATTCCCTCAGGAATCTAGAAACAACAATGAACATAAAAACAAATGTTTGCTATACAATTTTTACTTATTCTGATGCCATCAATTAGGAGATGGCCTTAAGTTAATTGAAATACTTATAGTGTTGGAAGTATATTGCAAGTATATTGGATTGAAGTAAATTATAAGACACTTTATGCAACAGACATATGACGAGTAGGGTCAAAACAGGACATAATTAAAGAAAAAGTGAAATTAATTTCCACTCACAAAATCATAATTACTAATCATATAAAATAAATTTACATTTATTACTCACATCAAAATATGTAATGTTATTCATTATAAGAAGCTACGATAAAAATCTTACTTATTTTAGAGAACATTGTTATTATTATTAATATTATCTGGAGCCAATAAAGAAAATATTATATAAAATGAATAATCACACTACCACAGCATATAGATACTTAATCACTCTCCCTGTTATATATTCCAGTCAGCATTTTACTACCTTCAAAATAATACACAAATTGATTCAGTTAACTTATCTTTCTGAAGACAGTGATATCTACTGAAATATACATTAGGTGATTGTAGTAACAGATTTGTGTATATTATGTTGAATTTTCTTCAGGGTGTTATAAAATCAACTCATCACAATATTCATCTTGTGCTTTGATTTACAATTTGAGTGGTTAAAATCAATAGATATTTTTAAAAAGTTTTTTAATTTGATATACACTTGTAAAAAAAATATATTTTTTTTAATTCCCTATTTACATTGCTATAAATATAAATAATGTTTCCAACTCTTGAGGGACATTCCTTCTTCATAATTCTTACTGTCCCTCCTAAAATCCAAAAGGCAATAAGGCAGACCTCCTCTTGCCCCTCCTATTTCACAGCTTGTGCTTCAAATATAAAGATGGTGCAGCTGTTCAGTACAGAATGCTCTGGCACTGCATAATATGGAAAGTATCACGCTAATAAATTTTCATCTGTGTCATTACTAAGACTTGGTGTACACACTTTATGCTATTTTTGCTCGATATGCTAGACTGGCAAAATGTTTTTGGCTAGAAACTCAATTATAAAATTTACTTCATTATACATTTTGCTTATTTTAATAATATTTATTTGAAAACTGTTAAATAAATATTATTATAAAATATATAATACCTTCATTTATTTCACTTTTCAATAATTTCTTTATAATATTATCTCATAAGTTTTAGTGTTTTACTATTTGTTTTAAAGGCATGAAATAGACTTTTGTCACTCAAACAAAGGTTTAACCTTGATCCATGTCCTCTTTCATAACATACTTAGGAAAACGAGTACAATCCTCTCTGTTGGTTCAACAATTGTTTTTAAAGTAGGGAGATTAACATGGGAGATGTCTACTAACATGCATATATTATGACAATATATATGGCAATATAAATGACATGCAATAAGGTCTTAAAATTTAGCCATACATTTTTCTCAATATTAACTTAATAACATTATTTTACAGTTGTAAGTAAATTTCAAGGTAATAACCTAATCAAAGTATTAATTTATAAATATACAAGAAAGATTTTTGAACCCGGTACAGTATATATGTCTTGCTCCTATTAAATTTCAAACATATATAAAAGACTAGGCCTATATAAGCAAACATTTGTTCTGCATGTATGCTGTATGAACAGTCCTATTCTGAATGGAAATAAGACACTTCATGACATAGATGTCATTATACATCATTTTTGTAATTGTTACTGCATTGTCATTTATTGCTTCTCTATCATATATTAATTATATATATATATATATATATATATATATATATATATATATATATATATATATATATATATATATATGCTGACACGTGTTCCTTCACAGATGGAAAAATATGACGAATAGTTATTATCTGGAGTACATCCATTCATTCTGTAGTACATTAATTCGCAGTTCCGACGTTTCGCTAGAATCTCATCTAGCATTGATGAGGTGAACTCAACAACAGTTGAAGAGCGAGAGAACAATAGTTCTCGCTCTTCAACTGTTGTTGGGTTCACCTCGTCAATGCTATATGAGATTCTAGCGAAACGTCGGAACTGCAAATTTATGCACTGCAGAATGAACGGATGTACTCCAGATAATAAATATTCATCATACATATATATATATATATATATATATATATATATATATATATATATATACACACAAATATGTGTACACTTTGCACCTTGCTTTGAACAAAATTTTAGCATCAAAGACACCATTGTTAAAAATAATTACATTGAAACAAAATAATAAAGTTATTTGTGCTGTTATAATACGATGATTTTCTTACTTCTACGATGTAACGGTAGGAATTTTTATTAATTTTAAAATAAGGTTTTCCAATTTTGTGTGAAATTATTTTCAACAATGTTGTCTTTGTGTGCTGAAATTTCTTTCAAAGCAAGGTGTAAAGAATACACATGATTGTATATATATATATATATATATATATATATATATATATATATATATGAAGTTGATATATTACTATTGTAAATACTCTTATCCACCACTGAGTGCAATAATTTTACCTTGTTGTGATGAGGCACCATTCAGTCACTTGACCATTGTCGAATCACTGATATTTTTCTGGTGTATATATATATATATATATATATATATATATATATATATATATACTGGATATATAATATATATAATATATATATATATATATATATATATATATATATATATATATATATATATATATATATATATATTAGGGATTGGCCGATTCCTAAAATTTTCGATTCCGATTCCGATTCCCATTCTAAAATTTTCCGTTCGATTCTCGATCCTTTAGTCGATTCTCGATTCTTTCAAGTTATATTAGCTTACATGCTAGTTCACTAATAATTAATTTAGTTAACATCTTGGTCATATGGCAAAACCTTTTAAAAGTTCTGTTTTAATGTAATAGGCTACACAAAACCTTCAACCTAGATTTATCAATAGGAATTTTTAAAAGCATAAAAACATATCAGAATAAAGTAATGACTTATTTTAAAGTTAAAAATGTGAACTTTACTTATTTTATGATGTTTGAAAATATACCTAAGGCTATTTACATTGTCTCTCAAAACAAAACAAAAATTAAAAACAAACGAACAACATAAAAAGTAAAAAATTAATACAAATAGGATAGTTTTTAATATTTAAAAGTCTGGCAGGTAATGTACATTTCTGTTCAAAAACACAAGCATTTGAACACGTTGTGGGTCAAGCTAGTTTCATCGCTTGTCATATATAACTCCTGAAGTTGAGAAAGGTTTTTCAGAAAACACTGTCGCAAGTGGGCAGACAGGTATTTTATTGCCATTGCATTTAAATTAGGGTATTTGGCACTTTGTACTGCTCAATACTTCTCAACATCACAATCTGGACTGGCTAATAATTCCCCCAGATAATTGTTTACTTCTTCTTCTACTCTCAATCCCCCTGGGGTACCTTCTTCCTCAACATTCTGGATTAGTGGGGCATACATCTGGTGGGACATACATCTGGTTCTTCTCTACATCTGGTGGGACCTTTTTTCTGCAGGTGTCTGGAACAAGTGCAACTGATTCAGGCCTATTTTGTATTTATTACTCAATCCCAGTTGATTTTTAACCGACTATCACTTGTAGGTCCTGTGTCTGAGCTGAGGGTAAAGTTTCTTCAAGTATAGATTTTTTTGTTGATAAATTTGGGCAAAATGAATGCTGTTAAGTGTTTTTTCATATTTGATATATTATGTGGTTTCCCCCCGTCAGTTTCTGTTAACCGTCATTGAATTGACGCGACGGCCAGTACCCTGAACCGAATACCGTCGGACCTCTTAACGCTTTATGTTTATTAGTACTACTCAGCTGGTGTTGCTACTTTTGGAAAAATTAAGGTACAGTATTTAACAACAAGCTTCACACTACTTACAGATGTAATTACGATGGTTTTTGTTTGATAGATAAACGCGGACGGGATTAAAAACCGATGTATTCTAAGAGCTTTTTGTCCGTAGCTACGGGTCGACAAACATATTTGTTATAACGTATTGTAATGATTTTCACTACTTGTTTAATCCGCAGATCAAAAGTTAGAAATAAAACTACGAGGTGCGGTAAACCCTATTGTTAACAAGGTTACTCTGGATTGCGTAATTTACGTTAATATTTAACATAACAAGTTCAAGCACTGTTCTAAGCAAAATAGAGCCATTTAACACTAAAAACGCAACGACACTGAATTTAGTACAAATAAATTATAAATTGTTCATATTCCTTAACTACGCACTTACCATAGGTAAGAAGTGATGCAATGTTGGAATCGAGGTGAAGTCTCCACAGTACTGTGGTCGTCTCAGGCAGCGTAGAATTCTTGAAGGCGTTCACGCAACTAAAAAACTCAATTTAAAATATGAGTAAACGTAAAAGTTAAGCTTGCAAGCACTTAGTTTATTACTGTGAGTACACGCACTAAGATTGCGCAACCGGCGAAATCGGGCGACACTTTTACTAACACGGCGAAAATATACAGTTAAAATGTTCATTAAAATGCTCATTAAAAGTTCATTAAAAGTTCATTAACGCGGTCCGCACTATAAGCACATTAACGAACGAAAGCGGTACTTTAAATTGTCTGAAACAAAGCCATGCGGAAATAGGCTACGAGGTTTAACGTAGAAATGCACTGTTCGAGGGTCGGAACGATTCTACTTTGTCTTGACGCGGAAGAAAGCTTAGAAAATAAGAAGGGAGTGGGGGTGCAGCGTTCATCCAGAGAAAAAATCAATAATTTCGGATATCGATTAGCGGGTCAGAGATCACATGACCAATACGTCACGGTACAGCTGTTATGCAGCAAAGCAACTTGAACTTCGAGCGCTGACTCGAACATACCGCCCACCAAAACGAATGTTTTTAATCCGCCAGGTGGGTGGGGGGCGAAGAACCATAAAGCACCGGGACCCGAGGGTGCCGAAGAAGAAAGTGGCAAAGGAAAACTAAGACAAACAAAGAAACAACAGGGGCGAGAGCGCCGAAGAAAGAAGCTGTAGACAAGCGGTGAAAACTAAGGATGAAGCGGAAAGCCGACGAGCTTGTTGACTGGTCGTCTCAGCTGTCCGTGAGCGGTCTGAATGGTGGCTACTCTAGAGACGTGGTCCTTTCCAGGATGCAGACTGATGATCCTTCCCATAGGCCAATGAAGGGGGCTTGAGTGTTCTCCAGTTATGAAGACAAGTTGATTTTCCTGGAGTGGCGTCGAGTCCTTATTCCACTTGTGTCGTTGAATCTGAGTGTGTAGATACTGAGTGGACCAAATTTTCCAAAAGCGGTTGGACATCTGTTGGAGCATAGACCATCGAGATTTAAGCGGAGGCTCAGTATAACATTCTTCGGGAAGTGACAGTAACGGACGGCCAATCAGAAAGTGTCCAGGAGTGAGAAAAGACGCTCCTTCACTGGGGTCTGGCGAAACTTCGAAAATAGGGCGACTGTTCAAAATGGCTTCTATCCGGATGAACAGAGTAGATAGCTCTTCAGCGGTGAGGGTGGTGTTGCCTACAGTGCGTCGCAATAACAACTTAGCGGATTTGACAGCGGCTTCCCAAAGTCCTCCAAAATGAGGGGCAGCCGGAGGGTTGAAATGCCAACTGATGCGTTGGTCAGCTAGTTTGCGTTCAATAAGTGAGCTAGAGCGGTCCAGAAACTTGTAGACATCGTTAAGTCGGTTAGCAGCGCCAGTAAAATTCGTGCCGTTATCGGAATAAATTGCTGAAGGTAAACCTCGTCTAGCGGTGAAACGGTGTAATGCGGCGAGGAAGGCATCAGTAGATAAGTCGGTCACCAATTCCAAATGAACTGCTTTAGTAGTCATACATACGAATAAGCAGAGGTAAGCTTTCAATAGCTTGGAGGTGCGCAAATGGTTGGCCTTTGTGTCAAAGGGTCCAGCGAAATCTACTCCGACTCTATAGAAAGGTGGAGAGGGCGTAACTCTTGATGAGGGCAAAGGTGCCATCATGGGCTGGCGTGGTTTAGTTTGCATGCGGAAACATCGAATACACGCATGGATGCGTTGGCGAAGTAATGATCGCAGAGCTATGACCCAAAATTCACTATTGATCAAGGCTTGAGTGGTACGCGGTCCGGCATGCAAGGCCAGCTTGTGATAATGGTCACAGATGAGGTCAACGTAATGATGGCGCTTTGGTAACAGAAACGGGTGTTTAGAATCGTAACTAAGAGACGAATGATCAAGTCTACCGCCCACCCTGAGTAGACCCTGGGCGTCGATGAATGGTGTTAGGTTGCGTAAATAAGTAAGAGGTGACCCCAGAATGATAGCCGCGGTTGGAACTGTCGGAGCGGTGGTGGTTGCTAAAAGGGGTGGTTTCGTGGAGGCTGATGAACTCTCCCGCCCACCATGAGCATTCCGGAGGTGTCAACTAGAGGGCGAAGAGACTCGGCGATATGGTTGACTCTTCTAACTGTGCCACTGGCGGGGGTAACCTTGCGCATGTCCTTGTAGCGTTGAGAGGCGTTAATGGTGCGGATGACCTCTTTCCTCTCCATGGGTCGACGTGCAGCGGTGTAACGAGCGGCTAATCTCACATTGAAGGCGTGAGGTTGACGACATCGATGGTCTGGAAGCGATCCTGAGATAATCCATCCGAAGAAGGTGTTGAGGGCAGCGGGTTGACCTTTGATTATGGTCTGCGGTTCGTTAATAAGACTGCGATTAAATACGTCAGATCCTAGAATTAAGTCAATTTGGGCTGGAGTGTCAAAGTGAGGGTCAGCAAGTTGTAAATGCTGATATTGAGCACGTATGCACGGTGCTAAAGCGGTAGCTGGAAGCGGGTCAGCGATGTGAGGTAGTACTGCAGCTTCGACATCGAGTTTGAAATTTGAGGCATATCTAGACGAGATTTGTAGGGACACATATTCGGATATATGTGTGGTTTGAGAAGCGACCCCGACAAGAGAAACATTTGATTTCCTAGTAGGTAAGCCCAACATGGTGGCTGCGGGTTTGGTTATGACAGACACTTGACTGCCTGGGTCAATGATTGCCCGAAGGATATACGGATTGCCATAATGATCATTAGCAATGACCTGAGCGGTGCCTAACAAGGCAGAAGCGACTTTAGTGTTATAGGTGGCTAGAGGTTTTATATTGGTAGTTGACTTGTTACCGTTATTGGCTGAGTTTGGGTGCCGATGCGTGTACGGTCGCGGGGGCGAAGCTGAGTTAGAGTCATGTAACAAGGAGTGATGATTACCGTTGCAATGTTTACAAGTGTTGAGCGACTTGCATTTGTTTTGGTAGTGGGTGCCGAAACAATTGAAACAGCGCTGCATATGTCGTATAGACTCGCGACGTTCCTGGGCTCTTTGTTTGAGAAATTCTGGACAACAAAAGATATTGTGAATGGCTGAACAATAAAAGCACTGTGCGGCGGACGGACTGTTACGAGGCGGGTTGGTAGGTCTGGTAGACAAGCGAGGTCTGGATAAATTTTGTCTAACACGCGGTAATGGTTGCGGTGCGGGTGTTCTTCGATTGAATTGGACGCGTTGGCTTATCACTGGTGGTCGCAAAGCCTGCGGTCGAGTTCTGGTGGTGTGGTGCGTTGTACTGCGGTGATGACCTTCATTCAGCTGTGTGGCTTCATCTGCGTGGTCGGTGTGGTCACTGGTAGCGGCTGCGGTAGTCGATATGAGCGTCATGATTCTAGCGGGGTATTCGAGGTGCGGTGTCGGACTATGTTCAGCTTTGAGGTCAGTTTCGACATGGTCAATATTTAAATTAGGGGCACTACTGGAAATTGAGTCATTCAACGCAGAGACCATCGCTCGTGGTTGCTGATCTAATTCTGAGTTAACTGCAGTCGCGGCAGAGGGTTGATTGAGCAACTCCATTGCTCTAGCCTGCTCAGTGACGAAATCATTTAGAAATCTGTACGTGGGCATTTGATTTGTTCCCAATCTGGTTTCAAAGTTAAGTCGAGTCTGTGCATCTAAGTTACCAACAGACATTTGAAAAAGTAAGAAGTCCGCTAAGTCGTCTAACTGGACAGCCTTTAGTGCGCACACAGCATTTGAATGTGCGGTTAAAAAACGATTAAGTTCGCTCTGAGACGCGTTCTTAATAGGCTTAAAGTCTTTAATAATTTGAAAATAATGATCGGCTAAACGACGAGGGTTAGCATAACGATTGCGTAAGGCTTGATAGGCGATATCATAATTATGTTCGGATATTGTGAGTCCCGTAACAATGGCTAAAGCGTCTCCTTTAAGCGCTGATTTTAAGTACTGAAATTTTTGTATGGCATTAATATTGCTATTGCAATGGACCATTGAGTCAAACATTGAAATAAAGTCATTCCATTCGTTACTATTGCCTGAAAAGCTAGGCATTGTAAGGTTAGGTAAGTGAGGCGAATTCGCGCCGGGGTTGACCTGCGAGGTTACCTTCACCTCGGTCTTAATAATGTTCGGGTATTTAGCCAACATTGGCAAATACGTGTCCTGAAATTGTTTTTTAATCTTAAATGCACTTTCAGCAAGTTCGGCAACTTGACTGGCGAACGTTTTCTCTAATATCTCATACGTTTCGATAAAGTTAGATTGAATTCGTCGAATTTCCCGTGCGAGGCCTTCTGGTATTTCTTTATCGTGAAGTACACTCTTTACTTGTTCCAGCTCGCCTACAATATCTCTCAATTTAGACAAATAATACTCCGTATTAATTTCCATTTTAAATAAATTTCAAAACACAAACAATTGAAATTAAAAACCTCACTATAAGTTCAAACGCGATAATAAAGTGGACTGTATAAAATTTGTAAGTCGTAGCAAGCATAAACACTTCCTTGCTCGTAATCGTGCAACTATGAGCCACGTGGCTTATTGCGCAATGTGGCACCGGTAATTATCGTTAAAGTTTTCCTGCTTGTGACGTCGCGGTAAGCACATGCTTACGTTAGTTACAGCTTTAAAAAATTTATAAATTTTTATCGTTGAAATAACTCAACAAATGTTTAATTTGGTTACAAAGGAACCACGTGGTCACTAATACATTATCGTGAAATTGAAAGAAAAACCCTAGGTCACTGAAATAATTCAATAATCCGGTCCGGTGGGGACCAATGTTTAATCCGCAGATCAAAAGTTAGAAATAAAACTACGAGGTGCGGTAAACCCTATTGTTAACAAGGTTACTCTGGATTGCGTAATTTACGTTAATATTTAACATAACAAGTTCAAGCACTGTTCTAAGCAAAATAGAGCCATTTAACACTAAAAACGCAACGACACTGAATTTAGTACAAATAAATTATAAATTGTTCATATTCCTTAACTACGCACTTACCATAGGTAAGAAGTGATGCAATGTTGGAATCGAGGTGAAGTCTCCACAGTACTGTGGTCGTCTCAGGCAGCGTAGAATTCTTGAAGGCGTTCACGCAACTAAAAAACTCAATTTAAAATATGAGTAAACGTAAAAGTTAAGCTTGCAAGCACTTAGTTTATTACTGTGAGTACACGCACTAAGATTGCGCAACCGGCGAAATCGGGCGACACTTTTACTAACACGGCGAAAATATACAGTTAAAATGTTCATTAAAATGCTCATTAAAAGTTCATTAAAAGTTCATTAACGCGGTCCGCACTATAAGCACATTAACGAACGAAAGCGGTACTTTAAATTGTCTGAAACAAAGCCATGCGGAAATAGGCTACGAGGTTTAACGTAGAAATGCACTGTTCGAGGGTCGGAACGATTCTACTTTGTCTTGACGCGGAAGAAAGCTTAGAAAATAAGAAGGGAGTGGGGGTGCAGCGTTCATCCAGAGAAAAAATCAATAATTTCGGATATCGATTAGCGGGTCAGAGATCACATGACCAATACGTCACGGTACAGCTGTTATGCAGCAAAGCAACTTGAACTTCGAGCGCTGACTCGAACACTACTGTTTTCAAAATTTCACAAAACCTTAAAAGTAAGTCGGAAATATTGACTAAATATTTAGTTGTAAAATAATCCTTAAAAACGGAATTTGTGAAAGTTAAGTACAAACATTGATACACTTAGATAAACTCATCCTTACTAGGAAGTAAATTATAACGTAAATTCCTTAACAAGTAAATTATTTGGTGTTAAAACTTTTACTTAATATGAATCTTGGATAGTATTTGCTGGACCTGTAGCATTACTTATCAAATAGAGAATATATTACACTTTAGTTCTATATTCAAAATATTTATAAACTAACAAATCAATCACATGTGACACGTTTACGTGTCTTAGTGATAGGAGCCAAAACACTTTTATCACCAGTCAGTTTATTATTTGGGTAACCAGAACGTGAAATTATGGTTTTGTTGTTTCTTGCTAACACAAAACACAAAAAATATCAAAACAGTGTTGCATAGATAATAAAATTTAATTAAATCAAAAACAATGTCAGGTCAATTGGTCCGACGGAGTTTATTTACGTTTCATTTACGGTAGGAAAAAACTATGTTGGGCCAGTTGGTCCGATACGTATTTTTATAAATATTATGATAAGAAACGTATATTCATACTTAGATATGATAGGGAAACAAAGTATAAGAACACATTATTTAAAAATGAGCTTAAAATATGTTGGCAATTCTCTATGAAAACGCCGATATTGTGGCCGGCAGCTAAAGTATTAAGGTGCAGTGACGCGTTCGCTTTGTTTGTTAAACTACACGAACTATTTCACCTAGTTTATATTATTGTACATTATTTTGCTACATTTGTAGCTACTGTGCGGATTTGTTTATCATGTAATAAATAGTTTCATTTGCTATTACAGTCGTGTTTATTTTCTTTTCGCTCCCAAATATATTACATTACTATGAGAGTGATATCTGTCTATAATATAATTTATTGAGGTTAAGTGTCGGAGGAATAATACAGTGTTTCTGTTATCCGTCTATTCGCTCAACCATCATGGCCACGGTTAATTGAGTTTTTACTGTACTTTTTGTGTGTTTTGTTCTGACATCTATAAATCAGTGGCAGTAGGCTAAGACACGTGGGGGGGAGAGAGAGAGAGAGAGAGAGAGAGAGAGAGAGAGAGAGAGAGAGAGAGTATCGAACCCGCTCTAGTGAGAGAGAGAGAGAGAGATGAGCGATGTCAAACGATCGGAAATGGTTACGATTTTGATTGCAGTTGCTTCATAAATAATAATATTTTCGTTATATTTCCGTTTCCTTTTATCATTTAATTCATTCAAATCAACTAATACATAAATAAGACATAGTTGGTAATTAATTATTTTTCCAATAAATTACTCCACACACATATTTTAATAGTTAACAAAATAGGAATCGGAATCGACCCTTTTATGATGAAGAATCGAGTATCGACGATTCCTCGATACCACCTAGAATCGACGATTCCTGGAATCGAGAATCGGAATCGGCCCATCCCTAATATATATATATATATATATATATATATATATATATATATATATATATATATATATATATATATATAAGAGTCAGAAGATGCTCAGAAATGAGGACACATAATTAAAGTTCTCAAAAGTGAGTCGCATACATACCAAGTAAGATTCTTGTTTAACTCATTATATACATAGCCTATACCAAATACTGTAAGCATTTACAGTTGCAAGTGTGTGTGTGTGTATTACATTGAATATTGTAAGCCAAACTATAATTGTTTATTTACTAAATGAGACCAACAAATTAACTTCTCACCTTGGCGAGATTATTGTTAACATGAATATAATCAGCCAAGAGACAGATGTATGACAGAGCATGACTAATATTTGGTAGTCTCCCAACACTTGATGTCAATAATGGGAACACAGTCTCTGTCTTCAGAAAATATCTGCTTAAATATTCATTCTATGGAAATATACGACTAGTTTCCTATATGTTTTTAGCTTGCCATAGTGTAAATTTAAGAGTATTAATCTAAATGTATTCTTTGTTATTTGCACAAAGATACATAAGTAAACTAAGACAAGTTTATAGAGAGTTTATGGAGATTTTGTGATTTTGTTTATTGAGGCAAAGATAGTCTAGCAGGATACTGAAACATTTTATTCCTGAATTTTGTAGTCCATTACGTTCGGTGAATCTTAATAATCACTTAAACAATAGTTTATGTCTATCCGAACTTTAAATTTAGTAAATTTGTTTAAACTTACTAAGACAGAACGTTTTCGATCGCTATGTGGCGATCTTCATCAGTGTCTTCTGCTTGGAGATGTTGGGTCAAGCGGTGACGGTTTTAAAGGCAGGTTTTCGATACTATCAAAGAGTATGTGTGATTTTTATTGTGTTTGTTCATTTAATATGTTTGTAGTTTGTGTTTTTGTGTGTCTGTGTTTGTGAACTGCGATGAATGTAACAAATTCTACATTGGACAAACAGGTCGCAGCTTTAAACAAAGTGTCGAGGAAAACGAACAGAACACCAACTCAACATTTTACAATCACATAAAAGAAACAGGACACAAATACACAGACATTTACCATAACCTAAAAATCCTACACATCAACAAAAAAGGACCACATCTCAACAAACTAGAACAATATGAAATTTACAGACACACAAAAACACAAGATATAAACATAATAAACGAACAAACATAATACAAATCACACATACTCTTTGATAGTATCGAAAACCTGCCTTTAAAACCGTCACCGCTTGACCCAACATCTCCTAGCAGAAGACACTGATGAAGAATTGCCACATAGCGATCGAAAACGTTCTGTCTCAGTAAGTTTTAACAAATTTACTAAATTTAAAGTTCGGATAGTCATAAACTATTGTTTAAGTGATTAATTTTATTCCTATTGGTTCTGGAGATTGTGGTGATGACAAGATTAGTTTTGGAAATTGTAAGGACAAGTTTAGTATGGTAAATGTAGGAACACAAAAGTAACCTAGCTGGGTACTGGATGATTTTCCTCTTCTATTGATTTGGAGATTGTGAGGACATGTTTAGAAAGACCAGGTAGCTAAGCTGTATACTGGATGACTTTCTTCTCCTATTGTTTATGGAGATTGTGAGGACACGTTTAGAAAGACAAGGCATCGTAGCAGGATAAATGATAACATTCTTTTCACTATTAGTTCTGGAAATTGCAACTACAAGCTTAGTAAGTCAAATGTAGGAACACTAAGGTAACGTAGCTGGGTACTGGATGACTTCTCTCTTCTATTGGTTTAGGAGATTGTGAGGACACGTTTAGAAAGACAAGGCATCGTAGCAGGATAAATGATAACATTCTTTTCACTATTAGTTCTGGAAATTGCAACTACAAGCTTAGTAAGTCAAATGTAGGAACACTAAGGTAACGTAGCTGGGTACTGGATGACTTCTCTCTTCTATTGGTTTAGGAGATTGTGAGGACGCGTTTAGAAAGACAAGATAGCCAAGCTGGATACTGGATAATATTCTTCTTATTATTAAACTTTTGATATTACTTGCGACCAGACTTTTTGTTAACTAAAAGTTGTTAAATTGTTAACTTACACTTGGAGGAAACGTTTCCAACTTTTAGTTAACAAAAAGTCTGGTCGCAAGTTATAGCAAAAGTGTAATAAGTAATTAACAACCAGCTTGTCATGAACAGCAACAAGATTTCGATTCTTCTTCTATTGGTTCTGGAGATTATTAATACTAGTTTAGGAAGACAAGGTAGCCTAACTGGATATTGCAAATCTTTCTTCACGCAGTATTTCTGGGATTTACAAGTAAGAAGTTCCCTAAGTAGCTTCGTGCATCACTCAGGGTTTATGTGTAGGGAGTGTTCGGACGCCCTGTCATTTTAACGTTTTCAAAGCGTACACATTTTCACTTGTAATCCATTGCTTCGACTTGCAGACGAGATTAGCCTAAAGTGAGATTCTTCTTTTTATAATATGAAGTGTAATTTTAAAACGAACAACAAAATTAATGATTTAATCGCTGGCAAGGATGGAGGTGCTGAGACAGTGAGCTATATATAACCCATAGCACTGTAGTAGCTTATCATTGACCAATAGATTTATAAATTAAAATAGTATGAAACAAATTTAAAATGTAATATATAATCGTTAAATAATGATTTCTTTGCTCTAGAAACTCTCACCCGAGAATGTGAAATATGAACTCTTCTGTAATCGTGCATTGATGTAGACGCGTCATTTGCAATACGTAGAAGCACGTTGAAATTGGAACCATGGAGCGGTGTTGGAAGGAACCTAATAATAGCAGAAAATCTATGTTTGAAAAGCAAATTAATTATCGTAAGATTTGCTGTCAAAGGGAAATGATATTTATTTACAAGCTTGTGCCAAGTATTGCACGCTTTTTACATTATTTAAAAACAGTCTGGCTTTAAGTATGCTTCATAGTTTAGCTAATTGACAGAACTGTCATGGGTAGATTGATTTCAGTGAAGGTTGGTTTCTTCCGCTTATACGGAGTACATATACTTATGATTCAGTAACAAGGGCCGGACATATCCAATTTTGGGGCCGGACATATCTAAATCAAATTCCGGCGCGAATAGTTCCCCGGCTGGCGGCGTCGGTCTAGTTTGGCAGACTGCTTCTGGATCTCCCCTCTCGCCCACGCTAATAATTTCTTGACCGCGCCCCGCTTCGTTTTCCGTAGCCTCCTTTGTTCTAGCGCTTATTTTTCTTTGTTGTTTTACTCCCATCGTAGCTGCCGGGACAGAGTCAGTTGTGCCTGAGTCGACTCACGGTAGTGGTTGTGCTGTGGTGCCGGGAACACGGGAACAGGAGACAGGAGAGCAAGTTTCAGTGGCAGGTGTGACCGTGTGAAAAACCGCTTTCAGACTAACGCCAAACCTCTTTCTTACTCAAATATTTTTTAACAAGGTCCTCCCTCTTTGCATTTCTGCGCTGCTCTCCCCACCTAACCCATCCGGTTTATATTGGTTGAACCCGATTCAAATTTAAAGTAATAAAAGTGCTTGCGTTTATTGTTCATTTACTTAATGCTGTCACTATTTATACGATATGTTTATTTGTGTCTGGAAGCCGTAGTTGTTGAGTCATACTCACAGAGTACGGAAAACAATTTACGGTAGACCTGTCTTTAATTAACCACGGCAATAATGGAAACGTACACTTGGTCAGCGCCGTTACTATTAACGCACTTAAACATCTTTGCCCACATGTAAAAGTGTTCTTCACTGTTTATTTGTGGATACTAATTTATGTGCTTTAATGTCTGCGTGATAAAAAGATCGATGCGTTTAGTTTTGTTCATAAATTTTACAATTTAATTCAAGTTTACCGATTCTGTAACACGTAGTTATTTTGTATGACATAATAATAAAAAAAACATACATATTTTATCGTTAAATTTATGGTGAGATATTATTTTACTGTGATCTTGGTACCTATGTTTACAAAATCATCACTAGCGACAGAAATGCAGTGACTTAAACATATACAAGAATTCCGTTTTGTAAAGTAAAATTAAGAACTAAGGAACTATATTAAATATGTAAGAACAAGTTACCAACAAGACATTTAATAACAATATTTCATCAACAAATTTAACATGGTTCGCGGAAATCTGAAGGCAGTTAGAATATTTTACTGAAATTACCCTCTGTACGTGAATTTGCGAGAATTTTACTAAAGGTTTTAAAATGAGTGAAATTACTGCACATTCAACTTATTTTGCTAACGTTTCGTATATTTATTTCTGGAAATTATATATATTGTAATCCTTTGATGAATTTCTTCTTTTTGTTTTATATATACACAATGAAATAACACTTTCATAAACAAGAATCTTTTATTCTAGTTATTTTCATTCATTGAATCTTTTCGCTGATTGGCCGTATCACCATTAACAAATTGTTGTAAGAACCTTATAGTTCTATGACTACTTCTTGACTCCATCCACATGTAGTCATAGAATTATAAGATACTTAGAAAAGTTTGATTGTGCTGATACTATCAATCAGCAAAAAGGTTCAATGCATGAAGAAAACTACAATAACAAATTCTTGTTTATGAAAGTGTTATTTAATTGTGTGTATGTATGTATATGTATATGTATGTATATGTATATATATATATATATATATATATATATATATATATATATATATACATAAATACACAAATATATATATATATATATATATATATATATATATGTATATGTGTGTGTGTGTGTGTGTGTGTGTGTGTGTGTGTGTGTGTGTGTGTGTGTGTGTGTGTTGTGTGTTTGTATAAAATTATTATATATAATTATTTCTTAACATTTTTAAACATATCATTAAGAACAGTTTGTGAAAAGATCGATATTGAATTGGAAGCTTTTTGCTTAAGTCTCAGTAATTATTTCTTAACATTTTACAAACATTTCTTTAAGAACAGTTTGTGATAGGATCGTAGGTTGAGGATGTAGGCGTAGGTTGAGTTAGAGGGTTTTTGTTCAAGTGTCATATAATTATTTCTGGAACTTTTACATACATATTTTTAAATATTATTTGTGAAAGGGTGGTAGATTGAGCTGTAAGCATTTTGTTGGAATTTCATATAATTATTTCTGGAACTTTTACATACATATTTTTTAATATTGTTTGTGAAAGGGTGATAGATTAAGCTGTAAGCATTTTGTTAGAATTTCATATAATTATATCTATACTTTTTACAAACATATCTTTAAGGGCTGTTTGTGAAATGGAAGTAGATTGAATTGGAACCATTTTGTTGAAATTTTAGTAATTAATAATGAGCATTTTACATGAAGGGATTTAGGGTGAAGCTTGAGTTGGACGCTTTTTGTTAAAGTCCAATATAATACATACGTATACTACAGGCCTATATATCTTTAACGGCAGCTTGTGATAGGATCGTACGTTTATTGGAGGTTTTTTGTTCAAGTGTCATATAATTATTTCTGGAACCTTTAAATACATATTTTTGAGGACTGTTTGTAAAGGGGCGTTTATTGAGCTGTAAGCATTTTGTTGAAATCTCATATAATTATTTATATGCTCTTTACAAACATATCTTTGAGGGAAGTTTGTGAAATGTTGATTGAGTTTTGAAACGTTGGTTGAGTTGGAGGCATTTTGTTGAAGTTTCACATCATTATGTTTGGGCTTTACAAAGATTTCCTTGAGGGTTGATCGTGAAAGGGTTAAATTAGTTAATAATTATTTGTAGGCCTAGTTATTGTTTATTGTCTGTGAACTTTAGAACCAAATCGTCGAGTACGGATATTGTTTAAGGGTTTTAGAAGGATTTGAAAGCATTTTGTAAACCTGTCTTGAGAAATCTACCTATAGTTTCCCTTGCAGCATGTTAATGTTTTATACAGATCACGTTATAAGAATTTAGTTGATGTATCACGAAAGCTCATTTGTTGAGTGTTTTGTGAAAAATGTATAGAATGAATAGTAAGGTGTATATAATGAATAGAAAGGTTCATAGATTGAATAGAAAGATGTATAGAATGAATAGTAAGGTGTATATAATGAATAGAAAGGTGTATAGATTGAATAGAAAGATGTATAGAATGAATAGAAAGGTGTATAGAATGAATAGAAAGGTGTATATAATGAATAGAAAGGTGTATAGAATGAATAGTAAGGTGTATATAATGAATAGAAAGGTGTATAGATTGAATAGAAAGATGTATAGAACGGATAGTAAGGTGTATATAATGAATAGAAAGGTGTATATAATGAATAGAAAGGTGTATAGAATGAATAGTAAGGTGTATATAATGAATAGAAAGGTGTATAGATTGAATAGAAAGATGTATAGAATGAATAGTAAGGTGTATATAATGAATAGTAAGGTGTATATAATGAATAGAAAGGTGTATATAATGAATAGAAAGGTGTATAGAATGAATAGTAAGGTGTATATAATGAATAGAAAGGTGCATAGATTGAATAGAAAGATGTATAGAATGAATAGTAAGGTGTATATAATGAATAGAAAGGTTCATAGATTGAATAGAAAGATGTATAGAATGAATAGTAAGGTGTATATAATGAATAGAAAGGTGTATAGATTGAATAGAAAGATGTATAGAATGAATAGTAAGGTGTATATAATGAATAGAAAGGTGTATAGATTGAATAGAAAGATGTATAGAATGAATAGAAAGGTGTATAGAATGAATAGAAAGGTGTATAGAATGAATAGTAAGGTGTATATAATGAATAGAAAGGTGCATAGATTGAATAGAAAGATGTATAGAATGAATAGTAAGGTGTATATAATGAATAGAAAGGTGTATAGATT
>JBAIZL010000006.1:45274836-45637336 GCA_036971475.1 Prosapia bicincta | reverse complement strand
GTGTGTGTGTGTGTGTGTGTGTGTGTGTGTGTGTTTTAATATATTTTTCGTTTTTTACAATAATATAAGATGTGTGATCTGTTATTTAATTTTCTTCACTGGTATTTTAGAAGCGTATGTTTATGTATTCTCCTTTAAGTATTTTTTGTGTGTTATTCTGTTAAAATTGCTGTACGCTTTTTGTTTCGAATTTTTTTATTAGTTATAATTTTTAACCGACTTCAAAAGAAGGAAAGGTTCTGTATTCGACAGGCATGGGCAAACAACCCTTCCCTGGTATTTAGGCGGGTTTTGGTATTACCATGACATTCTCCAGGTATTTAGGCGGGTTTTGGTATTACCATGACATTCTCCAGGTATTTAGGCGGGTTTTGGTATTACCATGACTTTCTCTAGGTATTTAGGCGGGTTTTGGTATTACCGTGACTTTCTCTAGGTATTTAGGCGGGTTTTGGTATTACCATGACATTCTCCAGGTATTTAGACGGGTTTTGGTATTACCATGACATTCTCCAGGTATTTAGGCGGGTTTTGGTATTACCATGACATTCTCCAGGTATTTAGGCGGGTTTTGGTATTACCGTGACTTTCTCTAGGTATTTAGACGGGTTTTGGTATTACCATGACATTCTCCAGGTATTTAGGCGGGTTTTGGTATTACCATGACTTTCTCTAGGTATTTAGGCGGGTTTTGGTATTACCGTGACTTTCTCTAGGTATTTAGGCGGGTTTTGGTATTACCATGACATTCTCCAGGTATTTAGGCGGGTTTTGATATTACCATGACTTTCTCTAGGTATTTAGACGGGTTTTGGTATTACCATGACATTCTCCAGGTATTTAGGCGGGTTTTGGTATTACCATGGCTTTCTCCAGGTATTTAGGCGGGTTTTGGTATTACCATGACTTTCTCTAGGTATTTAGGCGGGTTTTGGTATTACCATGGCTCTCTCCAGGTATTTAGGCGGGTTTTGGTATTACCATGACTTTCTCTAGGTATTTAGGCGGGTTTTGGTATTACCATGGCTCTCTCCAGGTATTTAGGCGGGTTTTGGTATTACCATGACTTTCTCCAGGTATTTAGGCGGGTTTTGGTATTACCATTACTTTCTACAGGTATTTAGGCGGGTTTTGGTATTACCATGACTTTCTCCATGTATTTAGGCGGGTTTTTAGTATTACCATGACTTTCTCCAGGTATTTAGGCTGGTTTGGATATTACCATGACTTTCTCTAGGTATTTAGGCGGGTTTTGGTATTATCATGACTTTCTCCAGGTATTTAGGCGGGTTTTGGTATTACCATGACTTTCTCCAGGTATTTAGGCGGGTTTTTAGTATTACCATGACTTTCTCCAGGTATTTAGGCTGGTTTGGATATTACCATGACTTTCTCTAGGTATTTAGGCTGGTTTGGATATTACCATGACATTCTCCAGGTATTTAGGCGGGTTTTTAGTATTACCATGACTTTCTCCAGGTATTTAGGCTGGTTTGGATATTACCATGACTTTCTCTAGGTATTTAGGCTGGTTTGGATATTACCATGACATTCTCCAGGTATTTAGGCGGGTTTTGGTATTACCATGACTTTCTCCAGGTATTTAGGCGGGTTTTTAGTATTACCATGACTTTCTCCAGGTATTTAGGCTGGTTTGGATATTACCATGACTTTCTCTAGGTATTTAGGCTGGTTTGGATATTACCATGACATTCTCCAGGTATTTAGGCGGGTTTTGGTATTATCATGACTTTCTCCAGGTATTTAGGCGGGTTTTGGTATTACCATGACTTTCTCCAGGTATTTAGGCGGGTTTTTAGTATTACCATGACTTTCTCCAGGTATTTAGGCTGGTTTGGATATTACCATGACTTTCTCTAGGTATTTAGGCTGGTTTGGATATTACCATGACATTCTCCAGGTATTTAGGCGGGTTTTGGTATTATCATGACTTTCTACAGGTATTTAGGCGGGTTTTGGTATTACCATGACTTTCTCCAGGTATTTAGGCGGGTTTTTAGTATTACCATGACTTTCTCCAGGTATTTAGGCTGGTTTGGATATTACCATGACTTTCTCTAGGTATTTAGGCGGGTTTTGGTATTATCATGACTTTCTCCAGGTATTTAGGCGGGTTTTTAGTATTACCATGACTTTCTCCAGGTATTTAGGCGGGTTTTGGTTTAACCATGACTTTCTCCAGGTATTTAGGCGGGTTTTGGTTTAACCATGACTTTATCCAGGTATTTAGGCGGGTTTGGATATTACCATGACTTTCTCCAGGTATTTAGGCGGGTTTTGGTATTATCATGACTTTCTCCAGGTATTTAGGCGGGTTTTTAGTATTACCATGACTTTCTCCAGGTATTTAGGCGGGTTTTGGTTTAACCATGACTTTCTCCAGGTATTTAGGCGGGTTTTGGTTTAACCATGACTTTATCCAGGTATTTAGGCGGGTTTGGATATTACCATGACTTTCTCCAGGTATTTAGGCGGATTTTGTTGTAAGCATGACTCTGCCCTGGTATTTTGGAGGGTTCTGGTATATGCTTGACTCTTGTATGTGGGAGAAAAGGGGTAACGCTTGGGCTTTCACTTCTGCTTTATCTAGAAGTTTCTACCCCTCCCTCGTGTCCCCATTTTTTTGGGTATAGTGCATTTTCAGGTAGGACATACATAAAACCCTTCTGAGAAAGTTATTACAATTTAACAGTCTTGAACTTTTTCATTAGGACTGTATAAGCAATAATTTACACGGTAAAAATATTTGTCTGTAGTGTCTTCAAATGAAATGAAGTGTATCAGTGCGTGTAACAAAGAGAAACACTGTGAACTGAGAATAATTTAAAAGCACGATGATGGGCCAAGAGTTTGGCATGACAGATCACAACAAATGTGTAAGACAAAGCTTGTTCTATGCCAGTTGTTCGACCTTGCTATAGCCAATTCTGATGACTGTTACAAAGTTAAACGTCTACACCATTAATTGTTTACTTTTTACGTCATTTGTTTATCCATATTGTTTAGAAAACCATCATTTGAACCGAGTTAATATCGAAATTTGATAGAACCGGTGGACAAGAAAAACAATTTATTAGTCATACTGTTCAGTGCTAATTCTACAATACTTTTGTTTCTGCTCACAGAACCTACTTTGTGTGAAAGCTATATTTATTTTTACACTAGTCTTTGGGTTAATTAATACCCTTCTCTTAAGCTGACTATATCCATGTCTCTGTAGATATAAGATAGTCTTGCTGATAGAAATGTTACATTACAGCCCAATAGCTTATTAGTTCAGAGTGTTCTGCTCAAACACAATTCGTTCTTTCCAAACTCACACCCGAACCTTCCCTGATTCTGTACAACGCGCCAAGCATCTTTGCATTGTCTAAGTCACTTCAATTATCGTTTATTTTAATTTGTAAGTAAAAAATAAAAAAACAATCTTAAAAATATCGATTATCACAAATTGAGCATCACACTTTAAAAGATATAAAAACTTTGGTAATTGCGAGAATTTGGGACTACCTAAGATTAAAGTAGAAAATTGTTCAAAACCAAGCCCTAGGACGATACGAGCAAGATTTTTTTTAAGTTTATACGGAAAGCTATTTTTTAATAATTTAAAGTTGGGAAAAATTTCAGTGCAGAGTAGTAAGTTGTGCATCGTCCACGGAGTGATGCAGTGACGTCACAAGAGTAGTTGGTGTTTTAGCCATCTAAACTCTATGAATCAAAAACATGTCCAGAAGCTATATTGATAACTATTATTTTTGGTATTGCCAGGGAAGGTTAATTTTATATATCTGTATTAAAATATATCTTTGAAGTAAGTATCCAGTCAGGATAGATTTGGTTGTAGTTTTATACATTTAACCATTAAGTAATGTATAAAATACAACCAAATTCATCCTGACTGGACACTTCATAGCTATATTTTAATACACGTATGCAAAAACCATAAACATTAAAACAAAACATTGCTTCTCAAATATCTTCACACGTAAGGTATGATTACAGATAGCGTGACGTCACTGTATCACTCCGCACTGAATTTTTTACCCAACTTTAAATTGATGAAAAATTTTATTCCAGTAAAAGTTTTAAAAAAATCTTGTGCATATTGTCCAAGGATGTGTTTTTAAACAATTTTTTATTGTAATCTCAGGTGGTGTCTAGATTCTTATAATTACAAAAACGTCCCTCAAATTACGCATTTACAAGGCTGTTCACTTTTCATTAGGTTATTAGTTGACAATACGGCACTTCTCTCGAAATAGCCATCAGCACACGTTTTATGTCTATTGTTATTACGTGTAGTAAACTTTCTATATTTTTATTAGTTTAGTTATATCATTATGTCAGTATGAAAACCATATAAAACATTCAAAGTTACATTTGCGGTTAGAAATGTAAAAACGGTAGAATCGCCACCCATTATGTAAGTATAAACGGAAACTCTCCTGGTATGTGATAATCTCCTGGTAAGGATGGGACCCTAAGGAAGGAACACTTCTGAGGTAGACATTTCTATCCTCCAATGGGAAAGCGTCCTGAGGATAATGCCTATCCATTGCGTTTGTTACGACTCACTCTCTCTCTCTCTCTCTCTCTCTCTCTCTCTCTCTCTCTCTCTATATATATATATATATATATATATATATATATATATATATATATATATACGTTTAATAGTTAAAATATTAGATATAATTATTTGGGGTTAATTCTATAACACTCTTGATAATTTCTTCAACAGTAAATATTTGAAACATTCATAATTATTTTTCTATTATGATGAAATAACGAAATTACTGGCTTATCGAAAGAAGGCTAACAAATATAAGATGTTAGTAGTACAGGCCTAGTAACGTTACATGAAGTAATGTATTTTATTAATTGATATTCGTCCACTATGCCAGTAATTGTATTATTTCCAAACAAATTATTATAATTTATTTGAAATAACAACCTATTACAGCATCTTGATGGAATTTAAATATGTTTTACAGACTTATTTGGATTTTTTATGTCATTAGAATATAAAAATAAACTACTAATAATATCGACATTTTATTAGAATATTTACGAATAAAAAATTTAGTACTTTTCTTTAAAAAAAAATCTAGTAAAACGATAAACTGTCGTGTCTTGAAACTTAAGGGCTTTAAAATGCTTGTAAAGTATCCAAAATCTAGAAATGGCACTTCCGGCTTCAATTTTAAAATATTATTATATTTTTAAACTTTTATTTTCTTTTATTATAGAAACATTGGAGAGTGAAGCCTCCTCGGATACAAATTGGAGGGACTAAAGCCCTCCCTTTCCATTAAGTCCGTACCGGTAAAATTAGTGTATCTGGTCACACATTGGCCTGGCGCGCAGTAGATAGATAGAAAACCTGTACCAGCCCTATTTTCAAAAACATTGGTGTTATAGGGCGTGTTGTATCAAAAGATATTGCAGGCGTGGCGGTCGTTTAGAAAACTAATAAAAGTATTTTTCTTCAAAACTTTATATAAATGATCTGGTTAGTAAGGGAAAGCAAATAATATAATATTTATGGTGGACTTTCTGCCTTGTCAAATCTACATTATTATAATATAATTACTATTGCTCACATTATAATGTCTGTGGAGCGGTCTTTTGCATCCTCTACCCTATGCACGCGCCAGCTTACGTGTGACCAGCTAAACTGGCCACATCACCTTCCATGATTACCGAATGGTCCCACAGAGCACCTAGTTGCTCAATGAATGGCCCATGTACGGTGATTGAACAAAGTCTTTCCTATTGACAATGTTATAAAAATGAGTCATTAGTAAATTATTAATTATGAAGAAATCATTTAACGCCATTAGGCTATGTCACCATATTCACTATTCCTCCTAAATACTTTGTGAATATCTCTGTAACACACCCGAGTTGCTTTAAATCTATGTGTTTCCAGCTGACCAATACACAGCCATGAATCCCATAGTCCTGAGATATAAGGGTCCTTGGTTCCTCGTGAGGACTGTTTACACAATTACAAAGAGCTTTATACGGACTTGAGTATTATGGTCTTGATTAGAAAGACCTTTACACGGCCACGAATCCCATAGTCCTGAGATATAAGGGTCCTTGGTTCCTCGTGAGGACTGTTTACACAATTACAAAGAGCTTTATACGGACTTGAGTATTATGGTCTTGATTAGAAAGACCTTTACACGGCCACGAATCCCATAGTCCTGAGATATAAGGGTCCTTGGTTCCTCGTGAGGACTGTTTACACAATTACAAAGAGCTTTATACGGACTTGAGTATTATGGTCTTGATTAGAAAGACCTTTACACGGCCACGAATCCCATAGTCCTGAGATATAAGGGTCCTTGGTTCCTCGTGAGGACTGTTTACACAATTACAAAGAGCTTTATACGGACTTGAGTATTATGGTCTTGATTAGAAAGACCTTTACACGGCCACGAATCCCATAGTCCTGAGATATAAGGGTCCTTGGTTCCTCGTGAGGACTGTTTACACAATTACAAAGAGCTTTATACGGACTTGAGTGTTATGGTCTTGATTAGAAAGACCTTTACACGGCCACGAATCCCATAGTTCTGAGATATAAGGGTCCTTGGTTCATCGTGAGGACTGTTTACACAATTACAAAGAGCTTTATACGGACTTGAGTGTTATGGTCTTGATTAGAAAGACCTTTACACGGCCACGAATCCCATAGTCCTGAGATATAAGGGTCCTTGGTTCCTCGTGAGGACTGTTTACACAATTACAAAGAGCTTTATACGGACTTGAGTGTTATGGTCTTGATTAGAAAGACCTTTACACGGCCACGAATCCCATAGTCCTGAGATATAAGGGTCCTTGGTTCCTCGTGAGGACTGTTTACACAATTACAAAGAGCTTTATACGGACTTGAGTGTTATGGTCTTGATTAGAAAGACCTTTACACGGCCACGAATCCCATAGTTCTGAGATATAAGGGTCCTTGGTTCATCGTGAGGACTGTTTACACAATTACAAAGAGCTTTATACGGACTTGAGTATTATGGTCTTGATTAGAAAGACCTTTACACGGCCACGAATCCCATAGTCCTGAGATATAAGGGTCCTTGGTTCCTCGTGAGGACTGTTTACACAATTACAAAGAGCTTTATACGGACTTGAGTATTATGGTCTTGATTAGAAAGACCTTTACACGGCCACGAATCCCATAGTCCTGACATATAAGGGTCCTTGGTTCCTCGTGAGGACTGTTTACGCAATTACAAAGAGCTTTATACGGACTTGAGTATTATGGTCTTGATTAGAAAGACCTTTACACGGCCACGAATCCCATAGTTCTGAGATATAAGGGTCCTTGGTTCCTCGTGAGGACTGTTTACACAATTACAAAGAGCTTTATACGGACTTGAGTATTATGGTCTTGATTAGAAAGACCTTTACACGGCCACGAATCCCATAGTCCTGAGATATAAGGGTCCTTGGTTCCTCGTGAGGACTGTTTACACAATTACAAAGAGCTTTATACGGACTTGAGTATTATGGTCTTGATTAGAAAGACCTTTACACGGCCACGAATCCCATAGTCCTGAGATATAAGGGTCCTTGGTTCCTCGTGAGGACTGTTTACACAATTACAAAGAGCTTTATACGGGCATGAGTATTATGGTCTTGATTAGAAAGACCTTTACACGGCCACGAATCCCATAGTCCTGAGATATAAGGGTCCTTAGTTCCTCGTGAGGACTGTTTACACAATTACAAAAAACTTTACACGGGCATTAGTCTTTTGGTCTAGAGAGATGAGGGTCCTTGCCTTGGTTCCTCGTGAGGACTTTGTATGCAATTACGAATTACTTTTTAGTATTCCCGTTTCTTGTATCTCGCTACAAAGGAAAATAAATTAAAAGCCCTAAAGATATTATAGAGACAGCAACGTTGAAGTAAACTATACGTCAAAAATAAGTTTTTAATGTGCTACAAAGTGTATGCCAATTTTAAACAAACATCGAAGAAAGGTTACATCAATAATGGACTCAAAAGAAGACAAGACGTGCCAGAAGAAAGATCGGCGCTTGCCAATAGTAACAGGTAGTTGAGGTTGAGTCTGGCATTCGATACCAGACAATAGCTACAGGTTGCTTCCGCCTGTCAATCATTCAAATGGCTTTTGCTTAAACAGTAAATATTGATTGTTGGAAGTTGCTAAGACATTTGGAAGCATCTGGATAAGAACACGCGCTGAGTAATAATGGCGAAATTATTATTAAATTGAAATGTCCCAGTTAAAAAGTTACTCCTCATTTCCTCCGCTCATGATTACAAAGCCAGTTGGCCTATTTCTGTGAGTTAATGTAGAGGCTATTTAAATGGCTACAATCTGGGAATAAATACGAGATGCGAGTGTCCCCGATCGCTGGGACAAGTCGTATCTATTTCTGAGCTCGGGGGCGGGCTCTTAACAGCAGCACCTAAATAGATACCGCACACCGCACCACGACAAACAAAATCCGGGCTTTTATTTGGAATGGAACAACGACATATTTGTATACCTCCCACGAAAGGCGTGTGTGGTTTCATTAACAAACAGCTTTGCTGATAAACCTCCTCGTCCTAATAACTGCGCTGTTTATAAATAAGTCGAAACGTTTTAGATTTAAAAACCGCCTAAAAAAATAATTAGCTAAACGGTATCTGCTGTTTTTGTTGGAAAACTTGAATAATTTTTAAAACCAAAAATTAAAATACTGGGATCTTATTCAAATGTGTATTTATTTGTTTGTAAAACCACGGTAAGTGCTAGACATCTCTTTTACCTCCCGTTAAGAGTAGGTCTCCTTCAGGTAAGCGACGATGCCCGCGTGATGCCATAAGTTTCCCTTATTCCCAGTACCCTGGAATCACTATGTCCTTACCATAGTCCTACCTAATTATCTGCTCTTTCTCCTAACAAGTGGGATCGTGTAGTCACTTCTTTAAGATACCGATAGAGGGTGGGTCTACATCAGGTAAGCGACGATGCCCACGTGATGCCATAAGTTTCCCTTATTCCCAGTACCCTGGAATCACTATGTCCTTACCATAGTCCTACCTAATTATCTGCTCTTTCTCCTAACAAGTGGGATCGTGTAGTCACTTCTCTATGGCACCGATAGAGGGTGGGTCTACATCAGGTAAGCGACGATGCCCGCGTGATGCCATAAGTTTCTCTTATTCCCAGTACCCTGGAATCACTATGTCCTTACCATAGTCCTACCTAATTATCTGCTCTTTCTCCTAACAAGTGGGATCGTGTAGTCACTTCTCTATGGCACCGATAGAGGGTGGGTCTACATCAGGTAAGCGACGATGCCCACGTGATGCCATAAGTTTCCCTTATTCCCAGTACCCTGGAATCACTATGTCCTTACCATAGTCCTACCTAATTATCTGCTCTTTCTCCTAACAAGTGGGATCGTGTAGTCACTTCTCTATGGCACCGATAGAGGGTGGGTCTACATCAGGTAAGCGACGATGCCCACGTGATGCCATAAGTTTCCCTTATTCCCAGTACCCTGGAATCACTATGTCCTTACCATAGTCCTACCTAATTATCTGCTCTTTCTCCTAACAAGTGGGATCGTGTAGTCACTTCTCTATGGCACCGATAGAGGGTTTGTATCCTTCAGGTAAGCGACGATGCCCACGTGATGCCATGATCCCTTTCCCTCTTCGAGGAACCAATATTTTTACGTAAGAAACGTGTTTCGTCGCAAAGTAGACGTCTCTACTCTGCGTCTACCTAGACAGATCTTGTAATTAAACTTTATATGACGCTGACTTATGCCACTTATTGTAAAACTGTTAAGACTACAAGTCCCTTACTACCTTTAAGTAAACTTTTAGGTTTAAACTAAATAAATTATTTAGTAAAACATTGAGGAACCATGTGGTGTGCACGGGAGAGGTGAATCGCTAAAAACGAACATTATAAATATAAATTAGTTCACAACTCAAATAAGCCGGGGGTCACTTGATTGTTTATGATTTTCGGGGTAATTTAGGAGCTGTTATGGGTGCGCTAGGGGCACGTTTAATTGTACCATTGATTAACGTAGGATCTGAAGTGGAAGACAAAGGAAACTATGGCTTGCGTAGTAAGGATCTCATCCCTGAAGTAAACCTTCTCTGTCGGTGGTCATTATGTGGTTTAATAATTAAACTGTGGCTTTAAATAATTGTTAGAGAAAATACATTGTTTTACGTCTATATTTACATTTGATACAAGGTAGACTGAAATACTGCCTTGATAAATACAACTGTAACGTAAAACGAACAAAAAGTAGCCTTGAAAATGCTATTACTATAAATAGGGGAGCTAACAAATATCATTTGCCAAAAACATTCATTCTTGAAAGCATCGGATGTGGAGAGGGGGACAGGAAGGGCAGGCACCGACTCATTTACCTCCGAGTTGACGGTAAGGTTATAAGTCCAAAATAAACTGATTCACCACATTCCATTCTGCTTATGCCCGACCACTGCCCCCATTGAACTCGATCAAACCTTGTTTATTTTTTGACCTAACACACAAGCTAATAGATTTAGCTTCTTAGTTATTTTGTTTTTGTTATAGGTTGGCAGCGAACGATTGTCTTTGTACTTAAACCATATTTTATTTACTCACAAAAATAATGAGCTGTTAGTATTGCTAGACAAACACACTTGAAAAAAAATCATTTTTTCCGTTTTTTCAAATGTTACTTGGAACACATTTAAGAAAAACAATTTAAAGGACATAAGTATATGACAAAGTGGTTTATGAGACAAAAATTATATTTTTCAAATGTTTTTCTTCCTACACTATGTTCTATTTTTTAAAGAGTTTAAGTTTTCTAATAGATTATTGTATTTAAAAGTATATATTTTATATAATCTCTTTTCGTAAAGATATATAGTAAAACATGGCTGCTAATATTATACTTAAATAAAATAAACATGTATATGGATTTATTGTATTTAATAATTGTTATTTTTATTGGTATTATTTTTTATTTATCATTTCTAATAAAATACATAGCCTGTAGAAACGGATAGAAGCATATGCTGATAGGCAAAATAATGGGGAAAAACAACACACAGATAACACAACAATAACACACAAAGACAAAAATACATAGCCTGTAGAAACGGATACAAGCATACGCTGATAGGCAAAATAATGGGGAAAAACAACAAACAGATAACACAACAATAACACACAAAGACAAAAATACATAGCCTGTAGAAACGGATAGAAGCATACGCTGATAGGCAAAATAATGGGGAAAAACAACACACAGATAACACAACAATAACACACAAAGACAAAAATACATAGCCTGTAGAAACGGATACAAGCATACGCTGATAGGCAAAATAATGGGGAAAAACAACAAACAGATAACACAACAATAACACACAAAGACAAAAATACATAGCCTGTAGAAACGGATACAAGCATACGCTGATAGGCAAAATAATGGGGAAAAACAACACACAGATAACACAACAATAACACACAAAGACAAAAATACATAGCCTGTAGAAACGGATACAAGCATACGCTGATAGGCAAAATAATGGGGAAAAACAACACACAGATAACACAACAATAACACACAAAGACAAAAATACATAGCCTGTAGAAACGGATACAAGCATACGCTGATAGGCAAAATAATGGGGGAAAACAACACACAGATAACACAACAATAACACACAAAGACAAAAATACATAGCCTGTAGAAACGGATACAAGCATACTCTGATAGGCAAAATAATAGAGAAAAACAACATACAGATAACACAACAATAACACACAAAGACAAAAATACATAGCCTGTAGAAACGGATACAAGCATACGCTGATAGGCAAAATAATAGGGGAAAACAACAAACAGATAACACAACAATAACACACAAAGACAAAAATACATAGCCTGTAGAAACGGATACAAGCATACGCTGATAGGCAAAATAATGGGGAAAAACAACACACAGATAACACAACAATAACACACAAAGACAAAAATACATAGCCTGTAGAAACGGATACAAGCATACGCTGATAGGCAAAATAATGGGGAAAAACAACACACAGATAACACAACAATAACACACAAAGACAAAAATACATAGCCTGTAGAAACGGATACAAGCATACGCTGATAGGCAAAATAATGGGGGAAAACAACACACAGATAACACAACAATAACACACAAAGACAAAAATACATAGCCTCTAAAAACGGATACAAGCATACGCTGATAGGCAAAATAATGGGGAAGAACAACACACAGATAACACAACAATAACACACAAAGACAAAAATACATAGCATGTAAAATCGGATACAAGCATACGCTGATAGGCAAAATAATGGGGAAAAACAACACACAGATAACACAACAATAACACACAAAGACAAAAATACATAGCCTGTAGAAACGGATACAAGCATACGCTGATAGGCAAAATAATGGGGAAAAACAACACACAGATAACACAACAATAACACACAAAGACAAAAATACATAGCCTGTAGAAACGGATAGAAGCATACGCTGATAGGCAAAATAATGGGGAAAAACAACACACAGATAACACAACAATAACACACAAAGACAAAAATACATAGCCTGTAGAAACGGATACAAGCATACGCTGATAGGCAAAATAATGGGGAAAAACAACACACAGATAACACAACAATAACACACAAAGACAAAAATACATAGCCTGTAGAAACGGATACAAGCATACGCTGATAGGCAAAATAATGGGGAAAAACAACACACAGATAACACAACAATAACACACAAAGACAAAAATACATAGCCTGTAGAAACGGATACAAGCATACGCTGATAGGCAAAATAATGGGGAAAAACAACACACAGATAACACAACAATAACACACAAAGACAAAAATACATAGCCTGTAGAAACGGATACAAGCATACGCTGATAGGCAAAATAATGGGGAAAAACAACACACAGATAACACAACAATAACACACAAAGACAAAAATACATAGCCTGTAAAATCGCAAATTTCAAATCAATGATAAGAGCAATGCTAAATAATGATTGAAAGAAGCTTGTCTTTTAGCAAGGCACACTCTACAGACTTGCTGCCAAGCATTACATGCTACAGCAACTAATCTATTTTGCAGAACTTTATCATCTAATTTGTAACCTTTAGGACTTCAATTATAGCTATAAAAAAAATCCAGAGACATCACACTGTTAAGCTCAACCAGGCCCAAAAATAAATTCACAGGAGATGCCATACTTAAATCTTCTATGCAAACTCTAATGTACAGAATCAGAGTTGATTTTTTGTCAATGTCGTCGACTCATTGATGATGATCGCAAACGTATCGATTGATTTGATTATATCCTGTACAATATGCTTTCTCATTTCTGCATTTATGTGGCTTATAATATCCACACAGGCCTTATATGAATGTAGTATGCAGCCCATATTTAAATCATTGAACTCTTGTACATCGATTTCTGACTCAAAGTCGTTATATGAGTGATTCTGTTTTGCTGTAACACTTTCTCTTTTGATACTGTATTTAGACACACGTTTTCTGTAGTTTTTTATGGGACTCTGCAACAAATGTTAAAGCTGTTAAATTTGTAGAGCTGTCTTTGTGATCATATATTTTCTTCCTAAAGCTATTTACTGCTGGACTTGAGTTCCTCCAAAACTAGTAATATCAGATACAGTCCATGTTTATACACTTTCGTGCCAGATTTTTTTGTATACCTAGCTATCCAACATTCCGACAAACCTCACGCCAGAGCCTTTTATTGTGTATAATAGGCCAGCTGTATTTTTCACAGAACTCGTTTCTAAAGTCCAACAGTCTAACCTCTGTTTCTCATCTCCTTTGATGTCGTCATTAGAAGAAGCTGAAGTAACGCTGGAAGATATAGGCTGTGTTGACTCCGGTGATGTAACTCCATTGCAAGAGTAGGACATATTTCGGTTTCTTCATCTAGTTTTGGTTTTTTCGGTTTACTAAAATAATATTAGTTATTTTATGCATTTAAAATGCCTCATACACGTACAACAAGACACAATTAGCAAAATTTACGCGCTTTGATTCCAAACACTACACGATTGAACAGAACAAACCCGTAAAAATGTCAGGCCGTCCAATGTTCTGTCTGCACTTATACAAGTATTGACAGATGAGTGAAAGATGAACTGTTGCTCCCAAGGGAGGGGGAGGATGAGTGAACTGGCACCTTCTATACGGCTAGAAGCTCATGCCAGTCAAAAACAAAGCCGACCTTCAATAAATGATGAGCTGGTTGAATATCGAGTGAAACATTTATTTATTTAGAGCAACGTTTCCGTAACTAATTTGTTGACCTTATCAAGGCTGTAGTGCTTTGAAAAACAAAGTCTTTACATTTACAGTTCCAATGAGTAATGTGAGGAAGTAAAACATCAATTCCCCCCATACACAAGCCCCCTATACACCCCCCCCTATACACAAGCCCTCTATACACAAGCCCCCCATACACAAGCCCTCTATACACAAGCCCCCTATACACAAGCCCCCTATACACCCCCCCCTATACACAAGCCCTCTATACACAAGCCCCCTATACACAAGCCCCCTATACCCCCCCCCCTATACACAAGCCCCCTATACACACGCCCCCCTATACACAAGCCCTCTATACACAAGCCCCATATACACAAGCCCCCTATACACAAGCCCTCTATACACAAGCCCTCTATACACAAGCCCCCCTATACACAAGCTCCCCTATACACAAGCCCCCATACACAAACCCCCCTATACACAAGTCCCCCTATAAACAAGCCGCCCTCTACACAACCCCCTATACACAAGCCCCCCTATACACAAGCCCCCCTATACACAAGCCCCCCTATACACAAGCCCCCTATACACAAGCCCCCCTATACACAAGCCCCCCTATACACAAGCCCCTCTAAAATTTTTAATAACTACTTCAGAATCCGGCACCGAATATGCAACAAACTGGGAAGTATTCACTTGGGGCGGATCAAGAATATTTTAAAAGAGCAAGATTAAAATATTCCCATTAGGAAAAATATCCAAGGGTATTTACTCTTCCTAAAAAGTTCTAATAAGAAACTAATAAGCCTATTTTATAATTTAACTAACAGCATTTTATAGCATAATTATTTAGTCCTTTAGTTCTGATCGTACCTTAAGTCGATACTTCTCCTTACATCCGTTCTACTATGTAGAGGATACTATAGTGCCCTCCCAGTAGAAGTGTACATGCTTTACATCACAATCCCAGGGAAAGGAGCCCCCCCTTCTGGCTGGATCCGCTCCAGCGAGATACTAACCACCTGAAAGGTAGCTATTAATCTTTGTTCCCTGTCTATAACCAGTCAATTGCTTATAAACTCCTAAAGTAAACCATAATGCTTCCTAAAAATACTAGTCCAAGACATAGCAAGGGACTCAAGTATAGAACAAAAGGGATGGAATAACATAAACAGTATAACGCCTGGGGCAGTTTTATATTCACGATGATATATCGTCGCCCTGGAACTCAAAGGATGCAAACTATTTACTTATCCTTACTGACGGTTATTTGCACGTAAATGTCTAGTAAACTTTATCCTTGATGATTCTTCTTAATGCTGCACTTTCCTCTCCAGAGCCGATTACTTCATAATTAATGTTAAACTAACAAACCTTAACCTCACCGTAATGCTTCATTGTTTATGAAAAAAATAAAGTGCTATCAGATTTAACTAGAAAATCGTAATAGAGTATTTTGTTTCTGTGTTTATTTTCACATTAGTCCAGATTTTAGAATGAGGCTTATGTTGTTACAGGCCGACTCTGACCAGTACCACTCCAGCAAGACTAACAGCGTTCAAGAATCCAGCCGCCACGAGAAGCAGTTTCGGCAGTTAGAGCTAAGCAGTATCCCGTTGCCAACAACCGGAGGTCACGTTACAGGTGCGAATACTCTTTTAGTAATAGTGCACTTGTTTATTCAGTATTAGGCCTACTTGGGGTAAAAGATATAATGACATAAAACAAAACAATTACCAAATTAATGAATAATTTTTAAACAAAGGGTAGACGGTATCTGGATGGGGGCAAGGAAGGTTGTGAGTAGAACAATGACCTTTTATGAGTCCAGTTGAGTTTACGACACCACCCTGTCAACCCTTGTCAACAGTCAACAATAGCTAAGCGTTAGCCCCCAGTAAAATAGTTTTAGTCGCATATACAAAATTCTTAGATAGACTTTAGGATAAAATTAGGATAAAAATTGTTGACTGCATTTATGAAATCGATAAATAACTCCTCAGTTGTTGGATGAAGACTTCTCCGAGTGTATTCTGTGAGGTATGTCTCTATATTAGGAGAAGATATTTTACCGATTCGCCGCCTCGTGTCTCTTTTTATTTTAGCCCAGTTTGATACAATTCTCTGAGTGTGTATGCTACGATCATTAGGATTCAAGAAGTTACGTGTACGATTCACATTAAAATGCTCAAATGCAGCCAAAAGTAATGCTCGTGTATTATATCCTTTCCAACTACCAGTAACTATTGTTGTACCGAGCTCAACATATTCAGTAATCAAGTTTTTTAATGTGTGTGCATCTCTTTTTGCAACTACTTTGAGAAAACATTTTTTTGTGTTTCTTTCATTACCGCCTACAACCCATCTTGTTTTTGTTACTCGCCCTCTGTTTTATTTTCGACTCCCAAAAGCACTTTCATCAATTTCAACGACGCTGTTGACACCACCCAACTGAGTACTCGTTTCAATCAACCAAACCGTTAGTAAATCCCGAAAATCGTTCACAAGCCGTTGCACAGTCTTTTCATTTAACCCCGTTTCTCTAACTATGGTATTTTTTGAGTACTTTAGAAGCCAACCCACTAAAACTAATACAATTTTAGACATTGAAATTGTATAGCTTGCAAAAATGGTTCCATTTCGAATCGAATCTTTCCTCCGGCAGGTTCTAAGTACCTAGAAGCATCTCGATGGGGGGTTAACGCTTCATTACACAAAGGTTGACAGTAGTGTTTTATTGTCTGTGGAAGGGTCGTACAGTTTTATTGTTTTCTGTAGAACCTTACTTGCCCCCATTCAGATACCGTCTACTCTAAACAAATATAAAATATTTTTATGTTAATTATGTTTTAAATATAAAGCAAAAAATTATATCTGAGTTGATTCAATTTAAAACAATCCAACCTTTTGCTGTAAAAAATGTTCGTTATTTTACCTTAGCTAAATGACATTTGTATTTCGCTGTAAAAGGCAGTTGTTTTATCTTAATGAAATTACGTCTGGATTTCGCTAAAAAAGGCCAATGTTTTATCTTTATTAAATTTAATCTGAATTTCACAACAAAAATTTGATGTGTTATATTGATTAAATGGTATCTTGATTTCGCTTCAAAAGCCCGATTATTTACCTTAATTATATTACCTCACTACAAAGTTTTGTTAATTTTTTTTCAATAGTTTCAATATATCTGTTTGAATCCATGATCCTTCTGCTGTAACACTTCGATAGTTCGTCTGTAAAATCTGCAGGTTTTGAATTGAAAACATCGATAACTAACTTAAAAAACGGTATTAAAGTGATTTTAGTATTTTACTTCAGAAGAATCAACTTTCAGTACAAAACCATAATTTGCAGCTAAGATTTTGTATGGTTATAAATAGAAATAATATAAGAATTTAGATCTTGAATGTCTCGTTATTTTATTCCATAGGCGTCGATTTGTTGATGTAAAAACCTATATTTCATTTTAATTCTCAGGAACCGGTCGATACACAAGTACCGATAGTACTTCCGTTAAGAAATCTGGTGTTTTGGCTTTATGTGCCCTGGTATTAACAATTGGCCTCGATATGTTTGTCCAACCGTTCTATTTAGTTGATGAATGGCTGTCAGGTGGGAACAGGGAGATTCAGAGTTTATAAATAAGAAACTATTAATCAGCCATGGCACCCTGACTCGTTGGACACAACAGACATTTTTGCAGAAATAAATATGTCAGCCACGTATTTCACAAGTCTACTACCTACAGCTATTCTCCCCACTTTCAAATTCTACATTTTTTAAATCCTGTTATGGATACGCGTTACGTAACAGACAGATTTATTAGGAAATCCATTAAATAAATAATTACTCATCCTATGATAGTTTTTATCCTCCAACAGTTTATTCATATTAAAAATAAATTAATTATTTCACACACTTTAAATATCAATTTAGGTAGAAATTAGAATCGATCTTCACATTTATACAAAAGAACACCACAGAATTTCAAAGATATAAAACCTCATCAGAATTTCTTCCACTTCATGGCAACCTTCGTTGCCACGACCCGAGTCTAAATATAAACTCCTTTATTTAGCTCCAGCATCAATTTGTCAAAACTTTCAAATACCTGTTATGCATGAGTAACCTGAGTAAAAGTTTTACAATTCTGTAACTCGTACTCCATTTCGTTAAACTAGCAGCTACCAAATTTAGTAACCTTCAAATAAAAGCAACGTAAACCAACCGGTTGCTAAAGGGTAGGCGTGGCTCAATTTTTCTCGGTCTTTAGACAACGTGTTAAGGCGTTCGTGGTACGCTTGCATCAGGAAACTTAACTTCTTTCTTTCCCACGTAACCTAACCTAACTGTATATTTTGTTACTATATTGTGGCCTAATATTGGGAACGAAAATTTTTATAAATTTCAAATAGTTCTCAACTGTGTCTTCGTTGCTCAACAAAAAATTATCTATTTTGCTAATAAACGACAAAGACTAAATCAACTTGGGTTTTTACATTTATCACTTCAAAATACATTCTAAACAAGAAAAACGTTATTTTAAATGTCGAAAACCTTAATCAGTGCTTAAAGGTTTTAAATATACAAACATACCCTCCATTTACCAACACTTCATAAACTCAAAGTTTCCAAATAAAACAGGACACTATGTTATACTACACTATACCGTTGTTATAGGAACTAACTATATACATTAGTTATATTACATTATAGCTACAAACTATCCGATTAGGAATAGTTTGACTATAAAAAAATTAAGTTTAACAAAGTAAACTCGCACATCAACGTAACAAGCTTATATGCATTGCAAGGCTGAGGAAAATGGAGGCCACTCGTTCAATTCGGCAATCGGTTAATTTACGCATGAAGCTTAATATGTCTTTCTTTAAAACGAAATCTACTCTAACCTGATACTTTGTATATTTTAATAGAAATGTTTAGTAATGTAGTTTAATAAGCAATTTTGTAGAAGTACGCAGAAAGACTTGAGTTTTAACAGCAGATTATATGACGGTAATTAATATAAGTTTCAACAGTGGGCGATAGCACCCCGATATCCCCCTTAGCATAATAAGATACGCCCTCTGTAGGATAATAAAATGCGCCCCTAACCGACAACTACTCCTCATCTTTCACCTACCCATATTTATTTATAGACCTATTAGGTTGTTGAATTTAAAGAGGAAATTATCTTGATATTGACTCTAATTTCGTTGTAGAAAATCCATGCAAGGCTTATTTTGTTAATTTTGATCTTGAGGCTACAGATATAGCGCCCCAAGCAAGAAAAGCTTTACCTCTCTTTGAAAGAAGCTTTAAATGTATGTTAAGGTAAAATTACATCCTATAATTAAAGTCCAATTTATTTTTGTACTAAAAACTCTTAAAGGTAGGTTTTTGTAATTGTTTAGAGCATGATTATTTTTCTGTATTCCTCCAGCTGTTTCACCCAACTTTTAAAAGTAACGAATCTAGTGAAACTGGATGCATATTAGGCGTTAATATTACTAGTAAATATTTTCTTCATATTGATTTATAATTTCTTACATGCATCCTGGGGTCCGCCCCTCGACCTGTCGTTCCCCTCACCGCAGGAGTGATTATCTAGCCCTCTGAGTCTTTAAAACTGTTTATGTTTTGCAAATTTAAAAAAAAACTGTTTACTTATTAAGGAAATATTTTTAAGTAGCATATGTAGCATAGGCCTTTGTAAATATTATTTTACCCTATGAGTTGGAAGTAAGGGTGAGACTATTTGTAGTTTCACTGTATACAGAATAGATATCAAAAAGACGCCCCTACAGTTTACCCACATACGGAAGTCAAAAGCACAGACAGGTCGTAAAACCCCACTGTAACTGGCTTGTTCCTCCCGTTCTATCTGTAGATGTTTGTGTAAAGTAGTAGTATCATCGCGTAATAAGTTGCTTACAAATTTTAGATTGAAACTAGAGTTGGGCTACATGGTTTTTTTAAGTAAACAGTTCAGAATCGATTACTTCCATTTAATGTCCAATTCTTATTGACCATTCTTATTTAAGTCCATAAAAGCAAATTTTCTGTCACAATAAATAAGAAAATTCATCTTTTTATATCACATTATTATCGTCTTTATTACTATCTACCATTTTTATCACAATAATATGGCTGGAAAAATCGCATATCTTTTGTGAAAAATAAAAACAAATCAGAATATTATTACCTTCTTACAGGGATTCAGCGAATTGAGGAAATTGAGACTAAATAGATATTTATTAATTAACAAACGTTTACAGCTACTATTATTCACACGATGACATTTATAATAGTAACAAACTGTTTTAATTAGATCTAATAATAGCTAAGTTCGCTAATAGTAGGGCCTATATTTACACCTTACATGGACTTAACTGTCGCTAAAGCATTCATTCTGTTGTCTACGTTGTAAAACACTGACCTTTTACGTTTAGCAAAATTTCATACATCTACTTACCAATTCTAGCAATGTCTAGTAATTTCTATCCACTTTACTTCTAGAAGTTACCAGGCTTTGCTGTTGTGTCCGCTCAAGTCCGAAAGTACTTGTAAATATGTCGAGCCGTGTGCTATAAAGCACGGATGGAGCCCTTTACCTGTTATAGTATTATAAAAAATTAATAAACTAACCAAACAATTTCAACAATAACGTCTTCTTAAAACAATATTGCTCACTGTAGATAAGCCTAATGCTAATAAAATACACTCTATACTTTCCAAGTATGAGCTCATTACTTACAACCCCGTAATAAGTAGGCCTACTTAGATTAAATTTTCTAGTTAGAAAGTTAGAACCATCAAAAATACCCGTGGCATTGGCGTACTTTCATCTGAAGATTATTGATTTGCAATCAAAATGCACATTGGGATTTAAAAAAAAAGTTTCTGTGATTTAAAAGGTTTGAGGCCTATTCATTTATAATGCCAAATGTTAAAGTTTAAGAAATAGGTACAATTTTACGCCATCCTAGCTTCTAAAATTAGACACACACGTCTTGATAAAATAACTTAATGAAATTAGTTCTGATTTGAAATGCATTCCTAATTTAATAAGTAATCAATGGACATTAAATTTAATCCATATTTAGGATTAAAGGTTTACAAGAAGTTAGAAGGTCGTGTACATAGATTCTTTCATTAATATGAATTATATCTAGTCCATGTAGACACTCTTAAGTTTTATTCCTCAGATATACGGCCTTCGCCAAACGGGGCTACTCGCATTGCGCATGCCCATTTATTAACAACTCTAAAGTTTGTAGGAACCTTTCTCGGGGCTATAATATTCGAAAAATGATTGAAATTATTATGAAATTTGTAACAAAACCGGCCGACATACAATAGTGATCTGTTTAACAAACAATTTAAACACCTAAATTCGCCTAAGACCTCCGTGCTACACCTCCTGCTCTCATACGCGTTGAACACTTCGTTACACGTGCTGCGGGGAGTTCCCGCTTTTTTACGTAGCTTTGTAATATTGCTAAACGGGCGGCAATAATTAAGTCAAACTGGAGGATATCTTCCCTTTACCCACCATGCACCGGAAAACCCCGATTCAGTTGATCCTAAGACGATAGGCAACCTACAATGAAAGTTTAGAGTGGTGTGGCGAAGAATTCCCACATATGTGTGTAACCGTGTAGTTCTTTCATGTTAAAACATTATCGATTGATTTAGTAATGTGTATATCTCGTAATATAAGTTATTAGTTGTATTTATCAACGTGGACGTAATTTAGAAGCCCAACGTATTAACTTAGAAGGATTTTATTAATTTAGAGAGTATTTTATAAAACTCCTCAGTCTGCGAGGAATCGCCCGCCTACTCGTGCGACCATGTTACAGAAGGTGCTAGTGGGATTTGAGGCATTTAGATAAATATTTTAACTAACTCTACCTATTATTAAAAGAAAAAAATTTTGTTTACAAAATGATAGTTGAGGCTCCATAGATTGTAAAAATAATAAATATGTTTATTGCTAAAGAAAAATAATTCAAAAAAGTTAAAGAAAATTAGAGTGAGGTTATCCCGTTATGCGAGTAACCCTGTTACTTTTTCTACACATGCAAGGGAGGGTTTAATACCTAAAGGCATTATGGGTAACCGGTTCCACTTTCTGAAGCCGAGTGGTGCGGTATTTGGTTATTCGTGGTTTATTTTACTGAATTATTCAATTCCATAAAGGCTAGAAAATTGGTGATAAAATGTAAAATTCTTGTCAGAGTGTTGCCCTTATAAACGTAATAAATCTTTATAACACTTGAAACTTACATTTTTCTAAACCGTAAACAGTTTATAATTTTTTTAAATAAATAAAACGTTTTAAACCACAACAACTTTTTATTTAAAACCTGATGGACATTTTGATTGCAACACTATAATTTTCAGAGTAAATTACTACAAGACCCTTAAGCTATAGTAATTTCCTCTGAAGATGATTGCTTTGTAATAGAAATGTACATCAGGATTTAAATTAAAAAATTTTGTGGTTTAAAAGGTTTTATTTACAATAAAATATTATACCACAAGTTTGTTATAGAAAATAGTTTAAGTTTTAAACAAACTCTAATTATTAAATACTGACGCCTTGTTTCTTGGTTTTTGTCCTTGTTTTAAGGGATAATATTTGACACCACGTAGAGCAGAAGTTACGAGTGAGTCAGTAGAAGTTAAAAGCAGATTTTACGAGCTTGTCCAACCTTAAAAGCTCATAACTTCTCCAACCGAGATGTTCGCCGACTTAGACCCGCAATATATAACACATTTTTAAATTAAAAAAATATTGATTGCGTGTTAAGAAGACCTGTACATTTCTAATGACAAGAAGTAAGGTGTAACTCGTATAACGCGTATATGAATCTTCAACTTTGATACATATTTAAATATATTGATTTATGGATAATTAGTTGTAACTAAATAATGCTAATTTCGGGGGTCGTCCTTACACCATCAGAACACTGACCTACAGATTTCGATGTCTTCAATTAAATGCCTCATTAGAGAAACACTAGCAAAATGAGTTGATTCCTCGTACTTCATTATTTCCTATGAGAAATATATTTGTTTCGACACGTAACGGCTTTCAGCAAACATTCACTACTAATAGTCACTCTTTAATTTTTTTTATTGAGACAACCTCAATATATCATAGAAAACATATAGTTTACATTAACACAAGTAAAAATCTTCTCGGACAATCTGTTAATCATCCTCATCGTCGATGTCCACATTATTCTGGACACTAGTTTACTTCTCCAACTCGATGACATTCAAGTTTCTTCCTGTTTATGTTCACTTTACCATTTGGATAAGCTTTTGTAATTGTTAGTCATGCCACTTGACTGGGAACCATCGTAACGTAAAACTTGATGTCAAAGCTAGGTTACAAACTTCGATTTTTCCTTTCTCTTATGTTACATACATTCAAATAGATTGCAAACAAGTAGACAATTATTTCAACTGACGCAACCATAAATTTTGCTCAACACGCTGTATTAACAATCACTGTACAAACATAGGGTAGATGTTAAAACACAGCCTTTGGATCAGACCATTCGCCACTAATTACAGTACTGCGTTATACTACATTACCATGCAACAATATAGGCCCACTACATCACTACAATGTACCAGATTATGCTAAATTTAGGTTAAAAAAATAATAAATATTTCAATGAAAATGGGGTAACAAAATTATTAAAATAAAGTGAGAATTTATAGATTATTAAAACTTTTCTTTCAATTAATTTCTTTATGTGTTTGTACATACTCACAAGTTTTGATATTAGGAAAAACGTTTTGATGTATGGACGTCATTTCAATGAAATATCGACGTTTCTATAGTTAATTAGGTATCTTCTTTAGACCCACCTTTTTTACACGGGTATCAACAGTAGGGTTCAGGAATGTGTAACAAACCCACAAACTAAAAAAAAGTATAAAAAGAGCCCCTCAACTGTTATTATATTCAAATATTCGACAGCTCCTATTGTTAAATGCCTCAAATAAACTGTGACAAACTGTTATAAATAAAATTGTACTCTTTTATTCTAATATTTTTTTTCTACTATTTGCTTTCATTTTTGGTTTTGTTACTCCTGGAAACCTACTGTTGATGGCCATGTAAACAAGGGCGGTTGGGCCTAAAGAAATATATATCGAAACGTCGATGTTTAATTGAAATAAATGTTAATTAACTCCTATACCAAACAGTTTTTTTTCTAATACAAAATTATTTTATTTCTAAAATATTCAAGTATTTTTAAATTTCAGATATTTATATTTCAATACAAATAAACCACTGAAAATATTACAATGTTATTGAGTATATAAAATCTACCTAAGTAGAGCTAATCTTTAACGCTAGGAAAAAATTAGTCAATTTTAAAAACGTGTTTAATCCTTTTATTTTATTTTATTATTCATTTGCTTTTTAGTCTTTGATTTATTTATTATTTATAAGTTATTAACTATAAAACCCTTTGAATAATTTATTTATTACTTTATTATATATAGGATGGTAGAGAGGACCTGTTAACGATGCCACAAACGTAAAGTCCATGGCTTCGCTTCAGGTGGTGAAATATAAATAACTAAACATTGTCACCCACTTCTGAGCTCCATTACAGATAGAAAGTCTCTAGCTCATTGCTTAAGTTGAGTTTAGAATTTCTTGAACAGCGGTTTGTCTAAATAATATTTTGCTTTACGGTTTCACGTCATGCTTATACCCGCCAAGTGGTACCGTTCCTTAGAGAATCAATACAGTTCTGTTTACATTTGACAAAAATAAAAAATATTGTTTTATTAATTCGTTATTGTTTACTTCAATTCAGCTAGAAAATGGCACCGATTTCAAGCGAAACTGCAAGTTGCTACTAGGCGAAGGCTGTAAAAATGGTCTTGAATGAATAAAGGCAAAACCTGTCATTGCAATTAGTCGAGAGTTATTTTCGTCGGGCATTGATTTATAAAAACGTGCGTTCTTACTTCGGACAAAATTTCCTGACGCTTCTGTCAGCTCCAAATTATCTCTGGGAGGAACCGACCGAAAGACTTGCGGAGCAAACACATATAAAAGTTTCTTCTATGTTAAGTGTTCAGACACTACTTTGATATTTCTTTACAAGTTATCGGCATAAAAAATTATAATACATTAAAATTTTCAGATTTAAAAAAATTCTAAAACATTTGTGTTTATGTTTATATTTTTGTGAATGTGTTTTTTTATATGTGAATTTATATTTTGTGTATGTATTTACGCGACTTTTGTGTTTATACTTGTATGTTTTTTTTACTTTATGCTTAATCGTTAATATTTTTTGTTTTTCGTCTTTTTAAAACGATATTTATTGACTCGCTTTCTGGTACAAATTTTGCAAACCAACTTCCCAAGTTGCAGGACTATACATTCTTTTGCATATGTTAGGGTTGAATGAGAACACAATAATATTGGGTTATTGGTCCGAACCGTATTAAAAGCGGGTAAATAATTTTATTTTATTATCGAAAAACAATAAAAGGCGTCAACGTAACGTATACAGATAGAGTCGAAGAAACGTCATTGATAGATAGGTGTAACGGTTCTATATTTAAAAATAATCACACACATTCTGAAATGAAAATAATCACACATACATAAACATACACACACACACGCGCGCGCGCGCGCGTGTGTTATTATTTTTAAATATAGCTACAATTTATTAAAATTGACCTAATTTTAAAATATTTAGGAAAATCTGTGGGTGTTGAATCCGTGAGAGCTTTTGTATCTGTGTTGATCTAGAAAACAATTATTTTGTAGTTTTTTGTTCGTTTTAAAAACGTATTCAAAAAAATTATTTCCATCAAGATATATAATTGTGTTCTCAAATAAATGCTTTAAAATAAATATTTAGTGGGTTTTTTTGGAAATAGATGCGTACATTTCTAACTAAAATATACATAATATTGTTGAAGTAGAAACAAACAAGTATACAGTTTTAATTAATAATATGTTTTGTTTTTTTTTTTAAAACAAAACCAATTTTCGACAAACGTATCAACTACACAAAATAAAATATACTCGCATACTCAATCTACAAAACTCAACACAAATATGCAAAAAATGTTAAAGTGTACAGATACAATTTAAGTCATTAATTTATTACTCATTGAATTTCCCCGTTATCAGGATGTATTTGTGTGTTTTGGTCGTATTTTCCAGTTGATTTAAGAATTTGGTACGTCTTTAAAGGATCATTTAACACAACTCATTTAAACAGATTTAATTGAACATAAATATAGTGATTGCACTATTTTTAGATATAACTTGCTATATTTGCATTTATATCTGTATTATATACGCACGTTAATGCATGCGTAGTTTTAAAAATATATAGGGTGCAATATTGTTTGTAGTTTAAAGTTAGGAAGTTGTTGAACATTAAGAGATCAAGACTACTGTGTAACGAAAATTATAAAAGTTTTTACAAAAAAAAATACAAAGGTATACAATTTTTAGTCAGGAAAACAATTGCTTGGGCTTTTGGCTTAAAAAATAGAATTAGTTTATACGTTTATTGAAATAGTGGTTGCCAGAAACGTAACTCGGGAAGCACAGAAAACGCTTAATGTAAATGGTCCCCCTCGAGCTAAGCACAGGGGAAATGAGTTTTAATTAAATATAGTAGAAACCATTAATTACTGGCAAATACGTTTGAGTTATTATTTAAGTGTATATTGCACGTACGTACAGTTTGCACCTGAAAAGTTAATCGATATTATCGAAGGTAAGGCGGGAGGGGTGTGGGAGTGCCAAGGTCCCGCCGAGCCTCCGAGTCCTAGGTTCTTAGAAGCGGAGAGTTCCAACCAGCGCAGTAGTATCATCGCGGCAGGCTTCGACCATGTTCGTGCCAAGGTTTGAGCCCGTAGAAGCCACGTGGCAGGATGTGTGCACTTTCTTTCGTTCTAACCCAAAATGGGTGACATACAGCGAGATAGACGGCGAAGAAACTGCGATATGCTACGCCTACGTGAGCAAGTCCAAGGAACGCTACAGTCCCAACACTGACTTCGAACCGCTCACTTTTCGAAGAGCTTACTACATCCAAACGCGGAAAGGTAAGGCATACGCGTTACCCGTGTGATAGTGCAGTGCAGTGTAAAGTTCGGCAATATCCGCGTGAGTGGGTCACTGTAGTACTTAGTTCGTCATTATTTCGGGTTTATCACCATTCTTGCTATAGATATAAGAGCTAACACTGTAAAATATTATTTTAAAATAGTTTATTTTTGAAAATAATTTCAGACTCAACCGTGACCAGGTAAGGTGTTTTTGAAAATACAAACAATTTAACCGTCACAAAATATCATAAACATTTCTCTCTTATAAAAATTTTATTTCTATTGTGTGTTAGTTATTTATCGAATATCTTAGTGAAGTTTCATAGTAAGAAATGATATTTCGATTTAAGATGACGTAAGACCTAAGCACTTTAGTTTCTTTACCGTAAGCGACATGAAAAATATTTTAACCTTTAAATATTAAACTATCGTATGCAGTAAAAATGTCGCTAATTTCCACGATAAAAGAAAAACAACTTCAATCTACCATTTTTTAATCTACCTATCTAGATGAATTTATAGTTTCAAGTAAATGTTTATAAAAATTTGTCGATATTTTTGAATACCTGAGCATAGATTTTATCGAGAATAAAAAAAGGTTGTCTAATATAAAATTTAAAAAAAAATTTCTGTAAAATATTTGTATAATTTATTGCTTATAAAACATTTTGTGGACTAGAAAAATAATGGAGCAGTCGAAATTGCTAAGCTTCGCATGCAATGACAGAATGAAAGGGAGGATTTTTATCTTATACATTTTTTCGATAATTTAAAGTCGTGTCGTTGTTTTTTTAATCCAAACTTTTTGTATACATAAAATTGTTATAAATTCATTTTGTAACTAATTTTTCCAATTATTTGGATGTTTTTAATACACTTTTCAACTTATATTTATTTGCAATAACTATGCAAAATATTTTTAAAAAATAATATTTTATTTTAATGAGATATAATTTAGGGTAAATATTTACAGTAATATACTCACTATATGGTCCTCATTATGTATTCGTGGAATGCGAAGCGATACTCGTCGGCAAATTGGCAAACGTATAAACGCATTGCTTTTAAATCACTATGCTCGATTCCGATTCCAAAATGTATAAACATAAATATTCATAAATGAAGCAGATATTTTTACAACTGTGAATGACCGGACTAAAAATACTTGTACAGTGGTGAGATAGAAGTTAACTCTAGCCACACATCTAATACTAAACCTTTTAACGCTGTTATGTTAGTATCACAACACTCTAAAAATACTATAGATTTATGTCGAAACGCGCTATCATTTATCTCTCCCTAGTTAAATTGAGGATGAAAAAAATCATATTGTAAAAATAAGAACAGTACAACCGTTTTGAAAAATAAAGAAGTAGGTCACATTAAATGCTCTGGGCAGTATTTATCTTTATTTTATTTATCTATTTTCGGTACTTGAAGGAGAGGAAAATCTACATCGGGCAGCAGGATTACGGTCCCTAATCTGACATGAAACCATGGTAGAGAATATATATGTGTACCTTGCATTTCTTAGCATGTTAACATATGTACCACATTTATTCGGAATCATATATTCGTAGCTCACATTTTTTATATATAAACTTATGTACCATATTTCTTGGGAAATATAAATTTGTACCACACATTTCTTGGTATATAAATATATATACCACATTTCTTGGAAATATACGTTTATATCTCACATATTTTGGTATATAGTTATATGTTTCACATTTCTTGGAAGTATAAATTTGTACCACACATTTCTTGGGAAGTATAAATTTGTACCACATATTTCTTGGTATATAAATATATCTACTACATTTCTTGGAAATATACGTTTGTATCTCATATATCTTTGTTTGAAAATATGTGTACCACATTTCTATAGAAGTGTAAATTGGATTTCATATATTTTAGTACGTAACACATTTCTTTGAAATTATAAATTTGTATCCGCCATTTCTCGTTATAAAAATATATGTATGTATGTAGGCTCAGAGAACCTAAGAATTTCAGCAAATTTGCATGATTGGGTTTTAATCTGCTTCTTTCTGGCGATAAAACCTCTCTGCTGGAACGGATGTGCTAACAACTAACAGATATTTTCTAGCTAATTAATGTAAGGATGATTTTGGCGGTGAAATAACATTTTAAATCTTGAATGGATTGTCCCCTTAACGTCCCTAAGGTGTGATTGATACCGTTACTCCCCCATCAAATCTTTCACGCCAACCCATCCCGAACAATCTCAAAAGTTTAAACCAATGGTGACTTCTATCCTACATACTTGGTACGGAAGTATGATACATGGATTCTTGATCAACTTAATTCGTTTTATTTTCAAAATATTTTATAAAAATAACATCTGTTTATAACAGGCGCAACGCTTTATTAAATAATTTATATTCCCAAATTCAATTGCATTTACTTTTACTATACTTGTAGGAATCAAGGTCAAACCGATTGATACAAATTTTTTATATGTTAAAAATTCCAACAACTAACCACCATGTGTCTCGTGATTTTTAGGTCTTTTTAACATCAAGATGAATGCAAAAATAATGTTTAGTTTCTTTATATTTCAAATGTAAATATATTGCCTCGAAATATCGTTGTTTCCTATATATCGGATATGACAATATCAGTAAAAAATATTACCAATCCGTCTAAGATATATCGATAATATTACCAATCCATCTTTAATATATAGATATTTCGATATGTCGCTTTTGCATCTCCCAACCTTACTATTGGTATTATCCTCCGCGATTTTTTCTTTGAAGTCTCTGGGCCAAGGATAAGCACTTTGTAACTGTAGCTAGTGATGACGGTCGGTCTTGAAAGAAACCTCCTATTGGTTTTATCCTCTACAGATACGCAATCCGGGTTGGTTTGGAGTATCCGGGCCACAGATACGCAATCCGGGTTGGTTTGGAGTATCCGGACCACAGATACGCAATCCGGGTTGGCTTGGAGTATCCGGGCCACAGACACGCAACCCGGTTGGCTTGGAGTATCCGGACCACAGATACGCACCCGGGTTGGTTTGGAGTATCCGGACCACAGACACGCAACCCGGTTGGTTTGGAGTATCCGGGCCACAGATACGCAACCCGGGTTGGTTTGGAGTATCCGGACCACAGATACGCACCCGGGTTGGTTTGGAGTATCCGAGCCACAGATACGCAACGGAGACCCACTCTTTGTCACTCACCAATGTTGTATGCTTTTAATGTTTTAGGTTATTGGTGAAAGCTACTAAAGATGTTGTGTTATTATTGTTGTGTTTCGTTAATGGTGTGGGCCACTAATGATGTAGGCTAGTAAAGAAGTAGCGTCGCCAATGTTTGGAGTCATTCATGTTATAGCTTCAATAATATCGTATATTACGAATATTGATATCACTAATGAAGTTGGTTACTGATGTTCTGGGATACCAATACTCTATGCTACTAAATTTATGTGGTCGCTAATGTTGTGTCTAATGTTGCAGAGCTACTCTCTATCAGGATCGTAGGGTTACTTACCTGAAGTAGAGCTACTTTCTATCAGGGTCGTAGAGTTGCATACCTGAAGTAGAGCTACTCTCTATCAGGGTCGTAGGGTGCTTACTTGATGCAGAGCTACTCCCTATCAGGGTCGTAGGGTTGCTTACTTGAAGTAGAGCTACTCTCTATCAGGGTCATAGGATTGCTTACCTGAAGTAGATCTACTCTCTATCAGGGTCGTAGGGTTGCTTACCTGAAGTAGAGCTACTAGCTATCACGGTAGTAAGGTTGATTACCTGAAGTAAAGCTACTCTATATCAGGGTCGTAGGGTTGTTTACCTGAAGTAGAGCTTCTCTTTATCAGGATCGTAGGATTGCTTACCTGAAGTAGAGCTACTCTTTATCAGGGTCGAGGGTTGCTTACCTGAAGCAGAGCTACTCTCTATCAGGGTCGTAGGGTTGCTTACTTGAAGTAGAGCTACTTTTTATTAGGGTCGTAAGGTTTCTTACCTGAAGTAGATCTACTCCATATCAGAGTCGTAGGGTTGCTCACCTGGAGTAGAGCTACTAGCTATCACGGTAGTAAGGTTGATTACCTGAAGTAGAGCTACTCTTTTTCAGGGTCGAGGGTTGATTACCTGAAGTAGAGCTACTCTTTATCAGAGTCGTGGGGTTGCTTACCTGAAGTAGAGCTACTCTCTATCAGGGTAGTAGGGTTGACTACCTGAAATAGAGCTACTCCTTATCAGGGTAGTAGGGTGCTTATCTGAAGAACAGCTACTCTTTATCAGAGTCGTAGGTTCGTTTACCTGAAGTAGAGCTACTCTTTATCAGGATCGTAGGGTTGCTTACCTGAGATAAAGCTAATTTTTATCAGGGTCGTAGGGTTGCTTACCTGAAGTAGAGCTACTCTCTATCAGGGTCGTAGAGTTGCTTACCTGAAGTAGAGCTTCTTTATCAGGGTCGTAGGATTGCTTACCTGAAGTAGAGCTACTCTTTATCAGAGTCGTAGGTTCGTTTACCTGAAGTAGATCTACTCCATATCAGAGTCGTAGGGTTGCTCACCTGAAGTAGAGCTACTAGCTATCACGGTAGTAAGGTTGATTACCTGAAGTAGAGCTACTCTTTATCAGAGTCGTAGGGTTGCTTACATGAAGTAGAGATACTCTCTATCAGGGTCGTAGGATTGCTTACCTGAAGTAGAGCTACTCTTTATCTGGGTCGTAGGATTGCTTACCTGAAGTAGAGCTACACTTTATCAGGGTCGTAGAGTTGCATACCTGAAGTAGAGCTTCTCTTTATCTGGGTCGTAGGATTGCTCACCTGAAGTAGAGCTACACTTTATCTGGGTCGAAGGGTTACTTACCTGAAGTAGAGCTTCTCTTTATCAGGATCGTAGAATTGCTTACCTGAAGTTGAGTTACTCTCTGTTTGGGTCGTAAGGTTGATTACCTGAAGTAGAGCTACTCTATATCAGGGTCGTAGAGTTGCTTACCTGAAGTAGAGCTACTTTCTATCAGGGTCGTATTGTTGCTTACCTGACGTAGAGCTTCTTTATCAGGGTCGTAGGATTGCTTACCTGAAGTAGAGCTGCTCTTTATCAGGGTCGTAGAGTTGCTTACCTGAAGTAGATCTACTCCATATCAGAGTCGTAGGTTTGCTTACCTGAAGTAGAGCTACTCTTTATCAGAGTCGTAGGTTCGTTTACCTGAAGTAGAGCTACTCTTTTTCAGGATCGTAGCGTTGCTTATCTGAGATAGAGCTACTTTTTATCAGGGTCGTAGGGTTGCTTACCTGAAGTAGAGCTACTCTTTATCTGGGTCGTAGGATTGCTTACCTGAAGTAGAGCTACACTTTATCTGGGTCGAAGGGTTACTTACCTGAAGTAGAGCTTCTCTTTATCAGGATCGTAGAATTGCTTACCTGAAGTTGAGTTACTCTCTGTTTGGGTCGTAAGGTTGATTACCTGAAGTAGAGCTACTCTATATCAGGGTCGTAGAGTTGCTTACCTGAAGTAGAGCTACTTTCTATCAGGGTCGTATTGTTGCTTACCTGAAGTAGAGCTTCTTTATCAGGGTCGTAGGATTGCTTACCTGAAGTAGAGCTGCTCTTTATCAGGGTCGTAGAGTTGCTTACCTGAAGTAGATCTACTCCATATCAGAGTCGTAGGTTTGCTTACCTGAAGTAGAGCTACTCTTTATCAGAGTCGTAGGTTCGTTTACCTGAAGTAGAGCTACTCTTTTTCAGGATCGTAGCGTTGCTTATCTGAGATAGAGCTACTTTTTATCAGGGTCGTAGGGTTGCTTACCTGAAGTAGAGCTACTCTTTATCAGAGTCGTAGGTTCGTTTACCTGAAGTAGAGCTACTCTTTTTCAGGATCGTAGCGTTGCTTATCTGAGATAGAGCTACTTTTTATCAGGGTCGTAGGGTTGCTTACCTGAAGTAGAGCTACTCTTTATCTGGGTCGTAGGATTGCTTACCTGAAGTAGAGCTACACTTTATCACAGTCGTAGAGTTGCATACCTGAAGTAGAGCTACTCTTTATCAGGGTCGTAGGGTTACCTACCTGAAGTAGAGCTACTCTCTATCGGGGTCGTAGGGTTACTTACCTGAATTAGAGCTACTCTCTATAAGGGTTTTAGGGTTACCAACCTGAAGTAGAGCTACTCTCTGTCAGGGTCGTAGGGTTACTTACCTGAAGTAGAGATACTCTCTATCAGGGTCGTAGGGTTACTTACCTGAATTAGAGCTACTCTCTATAAGGGTTTTAGGGTTACCAACCTGAAGTAGAGCTACTCTCTATCAGGGTCGTAGGGTTACCTACCTGAAGTAGAGCTACTCTCTATCGGGGTCGTAGGGTTACTTACCTGAATTAGAGCTACTCTCTATAAGGGTTTTAGGGTTACCAACCTGAAGTAGAGCTACTCTCTGTCAGGGTCGTAGGGTTACCTACCTGAAGTAGAGCTACTCTCTATCGGGGTCGTAGGGTTACCTACCTGAATTGGAGCTACTCTCTATAAGGGTTTTAGGGTTACCAACCTGAAGTAGAGCTACTCTCCGTAAGGGTTTTAGGGTTACCAACCTGAAGTAGAGCTACTCTCTGTCAGGGTCGTAGGGTTACCAACCTGAAGTAGAGCTACTCTCTGTCAGGGTCGTAGGGTTACTTACCTGAAGTAGAGCTACTCTCTATAAGGGTTTTAGGGTTACTTACCTGAAGTAGAGCTATTCTCTGTCAGGGTCGTAAGGTTACTTACCTGAAGTAGAGCTACTCTCTATCAGGGTCGTAGGGTTACTTACCTGAAGTAGAGCTACTCTCTGTCACGGTTGTAAGGTTAATTACCTGAAGTAGAGCTACTCTTATGTTTCTACCCTTGCAAGAAGAAGCATAAAGAATGGTTGAGGGGTTAGGTATGATTGAGGAAAAGAGCCATTGATCCATGAAAAGAAGAAATTTATGGCACATCGTGGTCAGTGTTGCTCACCTCAACAGGGATGGCGAGAGGTGAATACATTCTATCTATATATTTAGGTTACCTGGATGAATCCATGACGTCATCTAAACTGGTCTTCATTTTAATAAAATAAGTCAAATTAAGTCTGCATAAATCGATAAACAATATGAAACCTTATTATTATGCTCTAGGAATAAAATAATGTTTTAGAAAGGTTAATTGAATACAACTGTGGTCAGCAATTTGAAACATGTTGCCATAAAGTAATAATTAAATATATATTATATCTGTTTTGAGCAAAAATAACTTGGAAAGTGGGCGTCACGGCGCCTGTTGAAGCACTAGTGGCGCCCGGTAACTGGGGTGTTGCTACTGTATTAATGAAAATAATTAGTAACTTCAAAACAAGAAATACTTACTCGAGTATGTACCAAGTCCAGCAAAATTAATAGCTCTAAACATTACGTATTTTGAAGTTTGGAAGTTATAGAAGTATTTTCTTTGGTTTAATCAAAACGGAGTGGATCTAGGAACACAAATGTTTCGGTTGTTGGTTTTCCTTCTTTTAGAGAAGGGATTATCTTGTCAGGAGGTCAAGCAGGAGAAAACATCTGACCTTTTATCCAGTCCATTAAAAATACCTAAGCTATCTAAAAAAAATTGCTAAGCTTCTTCAGTATTTCAAGCTTCAGGTTCAAGTACCGGGTAGACCTGAACATGTTCGTCCCGGTAGAGAGCAGGTAAGTAATCCTGCCCTTGTGGCTTCATTTTTCGTTATAGCCAGGAAGACGGGACCACTATCTCCTTTCCTTAACCGTACCTAATTTCATATACCCTTCTTTCCGTCCAAGGGGTTGTAACAAGATTCATGTGTTTATAACCTCGATGGAAAGTAGGTCGTTTGGAGATCACTCACACACGTTCACTAGCAAATTATCTTTATTTGTAACTTGTATGTAACTTATGGAAGACTAGTTAGAACTAATCACAGGCACTTAGGCATAAACTGTTTATATTTACACATACATACGTTTACTCCTTAAACTCTACTTTTACTGTAACGATGTTTCGCTTATAAAACACAGATGTTAGGCCCCACTTCCAACCGTAGCTTGTTTCTTTTGTCTGTACCACGTTTTACCTAGCCATTTATTTATAAGCTGCGAAGACTTATTTTATGCTAAATATTTCCAACTTTTACTTTCTATTCCAATTTACAACTAAATAGTGTCAGTGTGCTTAGTATCAGTATTAAATCTCACATTTTTCTTTAATTTACTGAATGTGGTCGCTATAACCTTTTCCAGGTAGTATACAAGTGATACGTAATCGACCCCCCTACAGGGGTGATCGTCTACCAGGGGGGCATGTCCCTATTATTATCCTATCTAGATTTACAATGCTTTCTTATAATAGTCATACTGGCTAATCGAAATAAAAATACAAACGAAGGATAGAGCGATCCTCTTGACGATGGAATAATCGCCAAAAGAACGAAAATATCATGGTTTAGGAATTTTTGTTTCATTACATGAAAGTTTAGTAAATATTTGTGTCCTATTAACTCCTTTAGCCTGACAATGTTTGTTTTGGACGAAAGTGAAAAAAGGAATAATTTTGAAATACAAACTGGACAACTTGGTCTTTCTACGAACCTGTACTTGGTATGGATGGAGAAGAGTAAGTGGTGCATGGAAGTCATAATGTGCCACGACCCTAAGAGTTCCTCATACAGATCGATAGTTTCAGCTCCGCCTACGAACCTGTACTTGGTATGGATGGAGAAGAGTAAGTGGTGGATGGAAGTTATAATGTGCCACGACCCTAAGAGTTCTTCATACAGATCGATAGTTTCAGCTCCGCCTACGAACCTGTGCTTGGTATGGATGGAGAAGAGTAAGTGGTGCATGGAAGTCATAATGTGCCACGACCCTAAGAGTTCCTCATACAGATCGATAGTTTCAGCTCCGCCTACGAACCTGTACTTGGTATGGATGGAGAAGAGTAAGTGGTGGATGGAAGTCATAATGTGCCACGACCCTAAGAGTTCTTCATACAGATCGATAGTTTCAACTTCGCCTACGAACCTGTACTTGGTATGGATGGAGAAGAGTAAGTGGTGGATGGAAGTCATAATGTGCCACGACCCTAAGAGTTCCTCATACAGATCGATAGTTTCAGCTCCGCCTACGAACCTGTACTTGGTATGGATGGAGAAGAGTAAGTGGTGGATGGAAGTCATAATGTGCCACGACCCTAAGAGTTCCTCATACAGATCGATAGTTTCAACTTCGCCTACGAACCTGTACTTGGTATGGATGGAGAAGAGTAAGTAGGGTAGGGGAGATATGGGCGAAGTGTGGTCTAACCATGTAGAATACCTAACGATCGAGAATTTCAGCTGCGCCTACGAACCTGTACTTGTTATGGATGAAGAAGAGTAAGGAGGGAAGGGGAGTTATGAATAAAGTGTGCTGTAACCTTGTAGAATACTCAACGAAATCTATAAGTCGTACAGATCGAGAATTTCAGCTGCGCCTACGAACCTGTACTTGTTATGGATGAAGAAGAGTAAGGAGGGAAGGGGAGTTATGAATAAAGTGTGCTGTAACCTTGTAGAATACTCAACGAAATCTATAAGTCGTACAGATCGAGAATTTCAGCTGCGCCTACGAACCTGTACTTGTTATGGATGAAGAAGAGTAAGGAGGGAAGGGGAGTTATGAATAAAGTGTGCTGTAACCTTGTAGAATACTCAACGAAATCTAGGAGTCGTACAGATCGAGAATTTCAGCTGCGCCTACGAACCTGTACATGATACGGATGGAGAAGAGTAAGGAGGGGACGGGAGCTATGGGCAAAGTGTTGTAAAACCATGTAGAATACGTAACGAGTTCTGGGAGTATACAGATTGAGAATTTCAGCTGTGTCTACGATCCTCGACAATCTTGTAGTTCGCGTGAAATTCTGTAAAAGAAGTTTGACTGTCTTCGAGGTACTCATCTCATCCCAGCGCATGCTTTTGGACTTGTATAGAGACGTCCCTATCGGTACCACCTTCAATTGTTCCTTTTGTGCCTACTTTCTATCACTATTGACCACTTCTTTCACTATTCACCATTTCTCTCATTCAAAATATTTGCAGGCGCATTGGCAATGTATATTTAACATTCTTATGATGGGGTAAGTCCACTCTCAAACTTCTCCATAGAATATCTACAAAGCTGTTTCCGGTAGTTATCATTAAAGGCATACACGTGACTTCTCACTTTGCCGTAGCAAATTTTAAGGCATAAATTATAGAATTTGGGTGATTTGTCCTACCTTAAAACACGAATACAAATCTACAAATAGATTAGAACGTCTTCTGTCGAAAGGTTCTCATGCATGTCAGTTATCTAAGGGCAAACATTTTCAGTCATATTGAGAAAGGGCCTCGTGATTAGTTAGATTTAAGCGACCCTCGTTGCCGGATGCACGATGTGCGTGGTGGCACGTATGGCTCGTAAGAATGCTTTGCGACGCTCTATTTCGGGAATCGCGATAGCTCAATCATTTTAGTAAAGTCATAATATCGGATTTCTCGCGTTTGCCAAAGTCACAGCCATTCCTCTGTATGCTAATGTGCCCCTAATCACCCGATCGTTGGCAACATGCAAAGCACACACTCAATAGGAGCAGTCATAAATTACCAACGGAACGAAAACAGCTGGCAGTTAAACCGTCGATTAGTCCTAAAACTGGAGCACTTCCGCTGTGAAGTGACCTGTTATTGGAGCGCTTTTCACTTATTTCAATGGTTTAACGCCTCAAGCAATTACTGGGGTATGCATACGAGAATACTATTCTATTCTGGTAAAACATGTTTTGCATTCACACTTCTAATTAGTGTAATTGCTTCCATAGTAAAGTCCTACCTCCAAAATTGAGCATCGTTCCATTCATTCTTAATGTTTTTTTACGTTCGTTAAAATTTTGCTGAATTTTTAAATATTAAAAGTTACATTTTAAAATATTTATGTAAATAAGTTGACTCATAAGGCAATGATGTATCGTGAATAGAAAATAATGCCAAATATCCCAGGGCCACGATGTACCGTCGTAAACCGTAAATACAGTGCCTAAGTGGCGATATATTTTGACATCATTTATTACTTTTTTTTGCATAAATCCCATATCTTTTTTTATTAAGTTTCGGTTGGCTATTTTTATAAAAGGAAACAAAATAGAAAACATTTATGGTTGGCAGGATGATTAGAAACAATTAAATGGTCATAAATCCGGGAGCAAAGGTTGGCTGTTTGACAGTAGAGTTGGAAGTGATTAACCATCTCGCTGCTTGTTGTCTATTGTTTTACGGGTTTTTGGAAGAGGCAAATTTAATTTATATTTCGCTTTTTGTAAATTTTGCAGTTTATTTATTATTTATAGAAAGTTGTTGGCTATAGAAAAATGAGATAATGTACAGAATAGCTATTTTATTTTTAAACCTTTATTTTATATGTATAATAAAAGAACACTTAACAATGAGGTCATGAGAAAACATGTAATGACATTTTATGAGTGAAAATGTCTCCCTTAAGTACAAACATAGTACGCCTGTACTACTAGGGTAGGGTGAAAAGTTCTCCCCTGACAATGAAAGATAGTGATTTTCAGTTAAAAAATTTTTTATCTTTCTATTATCTCCCTTGACATCGACACACTTGGTCCAGCGTTTCTCCAATATCAGTATACCTTCCAGGAAATGAGAGTCTGGAAGGCTATTACAATATTCATTTAAGGCCCTCTCCACGTCAGGTTTGGGAAGAGATGAACGAAGAGAGTTGGGGAGGTCTTTTCTCTCGAATTCTCACATCCAGCTCCTCAAGAAGGGTGGAGTAATATTCACTCATAACAGTTCTGCCTTTTTCAAGGTAATCAATTAACAAGATCCCTTTGGCATCCCTAAACACATGGGCCATGGCCTTTCCATCAAATCCGATCGACTTCGCTTTCTTTGGCGCTTCCACCCATTGTTTGACTGGTGTTTAGTTTCGGGGGTGTAGTAGTGGACCCATGTCTCATCCATGGTGACAAATCACTTCACAAAATCCGTCGGATCCTTCTTGAATCGGTCCAAACATTGCTGTGAATGTCGTTTGAGAATTTACTTTTGATCCGCATTCAGGAAATGCGGCACCCGCCCTGCGCAGAGCTTTCGCATCGCTAATTCTTCGTGCAAAATGTTTCGCACCCTTTCTCCTAATATCCCCACATCCTCAGCATCTCACGCACCTTTACTCTCATTTTGTCCAACATATCGTGCACCTTTTGGATAGTTACCGGTGTTTTGGCCGTCCTTCACGTGGGTCATCTTCCAGTGACGTGGGACCACGTTTAAATTCAGCTGCCCACTTTTTAACTGTTGACATTGAAGGAGGAGAGTTCCCTTGACAACTTCGGATAAATTTTATTAGGGCTTAATTCATCCAAAACGAAACACATATCCCCCCAAGTTTTATTCAAGTTTATCCATTTGGACGAGAAATATAGCAGAAGACGTCTACAAAAAAAAAAATTCCTTTACACAAACTACTTGAGCGAACAAGTTAAAGCTTATCATACGAACTAATGACATGTGCACGAAGGGAGGAAAAATAAATGTTCACTGATTGGAATGGCATCTCTGAGAAACATTTCACCCTACCCTCGTAGTTCTGACATCGTAACTTTTCAAAGACTATTTACAACTTTCATTTTATTTTTTCATGAAATTACTCAGATTTTGTATATTTATAAGGAACGACATATTCAATAAAATTATAAGGTTTTCCATTATTATTGTTTTGCACTTTGACTATGTTTAGCCAAATATGTATTTTGTCTCTAGTTCCGTATATATACATAATTAATAAATTAAAAATATTTCAAAAACAAGAATACTTTTAATGCATATACTATTCAAAGCTTTTCGCCGATAAATCAGTACCAGCATCTTCAGGAAAATAATTATCTAACCTGATAATATAAGGTTAGATAATTATTTTCCTGAAGATGCTGGTACTGTTTTATCGGCGAAAGGCTCTGAATAATATATGCAATAAAAGTATTCTTGTTTTTGAAATATTTTTAATTTATTAACTATATTATAAGAAAACATATCACCATATTTAATATATATATATATATATATATATATATATATATATATATATATATATATATAATTTTGTCGTTAGTCTGGTTCCCTAGAGGCTCGCCTGCCCCGGAGTCTGCGGTAGTTCCGTCAAAGCCATTAATTTATCGACGGGATTCAAGCGTTGTTCAGAACATAGCTATGATATGGTAAATAGTTGAGGGTAGGTTAATGTGACAATCCTTCCCGTTAGGTAGAGTTGTCAGTTCTCCCCAAGTTCATTTCCTTGTAGCATTGTAAATATACTCTTACTAGACCTGTACAAAACGAAGTAAGTGTAAAAACATCAATAAACATTTTGAAAGTAAGCCCATTGAAAGCTTTGCGAATCATTCCTGCGTTTGCCAGGAGCACAGGCAGTTGTACCCGTGTTCACCAACATGAACAATATTTGGACTGAGAATATGTTGAACTACATGATGTAACATTAAGAGAAATGCTCATGCTCAAATCCAATGTTAAAATAAATTTCAAGAAAAAATATAAGTAGAATTAGCTCTTCTTAAAGAAATACATTCTCCAAAGATGTAGGCCTATTTGCTATGTGAAATTTATTTTAAATTATAATATTAATATTTTAAAAATATGTAACCCTAATGTATGCTTCATTAAAAGTATTCACTGTGTACAGTATTTGCAATTACCATTATTTTCTTACAAAACTCTGATGGTTTAAATTGTATTAATTTTTTACAACTGTCTTGTTTGCACTGCTTTCTTATACTCATTTTCATCCTAGCGTATGTCAATATCTTAAGTGCTTCAGTAATGAAAAATATTATTTATCGGTGGGAAATGTTGAAAAAAAACAGACGTCGCCGTGTGTGCATATAGGTTAGGTTGAAGCTGGTACTGAGTACCTGTTTGTATGACAGGCCGTTATTATCGCTGCGCCCGTCCAGTGGCTATATCTAGCGTTTATAAAATTAAACCTAATTAATTTATTAATCTGTTCAACAATAGAATTATTGATCTTTCCCAGATTTTAAAAGTTTACTTATGTTTAGTCACGCAAGTCGTAGTACACAGAAAAACAAATAAATGGGTCAGTGTTTTTATTCATAGCTTCAAGGACATTCAAGAATGAATAAATAAATGGGTCAGTGTTTTTATCTATGTACGTTAAAAGTCAGGCAAGAATGACCAAATAAATGGGTCAGTGTTTTTATCTGTGTAAGTTAAAGGTCAGCCAGAATGACCAAATAAATGGGTCAGTGTTTGTATTCATAAGTTCAAGAACATTCAAGAATGGATAAATAAATGGGTCAGTGTTTTTATCGAGATAAAGGTCAGGCAAGAACGAACCAATAAAAGGGCCAGTGTTTTATCTGTGAGTTCAAGGTCAGACAATAATGAACCAATAAATGGGTCAGTGTTTTTATCTATGTGAGTTAAAGGTCATATAAGAATGAACCAATAAATGTGTCAGTGTTTTTATCGAGTTAAAGGTCAGGCAAGAATGAACCAATAAATGGGACAGTGTTTTATCTATGTGAGTTCAAGGTCAGACAATAATGCACCAATAAATGGGTCAGTGTTTTATCTATATGAGTTAAAGGTCATACAAGAATGAACCAATAAATGGGTCAGTGTTTTATCTATATGAGTTAAAGGTCATACAAGAATGAACCAATGAATGCATCAGTGTTTTTGTCTATGTGAGTTAAAGGTCATACAAGAATGAACCAATAAATGGGTCAGTGTTTTATCTATATGAGTTGAAGGTCATACAAGAATGAACCAATAAATGGGTCAGTGTTTTATCTATATGAGTTAAAGGTCATACAAGAATGAACCAATGAATGCATCAGTGTTTTTGCCTATGTGAGTTCAAGGTCAGACAATAATGCACCAATAAATGGGTCAGTGTTTTATCTATGTGAGTTAAAGGTCATACAAGAATGAACCAATAAATGGGTCAGTGTTTTATCTATATGAGTTAAAGGTCATACAAGAATGAACCAATGAATGCATCAGTGTTTTTGCCTATGTGAGTTCAAGGTCAGACAATAATGCACCAATAAATGTGTCAGTGTTTTATCTATGTGAGTTAAAGGTCATACAAGAATGAACCAATAATTGGGTCAGTGTTTTATCTATGTGAGTTAAAGGTCATACAAGAATGAACCAATAATTGGGTCAGTGTTTTATCTATGTGAGTTCAAGGTCAGACAAGAATAAACAAATAAGCAGTCTGAAGCAATAACACAGTAACCATAGATTTCTTGGTAGAGTTCTTTCTGTCTATTTTACCAATGAAAGTAGTTGGAAAACCATCAAATCTTGATTAATTATTAAGTAAGTTCAGTCTGTTAAGGAATTAAGGAGTTTTGTTAGGCTGTTAAATCCAGAAAATCTTTTATTAAATTTAATCTGTTCAAAATGCAGATTTGGTGGTCAACAATAAATTTATCTAATAGTAATATATAATAATAATAGTGATTATTATTATTATTATTATTATTATCATACATTTAAATTATTATTTTTTTAATAATTTTATTTTGTAAGATTACAAAATCAGAGGGATATGTTTAGATATTACGAGCACACAATAAACGTTATTGTAATACCATAATAAACCAGCATTTCCACCGGTTGAATACAGTTTTTCAGTCTAGTATTTTTCCTTTGTATATGATTTTTCATCACAGTTAACACTTTAGCTACCATATTTTCTAAATATTTTTCGTGTCGGGTGGGGGGGAAGATCCTCCCACTTGCAGGTGGAATGTTCTCCTACCCCTCCATCTACTAGCCCCCCTACAAAATATTTTTCTGCATCAGCCACTGCCAGACATAAACTAACTGCCCCCCCCCCCAGAAACTAAGATTCCAGATCAAAAGAACTAAGTGCCCTAGACACAGAAAGCTTTTATTATATCTTCAGATGAAGAGACTGTGATATTATTTCATAACACAAATCAAGATCATGTAAGTAGAAATAACTTTAAATTATAAAAGGTAACACGTAGTACATGCAACCATATTTACAGTTATATTATAGCATGTACTATCCTATAAGCAAATCCCTCCATGGTAGGTTTTGTAGTTTTGCAATAAGTTAAATTTTTTGTATAATTTTTGGTACAACCTTAAAAAAGTTAATATAGCTTACAATAATATATTTCATATTGGGGCTGATTATTAACTCTACTAGAAATTCGACTAAACAACCTTTTTGAGACATCATTACTGAACTACCTGCAATTTCCCAATAACAAATATTGAGCGGCATGTAGTAGCAGACAAAGCCATAAAGTGACAGTTTTTTTTTTAATTTTGAGGGTAAATAATTGACATTTTTCATAATTAATTATTTCTCTGAGAGTTATAAAAATTAGTTGGTATGCATAGAAAATCTTAATATCAAACGCACACATTCTTCCAACTCATTAGTATATTTACTTTAGAAAAAAAAGGTTTACAAATTACTAGGGAAATTTTTGGTGGTAATTATTATCACATTAGAGATTATTATTAAATACTTTTATATTATTTTTTACTAAGATATTTTCTTAATTTTCTCTTTAAAATTTTAACATCTTCCCCCCCCCCTTTGGTAACCTGATGATTTTACCTCTTTCAAATAAAAATGTTTTCATTTCAGCTGAAGTAAAGATGCCAAGCGGGAACGTAGATAAACCTGTAATTGAAGACAACAGAGATGGCACAGTTTGTGTAAAATACGATCCTCGCGAAGAGGGTCTGCATGAGTTGTATGTGAAATACAATGGAGAGCATGTTCAAGGTAAGATGTGGTTTTATCATTGTGTTCAGTTATAATTTTAAAAGTTGGTGTTTTAAAAAAAAATCATAAAAACTTTAACTTCATAAAATTAAAATTAATTACTTCTCTGAACAAATTTATCATTTTGCTTGTCAAGAAATAATGGTAATCACTATAATATTAGGCAATGATATTCCTGGAAAAAGAATGAATATACTACCTCATCCACAGAACATAACTATGGGCTGTTCAGTGTTCCCTTACCTATATCATCCTTGTTTTCTGTATTTTACCGGATTGAAATAATTTCTTCTTCACTAAGTATGCAAAAACTTCTATTATTGTTGTTTACAAAAAACTTTTATTGTCACCGATGTTACTTGTTTTATGGGATTGTCACTGTACAACTATTTATTTTCTGAAGTAGGCACAAAAAGTCACGGGCCTTGTCCATCACCGGTTGAAACTATTTTTGTGACAAATCATACATAGGTCATACTTTCTTCCATCTATCCAAATCGTCTCGACTAGCAGTGACTTTTGTGTCTCCATTTAGCCAATGTTAAAGCTGAGGGCTTATTGCTGAAGAATGAGTCCTAACATTGTCCAACCTCATTCTCTTTCTGCACAAAAGTAAACAAATAATGTTTCACCCCAAATAACACATTTTATTTTAGCTTTTTTGATTATGAAGAACAATAAATAAAAGTTGGCTCAATAATATAAGAGTGAGAAAGACGGTAGAAGTATCCATGACAGTTGTAATTAACAGAAATAAGAATTTATGGGCATTGTTTTCTTGTTGTTCAGCTAATCTTTTAAGTTTAAGCTTTAAAAAATTGTTTTGAAACATATAATTAATTTAAAACTTGCAGTTTTGTGTTGCACATGTTGAGGTTCAATTGTTTGTATTGATAATACTTGACAAAAAAAACACAATTTACTGATATTTTTCAGCAGACACACTTTCACACTAGATCAGTGCGTTTTTCAATGCTGAGAGATGCCTGAGCAATAGTCTTGTTAGTGACTCAAACATTGAACAAATCACTGATTTAGTGTGAAACATGTCAACTGAAATCTATTAGTAAGTAGTGGTTTTTTCCAAGTGATATCAATAAAAACAAATAATTTGAAGAAATGGAATATTAGGGTAAATACTCAGAACTAAAGGTAGGGAGTAGGGATGGGCCGATTCCGATTCTCGATTCCAGGAATCGTCGATTCTAGGTGGTATCGAGGAATCGTCGATACTCGATTCTTCGTTCATAAAAGCGTCGATTCCGATTCCTATTTTGTTAACTATTAAAATATGCGTGTGGAGTAATTTATTACCAAACAAAATTTATTACCAAAATTTATTATATTTGTGTGGAAAAATAATTAATTACCAACTATGTCTTATTTATGTATTAGTTGATTTGAATGAATTAAATGATTAAAGTAAACGAAAATATTATTATTTATGAAGCAACAGCAATCAAGATCGTAACCATTTCTGGTCATTTGACATCGCTCGTCTCTCTCTCTCTCTCACTAAATGTCAGAACAAAACACAAAAAAGTACAGTAAAAACTCGATTAACCGTCACCGTCGGAACCGTGGCCATGACGGTTGAGCGAATAGACGGATAACAGAAACACTGTATTATTCCTCCGAAACTTAACCTTAATAAATTATATTATAGACAGATATCACTCTCACGGTTGAAGGTTTTGTGTAGCCTATTACATTAAAACAGAACTTTTAAAAGGTTTTGCCATATGACCAAGATGTTAACTAAATTAATTATTAGAGAACTAGCATGTAAGCTAATATAACTTGAAAGAATCGAGAACCGAGAATCGACTAAAGAATCGAGAATCGAAAGGAAAATTTTAGAATCGGAATCGGAATCGAAAATTTTAGGAATCGGCCCATCCCTAGTAGGGAGTAGAATAGGAAAGCATGTGAGACTAAGGGGTTCTTGTAGTTGGCGGATGTGTGGGATTTCCATTGTCACAAGGCATTGTTCTTTTTTTTTGTTTCACTGCGCTGTCAGAAAGTTTTAGTTTGTCTTGGGGTTAATTTTGTCTATTAAGTTAAACAATCTATCATTTTTTGATTTTATTTGTATTTGATCGTTTATTACATGATTTTTGTATTTATAAATTTGTAGTTTTTCTCAGACAGTCATTTTGAGGCCATTTAGTATTTTTTGTTATTAGATGTTTGTTTTCTAATGAGGGAAATGTATGATTATTTTTGATGGCGTGTGTGGCTGTTTGAATTGTAAATGTTTGGTTTGGTGTATGCTTTGAGATGCTCTTTATAACTGTCTTTTAATTTCTTATTTGTTTGGCCAATGTTTAATTTGTTACAGTCTGGGCAATTGATTTTATATATTCTATTATTAGTTATGGGATTTATTTTTTCCACTTGGTTTATTTTATTGATTATGCCTCCAGTATTTTTGTATATTATGTTGATATTGTTATTTTTTAGTAATTCCGTTTATGTTGTAACTTTTGTATGTGAATGTGGCCCATTGTTTTTTTGTTATTTGTGGTTCATGTTTAGGTTGTTTTAATTTAGTTAATGTTTTAAATTCTAATTTGTCTATTGTTTTTTTTATTGTATATATTTTTTGGGCTATTTGATACATTATTTGTTTTTTTTCTTTTTCTTCATTTTTTAGTAGGATTCTTATACAGATTGGTAAAAATATCACTATCATATGGGAAAAACTACAAATTTATAAACACAAAATTCATGTAATAAATGACCAAACACAAATAAAATTCAAAAATGATAAATTGTTTAACATCCAAATTAACACCAAGACAACCTAAAACTTTCTCACAGCGCAATGAAACCAAAAATAGAACAGAACCCATAAACCATGTGCTAATGGATATCCCACACACCTGTCAACTACAAGAAGCCTTTAGTCTCACATGATGCTTGAAAATGAGGATATGTAATTAAAGTCCTCGAATGTCGACTAATATATACATATATCTGGATATTTTACGTTGTCCATTATTTTTCCGTTGCACTGACTTTATGAAGTTAATATATTACTATTGTAAATACCTTTATACACCATTAAGTGCAATAATTTTACCTTGTTGTGATGAGGCACCTTCGGTCACTTGACCATTGTCGAATCACTGATGAATGTTTCTCTATTTTTCTGGTGTGGATGTTCTGTACGTGACTAAACGAGTTGCTGAAACTGAACACATAATCCATAAAAAAAAGTAACAAGTTATATTCAATTATAAAACATGAATCATCTGTTGCTGCTGAACAAAAGAGACAGCCATGCCTCATCATGAAAAGAGTACCTGGCAAAAATGTCAGTACAAGAGTTAAACTACTCCTAAGACAACTTTCTCTAAATGTGACATACTTAAAATTAAAGATAATAAAAATAGTATTAATTTGTATCACAAAGGAATAGCAAAAAAGGCCCAGATGAGGTTTCTTAACTATAAAAAAGTAATTTAAAAACATCCTAGAAAAACAGTCAGAATTGCAGGTTTTCTATGATAACCATTTTGCATCCGAAATAAAAATCAGGCCTTGTCTATATTCTGCCTTTTTTAAAGACTCAAACAGTTTTAGCAAAGTCACACAATACTATCCTGTCCGTGGGCATAGCTTTTTGTCAAGCAGTAGAGATTTTGGTATTATTTAAGGCACATCACCGCATATACAATGTATATGAGGTCTCGCACACATAAAATCCAGCAAGTCAAGATTTGATGAGTTTACAGTATACAAAAATTGAAAGTGAAATTTTGGATTTTCGAAATTGGATGAAGGTTCTTTACAAAAATCATATATTTCTCAAGAGATTAAAGGCAAAAAAGTGAAAAAGACGAAGGAAAAACAAGGGAAAGTCAGACAGGTAAATTTTCAGATAATTGTTTCAATTTGATTATAATAAAGAAAAAGGGATATTTTCAAATATACTCTACTATTAACAGTTTGCTTCCTCCCTGGTTGAAAATCAACACAATTCATCCACCCAGAGATCAGCGTATCCAGCTGGAAAAGTGCCTATTAAAAAAAGAAAAAATTCTAGACATTGTGGAAATGAGTGAGTATATTCCTGTTGAGTATAAAGAACACTATGAAGCCACAAAAATTGAACCAAAAGCGAAACACCAACTAAATTTGATAACACTTACTTTGAACCTCAGTCAATTAAAGATGAAAATAATGAAATTGCTATTGATGTTTTATGTTCACTTTTCAAAACATAAGACATGTAACTGTACAAATGAGCGTGTTTAATTACATACTTTACATTGCTTTGAAGATTTGTTACATCATTTTTGTGAAGTGTAATATATATTATTTAAGATTTTTGTTATAACGGCATATTTTTAGGAATTTTAATGTTTATTTACACAGAAACCTGTTTTACAAACATAGTATAACTTAACAAATTGTCAAATACCATTAGTACTACCAATGAAAAATATTTTTAACTAGAAATTTTAGCAAATATAAAATGTGGAAAGTTTTAAAACTGTGACTTACGCCTTTTTATAAAAAACTGATTCATATGTGAAAAAAAATTCTGAAAGTAGCTGTTTTTTATGAGTGTAGAAACAATCTATTCACAGTTCTAAATACAATATGCGTGTGTTTTTTCTACCTATGTTTGGAGCATACGCATGTACAATATTCTCTCAAATAGAGATTTTAATATCATCAGAGCCTAATGATAGGAAAACAATTCAAAATTTGAAAAAATATAGCATAAAATAAATAAATTGATTAATCACATTTTTCTTACTACTAGCAGAAATTTATTTCACATAAGCTGATACGAGCTAGTGTACTTTTTGTTCTACAATAGAAAAAAATGAACAGAAAAATGTGACAGACAAAATTAACTGATACCTTAAAAACATTTCTGTGCTACAAAATGTATTTATTGCACTCAAGATGTTTTTAAAATAACATATGCAATAAAAAGAATTGTAAAATTCCTACAAAAGTGCTAACAATTTTATTTTGTTTTGTACCTTATTTTAATAAGGAAGTTCTTAGATTGGTGTTGAAGATGTTTTTAAGTAGTTTTAATAATCAATATTGACACTTTGGGCCAGTGTCCTTTAGGGTAACTTGGAGCAAGGATATATATGTTTTTGTTTAACAAAAGACCTTTTTAAACACCTGTTAAATTCGTATTTCAATCATTGGTAATATTTCTACACTGTTTAATATTCTCCTGCCTCATTTGATGTAGCATTCATGAACAGAAGTGATATTTCAGTCAATCCCATAATATTTTGGGTAGAGTGATAGTTTGGAGCTTGGGTATTTCATATTTTTGTTGAGAAAACATTTGTAAATTTGCAAAAATTACTAATATAATTAACAGTAATTTTTTGCAACTGTATTTGTATGAATTTTAGAAAGCCTGCAGCATTTAGTTATACACAAAATTTATTCAATAAATATATATATATATATATATATATATATATATATATATATATATATATAAAGTTAATATATTACTATTGTAAATACTTTTATCCACCACTAAGTGCAACGGAAAAATAATAGACAATGTAAAATATCAAGATATATATATATATATATATATATATATATATATATATATATATATATAAGGTTTATTTGTTATACAGTTCCACACAATTATTCATGCAAGTTATTAAAGAGAATAATGCTAATTATTATGATCATAAATAGAAGATCAACTACTGAACTAATATTGAAATAACTAGACAAATATTATTTTGCAAAAATATGTTTTGAAATATGTATAAGTTTTATACCTTATTTCGCTCTAAGACTTGAATAGTTAAAAAAAATACTAAAATAGTACCAAAAGTTTGTAAATAATATATCTATATGTTTTTCCGTGGGTTTATAAATATCATTTAATTTAGATTTTAATTTTAAGGAATATCATTATGTTTGTATTATTATACTTTTTAGTAAGGCCAATTAACTAGTCCTAATCTGGGAGAATATTTTTCACAGGACCCAGAGATAGATTATATCAGGTGAATATTTCTTTTCCCTGGGGTCACCTGATCATATGACAGTGATTTAAACAAACTATTTACACACACACACACATACACGCACACACACAGACACACATACACACTCATTCACTCACACACACACACACTCACACACACACACACACACACACACACACACACACACACACACACACACACACACACACACACACACACACACACACACACACACACATACACACTCATTCACTCACACACACACACACACACACACACAAGCACGCATGCATGCATGCAGGTGTGTTGGTCTATAAGACATTGCAAATTAAACAGAAATACCACTTTTATTAACTATTCTTACTAGTGTTTTTCTTATTAGGTTCTCTGTGTTGTTCGCTTATTATCTTTTTAGTATTTCAAAGGAAAAAAGGCAACACAAATTCTTTCTACAATAAAAAAATAAAATTTATGTGACTTATGTGTAATAGACCTTTGATTTATTTAAAAGTGATATTACAAAGCCTTTAGGACTTTAAATCCCACTCCAATTTTATTTATTATTTTTTTACAAGTAACTTCTGATATCCATGACTGTCATAGATTTGAGGCTATACTAAATACCGGTCAATGCATTTTATTTGACTATGTGCAAAGGAATACCATTTGTAAAATTCAAATATTCATTTATCTATAGAATAGTAGAAGAAATTTATACATTTTTATAAACTGTGAAAATATTCTTTAAACTACTGTATATAGAAGAGATTTTTTATAACTATGAAGATTTATTACTGATTTCAAAATATGTCTTCATTTCTTCCATTACTACCTAGATAGTCTAAGTCTTTAAACCCTATTTCGTAATTTATCACCTCTTCCATGCATTTAACTCTTCTTTGGTTTTATAAAGCCTTCTTTCGGATTTCTAACTGTTACTGTCCATATAATCCTCTGACCTCATTTCCTCTTAGTTTTACAACCCTAATGCTTAACAGAATAAGGTACAGAAAATCTCCAATTAAATAAGTATTAATAAATAACAAATAATAAATTTTGCTCACCAGCAAGATCTAAATAATATCACAAGGATGGATCATTCTATTAGTGAGATTGTGGGGTTGGTTTTATACTGTAGGCATCTCATTGTTGATGGTTACATGGTCTTTTCCTTTAAAGATGATCAAGATACACACACACACACACACACCACTTACAATATAATGTACTTAAACAAGAATCTTGCTTGGTATATTTGCGAGTTGACTTGCAATTATAACAAGTAAGATTTTTGTTTAAGTACATTAAAGTTTAAGTGATAAGTTAATACAAGAAAACAGTGTTGCAAGTTAAATATATACATACATATATATACATATTTACTGTAAGGTGTTAATGTATTATGAATAATAGTTGTTGCAATTTTCTTAGAGTTATTGACAATTGTTTTTTGAAACACAAAAATCCCACTAGCACCAAAGAAAAAAAAGGTTTATTGTTCAATGTTTAAAACTACTTGTTATTGGTGGAATATTTATTTTTAGATTGTTTCCATTATTTCTAATGTTGTCACCATCTATACCTAAATATAATTGTACAGTGTTTTGAGATTCTACATTAACTTATTGGACACGGTCGAACTGGGCTAATTAATGGTCAAAACATCCCTGGGCAGATTACCTTCAACACTCAAAGGGTCGGGGTTAAATTTATTTATATATTTTAGATGTTTGAATGTATTTAAAGCTAAGATGGATGCGAGCATTCCATTTTGTAGGTCATGGTTGTAGAAGTATGGGCCCAATTCAACACTGCCTCTGAACTGACCATGGGCCCAATTCGACATAACCCAACTCATTTTACCAACTGCAATATCATAATGGCAGATAACTGGAACAATAAAAGTAGTCTTTAGCTCTATTTTATCTATAATTTTACGCAATGTTTTTTAATATATACTAAATCATTTTTAAACATCAAAGAAAACTATTTGTAACAGGACATAAAATGCTAATTGCTATTGTAGAATATGATTAAATAATTGTTGTTCTGAATAATTTTTGTTTGTCTTTAAAAAACAAATTATGTCAAAGTAGATAAAATTATTTTCCTAAAAAAAATTTTTATAAAGAGACTTTTAAAAATGTTCTCTAACATATTTTGTTTAACAGGTGTGTAGCGGAAAATAACAAAACATTTTCATTTTACTACGTTATATGTTTGGATGGTATTTTAGTACAGAACTTAATTTAACTATCATTTTATCACCTAAACGGGAGGATCAAAATAAGAAATTTAATGGAAAAAATGATTGTTAGTGCTACAGTCAGTAAGACAAATTAAAAAAAAATGGTTATTCATAGAAAAGTTTAGAAATACATATAACCTGCAGTAACAAGTTAGCGATTTGTGAATAATATTCAAAATTAACCCTTTTCCAGTTACTGATTGATTTGTTTTATTTGTTTATTTCAAACGGAAATTAATTATAAACCCGGATTTGCTTATGTTATTTGATTTTCACCAACCGAACTTTTACCAGAGTCAAATGTTTGTCTTGTATATAGGCTTAAGTTCATTAATAAAGTTGGGAAGATGATAAAACGTGCAGATCAAAAGCTTGTTATTTTTCAAGATTTTTGTTTGCACAACATTCCCTTATGTACCAATTAAATTAAAATATATAACTTTAGACACATTGCAGATGACGCTTGGTAAACAGAACAAGCTAGTAAAAAAAATAACACTGTGTATTAACAAGTTATCTTAGGCCCAGTAGAAGTGTTTTCTCAGTTACCACAAACATCAAAGGGTTAAGCAGTTTAAATGGTATTAGCATTCAAGTAATTATATCTACTGGGTTAGTTTATGGAACCTGATCCAAGTCTATCCAAAGTTAGTTTATTACATCAAATCCAACGGTCCAGTTCATTTCTTTAACATTTTTTCAGCAGGATTAATCCTAACATTATCCGTCAACAATTCATGTTTTCCGTGTAACCACCTTTTCATGATCCTAATATAAATCTTTTACGTAATTTTGTACAGTTATTTATAGTAACAAAACTATGTGTTAATTTAAACACCTAAATACAAATAAAGCTGATAAACACAAATATTGCACAAATTTCAATTATGAATTCAGTAAAACCTGATTAGAACAGACTTTATTTAACTGGATGTCGCTTGAAACAGACAATGTTTTGAAGATACATCACATCATCGGCCAATCACTTAAACACCCGTGCGCAAGTGCAATACTTAAATGACTTGGACCTGGTCACTTACACTTTATTTCAAGTAGCATTCCTAAATTTATTCAATATATTTGTAAATAATGTAGAAATAGTACTAGTAATGGACATTGTAACTGTAATTTATGCTGTGTTCATAAATATTTTGTTGAACAACAATTTTCAAACCCTGCATTTTACACTGTTGTACTCAAAAGGCTTTAAACTTACATTTGTTAATCGCTCTTAAATAATGCAAGGAAAGTATAAATAGTATATAGATATTAGCAATATTTATATTAGTAGCTTATAAAGTGTTTACAAATATTTTATAAAGAATTCACCCTACTCAAAAGTCACTGGGTTTAAACAAAACTTCTGTTTTTCAAAACAACCTCAAAAGCCTTTCAATCTGAATTCCATACTAAAAATTAGAATTTTTTTTTAAACATTGTCATTGAATTTTATGTTACATTAACTGCAAACAAATATGTTAAATGATTTTTAAACGCTCCAAATAAAACATACCTATTTTAAAACAATTTATTTTCTTTTATTAACCTTTTACAGGTTTTCTCCTTTTTTCACGAATGTTAGCTACTTTATGAAAACTTTTTGCTTTATAATGGACTTTCATTAAAATGGACAACCCCAGCTCCAATTAGTTCTTTTTATTGTATGAATATAATTTGAATTAACTTATATGATTTTGTGCTGCCCAAAATTAAGTTATTTGTATTTTAAGTTTTTTCTTATAAAAAAATACTTTTCATTTGTTTCTGATCAACCAGTTCTCAAAAAGTGTATCTAGCATATTAAAGTTAGCATACATTGTAAAGCTGGACTCTTTTATATGCTACTGAATGTTTCCAGGTTCCCCATATAAGTTCCATGTGGATTCAATTAGCAGTGGTTATGTAACTGCATATGGCCAAGGCCTTACTCACGGTGTTAGTGGAGAACCTAGTAACTTCACTATTTCTACAAAGAATGCTGGAGCAGGTAAGGGAAATAGTATTAATGATTTATATAATTTTATTTAAATCTATTATATTTACAACTGTCACATACCGGTACTTAAATTACAAAATGTTTTGAAGATTTGATGCTTATTTTAAACTACAGTTATTTTTTGCATCTCAATATGTTTTACTAGAATCAAAATCACAAAGTGAAGCATTAGAAAAATAAGAAATATAACAAAATGTAAGGAAATCTCTCAACAGAAAGGGTAACCAAAGGAGCAAGAAAACTTTGAGACTATAAAGCTGACATTTTCATGAAGCAGTATGATCCTCATAATAATAAGCATATGCTTTTTATTTTGAATCATGTCATAATTTATTCAAGAATTAAAAAAATCAACAGCCCATATTCTTGTCTACCTAAAACCTGCTGTACATGATTTAGTATTATGAATTTGTTTCTTTATTAACTTATTTGCTACTACTCACCTCGATCTTGGTGACTAAGCATCCTTACAACTTGAAAAACCGGAATTCAGGAATAGCTCAACATTATATACCATTTTAATATTCCCTCAGCTCTTGGAAAAGGGCAATGCCTAATTGGATTCATTTCTAAGGAAAGTTTAGCCATGCAATTGTGAGCATGGTTTTTCGTGTGTCTTTCTAAGAGTTATTGGCACGGTTTTAATGAATATTGTATTTTTACTTCATATAGGCCTATTGTTTATTATTTTATGTATTATACATTACAATTCATGAACCAATGACAAAGGGTTTAATAGTAAATTTATTTCTGAACCTGACTTAAAAAGCTCAGGAGGTGATGACAATCTTTCGTGTCATCCCTCTTGATCACATGATCCATTCGGTATAAAATCCGTTTATTTTACAAAATGCAAGAAGTTTTGGTTTCTTTACCTGATTTTAAACCTATTTACTGATTTTACATCATATTTGTATTTCAGCTACCTCAATGGTTTAAGGACAAAACTTCAAATAAGTAGAAGATTAAGAGACTAAAAATTCAATAATAATTTTGTCAGCTATTGAGGTTAGTACCATATACAGCCAGGCATAGTGAATGTGTTAAACTTCACTTTTTTTGGAAAACTGTTACAATTGTTACCATACACTTCACTAACTTGAGTATTTCAGCCACATTAGTATCTTTTGCAATTAAAAAAGAAATGTACATTTTTTTTAACTTCAATAATTGCTTACAAACGTTCAACTATAACTATCTACTTATACATTTCTCTGTTCAGCTTTTTCTCTAGAGTTTACCTGCACATGAAAAAATGTTTACAATGTTTTTCTACTGCAGAAAACAGTACTTAAAACATTGATTGTAGTTCCATCAGTCTTTAAACTTCAAGAGGACTCACCATTTTCAAAAATGGAATTTAAATTATAAGCAAAACAATTCTATTTAAATACTTATTAGAATTTATGTTAAATAATCACAAGCATAATTACAAACATAAATATTCACCGAATGTAATGGACTACAAAACTCAAGAGTTCATGTCAAAGTTAGAAACTACACTTATGAAAATGTCATACACATATAAGCTGTTTTTCTATAAAGCTTTTTGTGCAACTGTAACTATTTACTGTAGTGTTATAAATGAGTAGTAATTTTTGAAAGTATTTTATAAGATATTACTAAATTATATATGTTTTAACTAATTTATTATAAAAGTGTTATTGTATTTTTACAAGAAATATATTTTATGTATTTAAACAGGCGGATTGTCGTTGGCAGTGGAAGGACCTAGCAAAGCTGAAATAAGTTGCCACGATAACAAAGATGGTACAGTGTCGGTCTCTTACCTCCCTACAGCACCAGGGGAATATAAAATTGCTGTCAAATTTGGTGATAAGCATATCAAGGGCAGCCCATATAATGCAAAAATTACAGGTAATTACTAATTTAGTAAACATGTCTGGTGTGTGTATAAATATAACATGCACATAACATATATATATATATATATATATATATATATATATATATATTATTATAACATCATTCTTTATGTTAGGAAAAATATTTAGCATAGCAAATAAAAATATTTAGCATAGGAAAAAAATAAAGAGAACATAGCAAACCTTTGCTAAATATCAAAGGGAAAGGGCAGTCAGTTGTAAATCTGCTGGCAACAAAGGGTTACTGCATGCATCTGATCTTCCATAAATTACAATTATACCTTGAAGGCTTCATTGTATGTAAATCAATACATGACCCGATCATTGGAGAGGAGTTTAGTTAGACATCAAGGGAACCATTTAGATTTATGGAGAAAAATCTCTAAAAATGCAGAAAAAGCACAATCAGCCAACATCTGCAGCTTGGGAAATTTCCAGGAGTTACCACCCAAACTAAAAAGAAAACGTGGAAAGAAACCCAAGTTTCTATCTTCTTCTGATAGAGGAGATGAAAAATTAGCAGCATAAGTTAACCAATGAAGTTAAAAAGTGGATAAAACCAGTATGGGATACTACCCGAAGGATCATAGGAGAGTAGTTAGTCAAAATCCAGGACTTAAGGGGGAGATGTTAATTTTGGTAACAATTTCTAAACTAAAACAAAAGAGAAAAGATGCTAAGTAAAAGGAAAATGATATAAAGTGGGAAAGATAATTAGTAGGTGTTATTAAATAAGGGAGATATTTTACAGAAGTTAGTTAAGGTATAGAAGTATTGGAGTGAATGAGGAAGTGAAATTAAGTGAGGGAGATAGTACGTGCGTAGCTGGTCAAGTGTAACTGGAGCAAGAAATCAACGCAATGAACAAAATTCATCAACTATAAGTATTAATTAATTTATATTACATTCAATGCCAACTCTTTAAAGTAAAAAAAATAAGAATTTTTATACAAACTTTTTATAAATTTGTTTAAGAAACAATAAGTTATTGAAGCTAGTAATATAACTTTTATCAAACTGATTGCAGTAACCTATACATGGCGTAAGATAATAAAGGATATATTTATAAGATTTTATTAGTTAAATAATAAATATAAGACATTTGATGCTTATTGCCAAAATAACCTATGAATAACTACCTGTAATTGCTACAACTTTGATCTAAGGATTAAGTAAATTAGTTATTGTAATGCACAAGTATCTGTCTCCTTAGAGTCAAGGATCCTGTAGAACATCTTTAAGAGTAGAGATATGTTATAATATATAAATTATATAAATAATATGCAAACATATATGTGGAGTATTTATTATAACATAACACATATGTTATTCTTATTATAATTAAAATTTGCTACACTGTTAGTGCTCCAAATATAACTGTAAGTATTGTTATAACAAGTGGTGCTTGATGAGTGATGCAGAACAAATGTCAATATTATAATAATTCGGACATTAATAACAATGTGATTAAATTTATTCAATTAATTATGATTAATGAGGTATAGTGAATTATTTGAATTTACAAATAATATGCTAACATTTGATCAATGACATTAAATTACATTATACCCTTTTTTTATTTTTTTAGTTGAGTTCACAAGGTAGATCTAAAATATGATCCACAAATTAAAAAAAAGAAACACCAATTCAACTCTGTATGTTAGAATAATACACAGTAATACACCTTCATCATAACTTTTAAACTATTCAGAACCACGTAAACTCTTTACTTACAATTTCTAAAGTAAATCTTTGAATATAAATTATACCTTGAATATAAATTAATATGTATATTTCCCTGTTTCTGCGTCTGAGTTTTGTGATCCTACAGGCGGTTTTTCCAAGTGATTTTCCCTTTTAACTTTTCACTCACTAAATACCTTGGTTATACCCAGGCTGTAGTCTGCAGGTGTCACATCTTCCTAGTAATACATTTTGCAATACAGTATTATTATGAGTCATGATTAAAATTTTTAAATATATGAACAAGTGTTTATATATTATGTATAAATGAGTTTACTAATTTACAATCTTATTGTTTAAAGGTGAAGGTCGTAAGAGAAATCAAATTTCTGTAGGCTCTTGCAGTGAAGTGTCATTACCGGGTAAAATAACTGACAGTGATGTACGGTCACTCAACGCTTCCATCCAGGCACCCAGTGGATTGGAAGAACCTTGCTTCCTTAAGAAAATACCAAATGGAAATTTAGGTATTTAGAATAAATATGTTTACAAAATATATTTAAATTCCTACATTTTTTAGTATGAGCGTTAAAAGTGCAACACACAACAAATACATAAAGGTAAATACTAAACAAATTTTAAACTCAATTCTCATTAACTACCAGCTTAGTTTAAACCTCCACTGATGATGGTACTCATCAGTTTAGTAAATTGCTAATTAGTGAGAATTGACTTATTTTTTTTAGTACTTAAACTTTATAAATTAGCTTCACTAGTTAAACTATAATTAGCAATATATAAGGAATATAGGCAATAATATTGGTTTAAATTGAACAAAATGTAATTTGTCTAGAGTTTTGTATAGAACTTATTATACTAATTTATATAGTATAAATTAAAGTATGAATCTATAAACAAACTTTTTATTATTAATTGAAGTATTTACTATTTCAGTCATTATGGAAACATTTTTTGACTTCAAACTCAGCCTAAAGTGTGTGTGTGTGTGTGTGTGTGTGTGTGTGTGTGTATGTGTGTATGTGTAGAATTTAAAAATGTAATATTGGTGCTTTAAAAATGGGCTAAGTACTATACTTTACATTTTTGTACAGTTCCATACCAGATTCTTTTATATTCATGAATTTTACAATCTTGAAATATGTAACATTTGTATCAACGTATGCAATGGTATTTTTTTTGATCCATCGGTGTTTATTGATCCATTATTGCCTTTGTAATTTCTTTATACATTTTAAGATAGCATGTTTTGTTTACTTTCTGTACACATATTCTCGTAGACATAGGCAATATCTATCAACATCAGGGAGAAGTGGTAGTAGGGTGTAGATTTTTCATCTATATCACATTAAAAAATATCATTATTGTAGTAAAATACTTCAACCTAATGAAACACATAATATAGTTTTACACTACATAATTTCGTCTGTTTCATTTTGAAGCTATTTTATTAATCACTATCTCAAGATTGTTTCATTTTGAATTAAAACCATTCACTTTCCTCATCTTAAATTGGGAGAAGAGCCAAATCTGATAATCTCTCTCTTCTGTTGGATAGTGTTTCTACAACTATCAACTTTATTAGTTTTGGATTTCTGCACAAATAAAAATAATTTGCCGTAGGACATAAGTTCCGAAACTGGGGTTGCACGCCCTTCTTGGAGGGCGTGAAGGCAAGTGAAGGGGGGGGGGGCGCAGAGAACAATTGGAAAATAGTAAGATAAATTCTCATTTAGTTAAAATTTAAGTACACAATTTATCGAAATTAAAACTAATTTTACGCCTCAGATTTTGTTTTAGATAGATAATCTTATTGACCATGATTTCAGAAAATTTAAATGAAATGTATGCATTTATAAAAAAATATATATAAGTAAATGTTGTTCAACTTTTGTAAGCTTGAAATTAAATCAACATTACAGGTTGAAAAAAATCATAGTACAAAAGTGTCACGAAACGAATGTTTGCCGTTCAATGTGGCAACAGCATTTGACAAATCTGCATTTTGGATAAAACACTTAACGATGTATCACAGGCAGCTTTTCAATTATTCTTGACATTTTCAAGCACCTATTTGTGGGAAAAAACATTTTCAGCACTTGTTGAAATAAAAACAAAATATAGGAACAAACTTGATGTTCCTAATGACTTACGCTGTGGCTTTACTAAAATACAATCTCAAATAGGCATGCTAGTAGAAAAAGTTAACATCCATCTCATTAACAGATTTTGATCTTATCAGTTAAAATTCACCTTACGAATTACAATTTGGAATGTTAGATCTGTTTCTTGTGAAAATATGTATAAATAAATAAATTGTTTTTAATATATATATAATATTTTTTTTTTACTTTTCTTATGGCCATACCATTTATTTATAGTGTATAGTGGAGAGGGTGTGGGAGACTTTCATTTCAAGAAGGGTACCAAATAGTTTGGGAAATAGTTGCTGTAGGATGTCAGGTTTATTGAGATCACAAAAACACATTAAAAGGTTTGAGATTTAGAATGAAAAGATTTTGCAATAGCTTTTTTACAAAATTTTCAGCACATTTCTGAATATTTGTACTGTGTAGGTGTATGAACAATTTATTACAAGAAATTACAAGAATAATTTGAATATGACCAGAGATGCAGTATCACTTAACAAAGACAACTGCTTTTTTCAGTTCATGAAAAAACTTATCATAACTCATTTGATGTAGCAAATCACAATTATGAATACAAATTCAATACATATTTTAGGCATGATGTATTTACCATTTAATTTAGCTATTAGAAATGACAAAAATTGAAGAATTGTAGATTGAAGCGCAGGTAGTGATAAAAAATAGATGTTTAACTCAAAAGAGATTCATAAAGGAAATAATTAGTCTTTATGGTTTGTCAAATGCAATTAATATTTTACTTTGAGTAAGTATTTATAGTTGCTGTAATATTAGAGTCTTTATTGACCATTAAATTCTCATTTAAATTATTTACAGGTATATCCTTCACACCACGTGAAATCGGTGAACATGTTGTCTCAGTAAAAAAAATGGGAAAGCATATTAACAACTCACCATTTAAGATAAATGTTGGTGAAAGAGAAGTTGGTGATGCTAAAAAAGTAAAAGTTACTGGTAATGCTCTAACAGAAGGCAAGACTCATATTGAAAACACTTTTAAAGTTGACACAAAAAATGCTGGTGAGTATCAGATGTAAGGGATAAATATAATGTTAAGCAACTGTGGGTAGTGGTTAAGCTTCTCTGTATGACCTTATTAATCAACTATGCTCACAAAGGCATGGTTATTCCTCCGAGGAGCTTCATATTCCTCCCTTACACAATGCAAATGCCAGCAAAAAATAGTTGTACCTTAGTAAGCAGTTCTGCTTATGTAGACATGATTGTTCCCCAGAGGAGCTTAAAATTCTACCATAGTTTCTGTCTATATTCCATCTATCTGATTCACCGAACGTAATGGACTACAAAATTCAAGAATAACAAGTAGTTTTACCTCAGTAAGGACTCTCCTCATACAGACATAATTGCTCCTCTAAGGAGCTTTATGTTCCTCTATTACAGATTCCAACAAAGAGGAGTTCTACCTCGGTAAGCATTCTGCTCATATAGACATGATTTTTCTCCCAAGATCCTTAAAGTTCCTCCATTACAGATTTCTAATGCCAACAGAGAGGAGTTCTACCTCGGTAAGCATTCTGCTCATATAGACATGATTTTTCTCCCAAGATCCTTAAAGTTCCTCCATTACAGATTTCTAATGCCAACAGAGAGGAGTTCTACCTTGGTAAATATTCTGCTCATATAGACATGATTGTCTCCCAAGATCCTTAATGTTCCTCCATTACAGATTCCTAATGCCAACAAAGAGGAGTTCTACCTTGGTAAACATTCTGCTCATATAGACATGATTGTCTCCCAAGATCCTTAATGTTCCTCCATTACAGATTCCTAAGGCCAACAAAGAGGAGTTCTACCTTGGTAAACATTCTGCTCATATAGACATGAGCCATTACGTTCAGCGCAATGGCTGGCAACGGAGTGGAAGTACCACAAACTGATCTTAGTTTCCTCCACACTGTGAAAGACGAAGTTGTTCGTCTAATTGTGCTAATGTACTGTTCCCAAGAGTTCTTTCTACTCAGCCTAAATATCCTCCGTGCTTTCGCACGGAGTATTTTATATTCCTGAAGGTTTCCATTCGTTGGGTGTCGTTTAAATTTCCTAAGAGCTCTTCGTCGTAAACGGAGGATTTCTGTGCATTCATCGTTCCACCACGGCACAGGCGGTCGGCGTGGATGCGTAGAGGTTTTTGGAATGGTCTTTTCAGCGGCATTTAAAATTGCTTTCGTAATATTTTCTATATTTTCATCAATGGGTGTCAAATAATCCATGTCAAGTGATACAAGGTAATTCGAGTATGAGTCCCAGTTGGCTTTTCGCAAAATCCAACTGGGATTTCGAGCATAACAGGGTTGGGAGTCACATAAACTGATCTTAATAGGCACATGGTCGCTTCCATACAAATCGTTGAGTACCGACCATGTGCATCTAATAGTAGCTAATTGAGGGCTGCAAATCGATAGGTCAACAGCTGTCCATCCACCAGTAGATGCTGCTAAATGGGTAGGCGAACCGTCATTTAGCAGACATAAGTCCAGTTCCGTTCTCACACTCTCAACAAGGTCACCTCGAGAGTTCCTAGTCGGAGATCCCCAAGACGAATGGTGGGCATTAAAATCCCCTACCAATAAGAATGGAGTTGGTAACTGGCTTATTAAATTCACTAAATCACTGTGATGCAGGTTTTCTTGTAGTGGCAAGTAGACACAACACACAGTGATTTTATACGGGACAGCTGTTTGAACGGCTACTGCTTGTAAAGGAGTTATTAAGTTTAGAGAAACAGCATCGATACAGTCACGGGCGGTAACTTATGGAAATTATGCGATGCGTGGAGATGTGTCTCCTGTAGACATACAAACATTGGGTACACATCTCGCACGAGTACTTTAAGTTCTTCTATGTGACTCCTAACACCGTTGACGTTCCATTGTATCACTGACTTCCTAAGCAAAGACATTTATTAGCTTAGCAAAGGGTTTATTTGACATCCATTGGTGCTCTCTCCTTTCTTGCCTGGGACGTTTTTAGACGTCTCAGGCTTACATTTCTCAGATTCCATATCCACCCGTTCAGGGATGGAATCTGAGGAAGTTTTGGGTTTAGGAGGGGTAGTTTTTACATTCCCTCCTTTGTTAGCATTTTTCTTAATACCCGGTAACGACGGAGGCGATGTGGTCTGACGTAACACTGGTTTCCGTGGTTTGGATTTTTCCAACGTCTTCTGCACAGAAAGTTTATTACCCGTTGATAATATCTTCTGCACAGAAACACAAGGCTCACTTAATGATTTATTTCGTGCTCCAATCCCCCCAGTGGAAGGGATTGGTACAAGAGGTAAATCACTATCCGTCGCTGCAGGTTGTACTAAATTCAAAGTAGGAGGACCATTCGTGACTATGGACAAAAGGCGAGAAACTTGTTCAGTTAGAACTTCAATTTTTATCGACAGCTCGGCACAGTTGTTACAGGACGATTTGGAAGCGGTCAGAGTAGCGGCATAAGTCTTACTGTCTGCCTTTGGCTGAGTAGATCTATACATTTTTTTGGCGTCTGGAAACGACAGCTTGTCTTTCGCCATGATGCCTAGGATAGCTTTCTCTTCCTTAAAGGTAGGACAATTGTAGGATCGCGCTGGGTGGTCACCACCATAGTTGGCGCATTTCGGAGAATTGACACATTCCTTATCATCATGGCCTTCAACGCTACATATACCGCATACGTTCTGCTTCGAACAGGTAGAGCTGATATGCCCAAATCGCTGGCACTTGAAGCAGCGCCTAGGGTTAGCCACGTATGGTCTCACTGAGAGCCTTTGGTAACCTGCATGTAAGTATTCGGGTATTTCCGGCTTTCCAAAAGTGACGATAAAAGAAGCTGTTGCTACTTTTTCTCCTTTGTCCATTTTCATGATATTGACAACGTCCGTAACTGACTGAGACGACAGTTCGGATTTAATTTCATCAACCGGAAGGTACATTAAATCCCTACATGTGATAACCCCCTTTGTATAATTCAAGGATCTATGGGGAGCCACAGATACCTTGACCTGATCAAAGAAAGAGTTCATTTTAGATAGAGCACAGGTTTGTCTCTCGGTGGAAGTCGTAACTAACATTGTTTCGTTTCTAAGTTTCTTAATAGAGGCTACTGGACCTCCAGCACAGGCAGTAAGAGCCTTGTTAATAAGGAAAGGAGAAACTTTGGAAAGATCTTTCCCTTCTTCGGCACTAGAAACCACTAAATACAATGTATGCGACGTTGCCACCATCAACTTTTTACTCAAATCTTTACAAGTTAGATCGTCAGGAGAATCCTGGCGTGTCCTCTTCAGACTAGTCATATTTGACATGGTTTTTGAATCCATAAATATTTTTTGCCAGCCATCGTGTCAAGCGTTACGGGTGAGACTATAGGAACGGGTACACCCTTGGATCACATTAAGATCATTTCCAACCCTCAGAACTCTGAGGCCTATAGCTTTTCTCCTTAGCTCGACTGGATGGGCATCAGTCGAGAACTCGTAATACTGTGCACAGGCTCCGACACCCATGCACCGCGGACACTCCCTGACCAAGGACCGAAGCGGCTGGTAGACCAGAAACCGCGCTTACGTCTTCGGCAGAGCAAGCTCACATCAGCGTCCCAGAACAGAGTTTGTCAAGCTCTGGACTTTTCAGCACTCCCAACGCGCAACGGTTCTGACCAGTCAAAATTCCCTAAGAGAAGTTGTAAGTGTTGAAATGTGTATGCATTGTGTTGGTGTGTGTATGGGTGTATGTGTATGCTTTGTGAGTGGTGTTGTGTTAGGCTAGGGTACCGCGAGGGACGCCAAATCCCTCGTAGGTGCGGCTAGTCCGCACCCCCCTGCGGGTGGGAAATGTTTTAAGGAATATATTTAGAGTAGAAAAAGTACTTTGTACATATTTATATTTATTCATGTTAACTTTAGGTGCAGTCACACAGACCGCCAGAGTTAGTTATGTATTTGATTTCTAAGATTTCTATTGTTGTTGGCGATTGCTATTTTGTGTAGTTTTTCCTCTGCACCCCCAAAACACGTTACTAGGTCCAGTCATCTGTCAGATGTGTCCGTGGCGTTATTTATTGATGAGTTTGTTGGGAGCGGTCTGAGTAACTGGACCCAGGACGGAACGAGATAGATCCAAGTTCCGGCCTTTTGTCTCGTGTTCGTATTTTAGACTCAGATTTTGAAGAGATACTTGAAAACTGGCATGAGGACAATCCAGGAAGTGACATTGATTCAGTTGATGATATACCTAAACATAGTGAAAACAGTTCATAATCTGAACAAGGTGAAAATGAAGAAGAGTTAGTGTCAATTCTTAAAATTTTGAACAACATTGAGAGTAATTAAAATGACTATAACAGTGTAGTGAGTAGTGAAAATGACAGTAATGAAGTTATAAGCCCAGATACTCCAAACCGACTAAAACAAAAACGTTTTTAGGTGCAATTGGTATCACCATTCCAGTGTTGAGGCGTTCACGTGTGCAGCAATATAATATAACACGGATCCCAATGTCCCCCTTGCTTCAGGCAGTAACCCAACTCCAATTAGTATTTTTAACTCACTTTTTACAGAGAATACTTTGAATGTTATATTGAAATGGACAAATGAAGACATAAACAAAGAAAGACCACCTAAATATGACCAACATGCTTGGCATGAAACTGATGCATGTGAACTTAGAGCCTTTTTTGGTGTACTTTCCTACACTGCTATCGTCAAGTCAAACAGAGAAGATTATTGTTGTTTGCAACCGATGGATCTAGGAGTGACATATTTAGTAATTTCAAGCAAGATTTGGAGCTCTACCTGTTTGCTTGAGATTTTATGAGCCCACAGCCAGAGGAAAGCACCGTAAAATTGACGCTTTAGCTCCCGTGTCTGAAAAAATGTGTGTAGCCAATTTATCGATAACTGCTAGGTTCTATACAAGATTGAGGAGCCCTGCCTATGTCGATAAGATGCTGGTTGTATCATCCACTGAAGAGATGGTGAAACCACAACTGGAGAGCTGTGTGGAGAATGTGGCCTTGACATATGAACTACGAGCATGCATCCGCCAAGTACTAAGGGTAGAATAGCCTAAACCCAACACTGCTGGAGACAGATTGGACAAAAGGAAGACTTTTTATTCATGTCACTCAAAGAAGAAAAGAAAAAGTTACTACATTTGCTATTCTTGCAAACAACCTGTATGCCTTGAATGTAAACAAAAGTTTATAACGGCTGTAGACTAATGTTATGGGTTCAAACATGGTTCTAGAACGAGGATCTCAATTTTATTGATAATGTATCTTTTCATAAGTGCCTCGGTTTTATTTGTGTTTATCATATCATAAGAAACAAAATAATAACACTAAGTTACAGTTTTGTCATATTATATATACATTTTTTATAAGTTTAGAAATTGTATATGATATTCAGTAAATTTTTGTAACCATAAAGTTTTATAATTTTTTATATCATTTATATGTATTTAATAAAAATAGTTTTTTATTATTTCAGTAGTTAACAATTCAAGTAACCAATGTGATTGTTTACAAAAATTTCCAGCAGTAAAAAACATTAATTTTTTTTTTTAAACGAGATTTGTGAGACCAATCCTAGAAAGTTAAGGGTTAAAGGAGGAATATAAACAGACGCTGAAAAGTACAAATTCAGACCAAGTCTTCCTGTATTTTGAACAAAAACAGATAAATTAAAAAGTTTTAAAAATATTTTAATCACAAAAGTGTTAGCTTATTTTCTTGTATCAAAAGAATTGTGAAAATTTGGTACCCAACACCTTGAATTCATCTCGTCTAATTTCCCATTTTGTCTAAATATGGTCAAGATAACATTTATTGTTGATAAAATTAAATGTTCTCCATAGTTTGATTACGTCACAGAAGCATATTAAAGTGTTTGTGAACAACATTAGTCATTTCAACGATATTTATAAAAGTAACGGGACTTACAAATAGTAATGTTTCATTCAGAAATGTCAATAATCATTGCTATAAATATAAATGGAATTAAAATATAACTATTTTCATACTCTTATCCCCACTGTTATCTGGTCTCAGGATATGGTGGTCTTTCACTCTCCATTGAAGGCCCCAGCAAAGCTGACATTCAGTGTAAAGATAATGAAGACGGTACTCTTAACATCTCTTACAAGCCAACTGAACCTGGTTACTATATTGTTAACCTCAAGTTTGCTGATCACCATGTGGAAGGATCTCCATTCACAGTCAAAGTTACAGGGGAAGGTAGCAACCGTCAGCGAGAAAAGATACAGCGCCAACGAGAAGCAGTTCCTATTACAGAAGTTGGAAGTGAATGTAAACTTACATTCAAAATGCCAGGTACATATAGTATTAAAAGTTAATTCCTAAAAACAATAATAATAAAAGCAAAAGTTAAATAGTTTTTGAAGTATAATATTTCCTTGAATTTTACACTGACATTCTCTAGCCGTCGCTAGTATTTTTTTCAAAAACTATGCTAATTTAGATAGAAGATAAGGTAGTCTGATTGTCTTATAGATAGTGTCCCTAAGTTATTATTTAATGTGATTGTAGTAATAATTTACATCATAGTAAAGTTCTTACTTCTAGTTTTTCTTGTTTAAAAATGATAGTAGAGGTTTAAAGTTCCACTCACAAGCATAAGCAAGGAGCTACCTTAATCCTACAAGAGGCAAGTCTGACACTGTGGAGTGGTAAGGGATTTTATATTCCTTGCAAAGTGTTTTTCTTTAAATCACAAGAAAATACCTAAGCTTTAATTACTGAAAAATTACTTACCAATATTTTTCTTTTTTTATGAAGAAATGAAAAACCCGATTCTTGTAAAACCTACTACGTTTCTTCATATAAATTAAACAAAACAATGTATTTATGAACAAATAGTTATATAAAAAATATTTAATATTTATCAAGCAATAAAAAAATATACATAGTTATTATAGTAATATGATAAAAAAAAAAAAAAAAAAATTAACACAAAACATGAATATAGGTGTGATGGATAAACACGTATACATTTTGACTGAATAAATAATATGAGCAATAAATAAGCGGTAATTCAGAATCCAAAACACTGTGTGTAGACCAATTAAAAACTTAAGAAATTAGGTAATCCTAGAGAAGTAATATGTGAATCCATTTATATCTATTTCCCTTTTTTAATTCATCAACAATCTTTAAAAATATTATTATGAATTTCCCCATATATTACAGAAATATCATTTTTAAATACTCTATCAAAACAAAAAAAAATCTCCCTTATATCATGTGAGCGAAGTCCAGTGTCTCGATCTATTATAACTAAACTGACATTGACAGCGAAGTATAGTTATATTATCACCACCAAGTTTATATCAGCTGGTGAAAAGAAACAAATGGACAAAACCATTCTGAGTTTACAGATGGAAATCGGATTACAGTAAGATCATTTGTCCGTAAATAACACTTGCTATTTATAAACAACTGTTTAATTTGTCATCAATGACTCTGTCACTGAAACAATGGAATATTAGCTCCAATCGACAATCTCTTATACAAGAAACAAAAAAAGGTATAATAATGAGTGATAAAAACATTAATCATTTAATAATATATATTTTGTTATATTTATTGTTTCCATCCTCACGTGAGCTACTAGTTTTCACTAAGCAATTATAAGTATTTATAAACTTGCTTATAGTAGCACTTATACAACAAATATAAGTAAGTGCTACTATACGCAAGTTTATAAATACTTATAATATATTTTGTAATTAAAGTTTCATATAGTACAATGCCTTATTCTTAACAAATTAGTATGAAGAAGTTCACATAATAAAAAACAGAAGGTATTCAAATTTTGTTTTTCTAATGCTGCATGAGAAATTGAATTTTTTCTCTAGAAAACAGTATTAGTTTATATAGTAAGGAAATTGCTTATTGGTTATTTGTTGATGCCTAACCAATAGACATTTCAAGTTTAGTCCGTGAATAACATTTAAAAAATATTTTGCTCAGGAAGATGAAGTCTAATTGAAATTCAATAGTGAGATTGTATATGAAACTACAACAGATTATTAACTATAAAAAACAATATTTAAGATATAAATATAGTTCTAGCACAAATATTTTAATGAAAAATATTGGTAACTAAGCTTCAACAATTTTTTTATTTTTATAGGAATCACTTGTTTTGATCTTACGGCAACAGTTACTTCTCCTGGTGGAGTGACAGAGGATGCTGAAATCAATGAAGTGGAAGATGGTCTATATGCTGTCCACTTTGTCCCAAAAGAATTGGGAGTCCATACAGTATCTGTTAAATACAAGGATATCCATATTCCAGGTAATGTTTTTTAAGTTTATTTTTTACAACATTAAAAAATTTGAATCATTGATGCTAAACAGTTCCTTTCTTTCTTTTGCTCAGGATCACCCTTCCAATTCACCGTAGGACCTCTCAGAGACGGAGGTGCCCATAGAGTTCATGCTGGAGGACCAGGTTTAGAACGAGGAGAGGTAGGGCAACCCAGTGAGTTCAATGTTTGGACTAGAGAGGCCGGTGCTGGCTCCCTTGCCATATCTGTTGAAGGCCCAAGTAAAGCTGAGATTGGTTTCAAAGATCGAAAAGATGGATCCTGTTATGTGAGCTACGTAGTCAGTGAACCTGGTAGGCTTTATTTTTGCATTATTCTTCTTACATATATATATATATATATATATATATATATATATATATATATATATATGCTGATACGTATATATATATATATAAGGCATTTAAAATGCTACGTAAATATTTCCAAACTTTTATAAGCATACATCAACTATATTTTATTTTACAGACAATATTATAATTGTTAGCTTCCATACTTAATGTATACAGAAGCACAAAATCAATTGATAGTTAATCTCCTATTTTTTGAATTGATGTTTGTATTTTTGCCTTAGTCCTATCATCACCTGCACTTGAACTGCCTGTAGAATATGATTATGTGACACTTCCTCCATTGTCTTGGCCCTGTGTATTTGAAGAAGTACTACTGGTTTTGTTTGTTATATTTTGATAGGTTTTGCTAAATAAAGTTTAATGTATCAAGCATGTTTATTTTTAACTGCAGCCCCATTTAAATGACTCTTTATGCTTTTTAAAATCACTCTGATAAATTAGTTGTAGGAGACATATTATATTATTACACTTTTGCTATTACACGCAACCAGGCTTTTTGTTAACTAAAGGTTGTTAAGTTGTTAACTTACACTTGGAAGAAACGTTTTCGTCTTACGACCTCTTCAGTCTCGTATTTTTGCCACTAGAAATGCTGCAGTTGTGCTTCCTTGGTACCATTTTTTGAAAGTTAGAAGTGATGTGATCGAAGAGTATCTGTGATCTGTGCCGTGTTTGTTCATTTAGGATGTCATTTTTATGCGTGTTGCTATGTCTATAGATTTCATACTGTTCTAGTGTGTTTAATTTATGGCCTTTGTTGCATGTGTGGAGGATGCTCATGTTATTTTCCATACTTTTGCATGAGTGTTTTGTGTCCACGAGGTGATTTGCGAAGGTGGATTCAATACTAGCTCATGGACACAAAACACTCACGCAAAAGTATGGAAAATAACATGAGCATCCTCCACACATGCAACAAAGGCCATAAATTAAACACACTAGAACAGTATGAAATATATAGACATAGCAACACACATAAAAATGACATCCTAAATGAACAAGGCACAGATCACACATACTCTTCGATCACATCACTTCTAATTTTCAAAAAATAGTACGAGGAAGCACAACTGCAGCATTTCTAGAGGCAAAAATACGAGGTTGAAGTCGTAAGACAAAAACGTTTCCTCCAAGTGTAAGTTAACAATTTAACAACTTTTAGTTAACAAAAAGTCTGGTCACAAGTAATAGCAAAAGTGTAATAAGTAATGAACAACCAGCTTGTCATGAACAGCAACAAGATTTCGATACATATTATATATTTAGCTAGTAAAAAGAAAAGCTATTTTGGAGGTCACAAATTAAGGGATAACCTACATATTGGCTAACCATAAGTAGAATTTACTTCTCTTTGTATTTAGCATCTCATTTCCTGACCTATTCTTCAAAAATGTTTGAAGTCACCCATGCAGTCTTGTTTGATAAATATAATTTATACACTGTTTGATGTTGAAACAGTAATGGTTTTGGACTTTTCAATTACCAGTAGTTTCCTGATTCTGTCGTCTCACAGAGGCCTAATCGCTATCACTAAGACAGTTATTATTTATTTTAATAATTTTTCAACATCTGATTTTTAGCTAAAGATAGAATTATCAAGTTTACTATCCAAATTGGAAACAATAATTCAAACATGTTTTAAAATCATTTCAAGTACTGCAAAGTGTTATTTTACATTATATATTTTACATTATATATATATATATATATATATATATATATATATATATATAATGTGTGTGTGTGTGTGTGTGTGTGTCCTCTGGTTTTGCAACCACTAAAGCATTATTCAGTTTAGGCCTTAATACAGCTGTTAAGCAGTTGGTGGTGTTAAATTGTTGGTTAGCACAGTTGTTTTCTGAGCTTCCTTTTTGCAGTTTCCATTTGTCTATGAATCTAACCTCTTTTTATTACCCATCTTGGTAGAAGCAAGATTGAGAAAGGAATGATCACCATAAACATAACAAACGTTTCATTCTTTCTTTTTGGACTCAGTTTTACTTATTATTTCAAGCTGTGCATTTTTCCAGTTTATCAAGTATGACACTCAATAAATTAGTATTATAATAATTATTATTATTTATATACCATGTGCAGACTGTTTATGGTTCCTGTATCATTTTTAGGAGGGAGTGCAACTTGAAAGATACAAAAAACAAAATACACTTACAAATAATGCAAATAATCAAACTGAGGACTGGCAAGAAATTAAATACCTTAAAACTTCCTCAAAGCGCTAATTACAATAAAAACTTCTCTCATTCATGCTTCTTGGGTACTAACTAGAAACAAAACATTCACAAGAATGGAATAGTTACATCAGGATTAGAAGTTCCCTGAGCTCAAGACCAAAGGGTCAAAGCCACAGAGACAGTGCTAGAAACTATTACGATATAGAATAAGAAACTATATTATAGTAACATTTTTTTAAAAACTATCATACAAAGTCATTCTTAATTTAATGAGTTTTGAACAAATTAAATGTATAAATTAGTTTTAAATGAGGTTAAACAATGGAAACGTAGCTAAAACAGATAATAATAGGTCTTATAGAAATATTTAGTGTGAGGAAGTCGAATGAATTAATGTGTCATATTATTATGCTGGTCATAGTTTCACATTGTAATCTCCCAAATTGGTACTCCAGTACATGTACTATTCTTTAGGTTCTTCTTTTCAAAATTATTTCTGTAGCATTTATATATTTTTAAGTACTTTATGGCATGATTAGTGTTTTATTTAACATAATGTTTTGGTGTATTACATATTGTTTTTATTCTTCACAGGAGAGTACCGAGTAGGTATTAAGTTTAATGATCAACACATCCCTGACTCACCATACAAGCTTTTTATTTCACCTGCAATGGGAGATGCACACAAGCTGGAAGTTGCACAGTTCCCAACATCAGGAGTTCATCCAGATAAACCTTCACAATTTCTTGTTCGTAAAAATGGTGCAAAGGGTGAACTAGATGGCAAGGTAAGTTTTATATTAATTTTAATAGGTTTTGCTATTACAAGATGTGTAAACATAAGAAAAGTAACAAATTAAAATTCAGTAACTCTTTTAGTTCAGGTATTTTTATAGTTTTTTCTAAATGTATTCTTTTCATGTAAAATGAAATATAATAATTGTCTATTAAAGCATTTATTTTTGGTCTAAATGAAAACTGCTGATTCAAAAGATGTGTCCTGTTTGTAACTTAGACCTTAACTAAGTTACAGAAGCAATGAAAAGAAGTCGTTACATATCCTTTAAGTCAATTTGTTTCATAGACCAAAAAATAAAACAACTTCTAAATTAGGTTTAAAAAAATTCTCTACATTTTTGTTTCGTATTGGAATCCCATTTAGGAAATGAAAATTTACTTGAACTATTATTCTTCAAACAACATATAAATTTACATATCCAAAACCACTACACAAATCACAAAAACACTGGCATTTTCGGTCAAACAAATATGTAACAAAACTTATACAGATCCAATGTCATTGTATTTTTATAATTATTTTAAAAATTCCAGTTTCACTCATTTTGTTGTGTGGTTTAATGGGTTCTTTCAATAACTTAAGTTTATTTATGTATAATGTTTTTTAAAATTTGTGTTAATATGTCAATATTAATTGCTGCAATGTATACAGATTAATTATTGTTATAGCAGTTTTGAATATATTACTAGTGACCAAATGAACTCTACCAACATACAAAATTTATTTCAGATTATATCGCCGTCTGGAGCAGAAGATGATTGCTTCATCCAATCTATCGACCCTGATACATATTCGGTTAGGTTTATGCCTAGGGAAAATGGTGTTAACAACATTCATGTAAAGTTCAATGGTGTACATATTCCTGGCTCTCCATTCCGCATCAAAGTTGGTACAGAAGATGCTGACCCTGCAGCAGTTCATGCTAGTGGGGCTGGCCTTGGTGATATTAAGACTGGTAGGTTTAATTAAGTCTTCTTTGATATTTAATCCTACAAAAGTGCTCTGGCACGATTTATAATGTTGGAGTTCCCAAATACAAACTCATAAATGTTAGTTTAAAAGATAATGTGTGCAGGTAATGTTGGCTTACAAGTATAAGTCAATAGAACATATGAGCTATAGAGATGGTTCCATTATAAACAGCAGAAAAACCGATCATTAATTCTTCACATCCTAAAATGCGGAATCTGTTTTGAATTTCTGAAAGCATACTATAGTTTAAGTCCATTTGATTTTTTTGATTAAACAATGAATTATTACAAAAAAATAATTTATTTTGACATAAATTGTTGTAATATAATCTTGGATACTTGACAAATATTTTTTCACTTTTTATACCCTCAAATAAATTTCTTGTGACAAATCAGTTTGTTAAGGCAAATTTTGAAGAGCTATGTCCAGACAGTCATGGTTTTTATTTTCTGTAACAGATATTGAGTGGTTTTGAAACTACAGTAAAACCTTTCATATCCGGGTTCACGTGGTGACAGCCCGATCCAGGTAACGAAAAATCCGATTATGGGAGGGGTTATGTAATGATGTACGTTAATACTAATCACAACCATTCCAATTGGAAGTTGATGTATGATTGTTTTAGGTTAATAAATGACACTTATTGAGAATTATAATGAGTATAGAATGGTACATACAATTTAGTTACATGCCTCTATGTACAATTCCTTAATACTATACTGCACAAATATATGTACATTAATTATCAGTTTTGGTAAAAACAAAGATGCGGATTGCTTGTTTTGTTGAACACGTTTCTTTGATGTAATATCCCCTCTACCTTCGAAAGAGTAGATGATCAGCTACTGTTGCTTCATCTTGTGATTCGACATACTTGATCAGCTGGTCAAATGCTTGGAAAGCTTCGGTATGCTCTGTGGTTTGTTTTCTTTCATCATTTTCAGCAGGAGCGGGCTGTGTGCTCCTTAAATCTATAATATCCAACCGCATTAAAATCACTTTCAATTTCCATTTCTTTATGGCGTTCAATAGCTTTTTTCTAACATGAGTCCTGTTACGGCCAGTCCCTTTGAAGTACATTGAGTGAACTGCAAGAAGAGTCCTTCGTTCACTCTATCATTTACTGATGTTTCTGTCATTTTTGTTGCCTGAATAAAGAGCCGACTGCTGGTGCCAGAGAATTGACCCAACGCCAAAGCACCTTGCAAAATAAAGGTGGTTACTTTATTTTCATATTATTCCGGATATCGGAGGTTCTGGATATGACAGGTTTTACCTGTGAACAGCCGCAGATCGTGTTTACAGTTTACGTCATAATGTAATACAAAAATGAAATTGCACAGTTATCCCTTGTATATTTTAGTCACAGACAAATTATTTTTGAAACATATATTTCGAATACATACTGCAATAGTGTTATTAGTTTAAAATAATTGTGCATACATTGACAGAATCAACAGCCTCGTTTGAGCAAGTGTCCACAGAGAACCAGATTTACTAGCTAGATTGAAGTTCTTAAGCATCTGCAAGAAGTTACCTCGTGAAAAAGGCCAAAAATATGGAGGAGTTATGACAAGGTTTTTCATTAACCTCTCACAATTATTGAGTTTTTGGGCAAAAACACAATTGATGCCCTTCTCCACTCACCCTACTCACTGACATCATTCCTCTGAATTCTTCTTCTTTCCCAAACTCAAAAGACCTTTGAAAGGATCTCTTTAAGTTTGAGGAAATTTAGACAAATTATCTAAATTTTGTGATTTAAGACAATTCTTGAGATTAAGAAAATGCGATGGAGAAGCTGATATACATCACAAAAAAGGCATTCCTGGATTGTTCCTGTAAAACAGCCACAATATTTATTTGTTGTATAATATAACCACTCATTCTCTGTTATGTATCAAACCTTATTTTGAAGTTATGTCTCATTATTGTTAAAAGGCGGTTTTTTCTCTCCAGTCATTTTTTTTTTTTTTAAATCAGTTATCCAAATAAGTCATTGGTGTTAGGGAGGTTTCATTTTTTCAGTTGAAATATTAAAACCGTTTTTTGTCTGAAGAAAAAAACTCCTGAAAGTAGTATTTATCATAACAAATTTTATATTATATTTTTTGAAATAATTGTGTTATACCTAGTTATATGCAACAGCATGATATAACAAATCTTTGCATTTCAGGACAAAAGACAGATTTTATGGTGGATACATGTAGTGCTGGGGCTGGCACTTTAGCAGTAACTATCGATGGTCCGAGTAAAGTATCTATGGATTGTACAGAAGTGGAAGAAGGCTATAAAGTTCGCTATACACCTCTTGTTCCTGGGGATTACTACATCAGTCTTAAATACAATGGTTATCACATTGTTGGTTCACCATTCAAGGTTACATGCACAGGTTAGAATCTGAAATTTAAAATATATAAATAGCTAATATATATATAGGAAATTTTGGACTAGATACGATACCGACAGCCTTACCTAGTGGCAATAGCCCAAAACTGCAATCTCTTGGAAATAAATAAATAGACACATTTAAAAACTTATCACACTATTGAAATATTTCAATCACACAATGATCTTTATCAATAGAAAAAGAGTCTTTTCTTTTTCCTTTTTTTTTTGATAATGATCATTGATAGAAATATTTCAATAAAGTGATAAGTTTTTATATGTGTCTATTTATTTCCAAGAGATTGCAGTTTTGGGCTATTGCCATTAGCCAAGTCTGTTCAGTTTTTTATTTAGTCCAAAAAATCCTAAATAAGCTTTAAGCTCTACTAGAACTAACGTAATATATATATATATATATATATATATATATATATATATATATAAGTTTTAAGTTGGTTTAGTTATATCTTGAGTAGCCTTGTAACCAAATTAAATAGCTTCAATAATTTTTACAAGTGCAAAATTTAATAACCAAAAAGTAATACTCAGATCTACAGTATTCTAATAGAAATAAAATTGATTTCCACAGTATAGGTGTCTTGTTACTAACATGGCTGAAATGTTTTAAAAAAATGCAATCATGTTCAATCTTGTTATTATTTTTTATCTTGAGGGGGAAAATGATATATAAAATGTGTCATTTTATTAAGACTGTTTTATAATTTCATAATTTTATATCGGCATGCTGCATTTACTGAGAAAATGTTGGCAGTACTGCAATAGTACACAAACAAATGAAAGATTAATAACACGAGTGTACAGTTTTAGAACATTTTAGAAACATTTAAAAAATATTATCGATAAATCATTTTATATGGTAAACTTTATGTATTATAGAGTAAAATACTTGCTCAAAGCAGAATGATGTAAGGTAATGAAAATGAATATTTAGTTAATGAATCAACATATTATATGTGGCTTTTTTGAGGAATGTGGCTTTTTGTTATGGTTTTTGTGAACACTGGCCAATGTCACAAATTCTGTATACAATACTTGAATTTGTATAAAATGGTTATCAAGATCTGTCTGATAATATATTTACAAAGATTTATTTTGGATTTTGGTCAAGCTTGCATTATTCAACATAAAATTTATATACTTTTACTATAACTAAACTACCAGTATTACTAACTAGTAGCACTATTGTCAAATGCTAGTAAAACCTATGTGACAAAGTGAAGTGAGCGTTATGAGCCAGTGTAATTAGGGCACTCTGATTGAAAAAGGTGTTAAGCACATGGTATGTTGGAGATATATAACTGTTACATATCTCCTTTTCCAATTGTCTAAATATTTATGTATTACTAGGGAGTGCCAATAGCACATAGCATGCTCCTTTAAGAAAAACGTATCGTAGCATGTCACTTTCCAAGCTTTTGTATGAGTTTGTTGTTGTGTGACTTTGTACTTCTTCATTATAGCATGTGGCTTTATTAGTGCATATTGCAGCAGCTATCAACAATATAAAATGTTTTTATTATACATAAATAAAATCTTTTAAACCATAACAACTTTTTATTTAAGCCCTTTTTAAACCACAAAGGACATAAATAAAATGTTTTTGTGGTTTAAGAGGTTTTATTTATTTATGATAAGAAAGTTATACCACAGTTGCTCCAACTTACTATTATAAAGTGTTTTTATAGTTATAAGATTTTACTTTAAATAGTGTACATTTTATAATTCCTAGAAAATACCAGTAATTTATGAAAATGAATTTTAACAAATAATTAATGTTTTAGGTGAAGATTTAGCAGAAAGAGGAGCACAAGAAACTTCCTCAGTTGTTGTGGAAACAGTGCACAAAATTGCTAAAAATAAAGTACAAGGCCCGGTTTTACCTCACTTCAAGTCTGATGCATCTAAAGTCCAGAGCAAGGGAATGGGGCTTAAAAAAGCTTATCTTCAAAAACAGAACCAATTTACAGTTCAGGCACAAGATGCAGGTAAACATCTTGTTATCAGTGAAACATCTTATGTCAGTACACAGAAGTTATAGGTAGCACAACTTTATTTTTACACATCTTGTTGATCCAGATCTTGAGTTCATCCGGACCAATTTTGACAGAAAAATCTAATTTCAGTTGCAAAAAATAATTAATTTAAATAGTAATTTATCTTTATTGTATTGTCTGATGTTATGTATAGTATTCCTTAACCCCTTGACCCACCACTTTCTCCAGGCTCTGCATTGAACATAAAATTCAATTAATTTGAGCAATATTTTTTTTATAATTTTCTATTTTGCTGCAACTAAGACAAGTCTTACCTAGCAACTTGCTTTCTGAAGGTGGTTGAGAAGATTGGCTTGCTCCAGTGAGTGATACCAACCTGATATGCTAGTTCTGCTGATGGTTTGCAGTTAATGTTGCTTTGGAACCAACACCAAAGTCTTAGTGTGCTTAGGTCTTTGTACTGGCACTCTGTCATCCAGCTGTAAGGTTCTTGTGTTGCTGATGTCCCTCGAGGTGACTCTTCTTGAGAACTCCATGTATGGGAGAGTTTTGGATCCATCATAGAGGCCTCATTATGGCCCTCAATAACTTATTTTGGAAGCACACGACAACTTGCAGATGTTGCTCTTAGTGCATGTCTAGAGAGGCAACCCGTACATTCATATTGTTCTCTAGTTTAGTGACTAGTTTCTGTTCTTCCGCTGAAGAAAATATTTCATAATTGAGAAGTCTGAAAATTGTAATGTAGAGGCATGATATATAATATTAATTTCTAAAATTTTAAGGGACCCCATCAAAATTCTTTACTTGGAGGATTGCGTTATTTGGAAGTTTGTTATAAATTCTTGAATTTTATAGTCCATTACGTTCGGTGAATCTTATTAATCACTTAAACAATAGTTTATGACTATCCGAACTTTATATTTAGTAAATTTGTTAAAACTTATAAAGAACTTGTAATAAAGAAGTTCGACTGTATATAGCTAACACAACCAACATGTTTTACACATTGTAATTTCTATTGACACATTTTCCAAAGGTGTTTTTTAAAAAAAACTACAAAAAAGCAAATACTGGACTTGAGAAATAATTTTTGACATTTCAGATAAAAATACAGGACTAGGCTAATTTTAGTAGTTGCTAAGAAAATAGAACATATGTTACCTTTATTATGAATAGTTATGCCTTATGGAGAACAGAATATTATATTAGTAAATAGTTATACAGAAGTATAGAATCTGCATAGAAGAAAAACAAAAGGCTAGATTTTTGGCTGTCATGTCTATTGGCCCGGAATGATATTAAATATCATTTAAATTTAATTAATGTGAAAAAAACTGTGAAAGAAAAGTTATTTGAAAATATAGTTCTTGATATAATTTTTTTTCCATTTTGCTTTTATAGATTCTTAAAATAGTTTAAAACTATATATTAATTTATAACAACTAGTGATTGTTTAAAAATGTTACTATGAATTTCATTTTTTGTTGTAGGTAACAACATTTTGTATGTTGGCATATATGGACCTAAAGGACCTTGCGAAGAGGTTTTCATTAAACATTTGGGCCGAAATAACTACCAGGTTAACTATGTGGTCCGAGAAAGGGGAGAGTATATTTTAATCATAAAATGGGGTGATGAACATGTTCCTGGCTCTCCATTTAAAGTTGATGTGTAATTTTTTCCAGCTCTCTAAAATTGTTCATGCAAAATTTTTTTAAAATTATTTTGTTTTAAACCTATTTATTATTATTTATTTTGTTATTTTATTTAGAGAATTGAAAAACAGACAGACACACACACACGCACACAACAAACATATACACATAATATTTTCTAAATAAATAATCTGCCATGGTAAATAAATTAAGTAAAAACCGCACATATTTAAGTAAATATATAAACACACTACTTTAATTAAACAAGGCACATAATACAAAACTACCAACTGCAAATGGAGCCTGTTACAAATGTAAGAATTTCACTTCTGTTGAACAACTAAATCCAGTATTAAAAATTTTTAGGTGATAATACTTGCCATTTGTATTACAGTATATTGTTAATGAGATGTCAAACTTGAAGCGAAATTGTAAAATGTGTAATATACAATGTGCCTTATAATCAAACAATATATTAAGAATATTTTATTATTATTAGTTTTTATTTGTCTAAGTCAATATTTAGAATGCAATTTATATTCTGAGTGCCAGTTCATTAAATTACAATATTGGTGATAATAGTTGAAGATGCTGACTGTATAGATAGTATTTATTACTGAAATTGGTGAAGGACATTGCTTTGAGTGGCTCTCATACCATATTATTCTTAGTTGGAGAGCTTGTGCTTTTATATGTTTAGTCAGTAATATTGAATAGCACATTACTTTTTGTAAATTCAGACCTATCAGTCTGTACCTTGATTACTCTAAGTGTTTGTAATGATTCAGTTATAAGTCACTGAAGTTTTTTCTTATTTAACACATTAGTTGTCAAGGTAGGTTGATTGCAGTAACAGGAATCTGAGTGTAAGAATAGCTTGTTACCCAGCATAACAAGTCAAATGGGATTTAGCTGCAAACCTTTGTAAAACTTGGTTTAAAATGTGTTTTTAATACCAAAGTTATCTTTGAGTGAATAGTGTAGATTCATTATGTTATATGAGTTTAAATTTGGTGATATTAGTACTGACATGTGTAAAGAGAAATTTTCTAACTGGGGAAATTTTTAAAACAAATTTAAATACTGTCAAGAAATGTAAGCATTGTTGTGCAAACAATTATTTAAATATTTTATTTAATAAAAATTAAATAAGAAATTTAGTTGTAGTTCAATGAGTGTTTTGGACTATTAGAATAATTAAAACATAGGCAACGTTAATATATAAACAAAGTAGGTTTATTCATAGGGATCATAAGGATTATTCATAGACAAAAATAACGTTCTAAAATGGGATCCCTAGCATAGTGTTTTGACTCTATTAATTTACTATACATACATTTAAACTGTCTGCATACATTTTCTGTCCTAGGAATTCCTTACAAAAGTATAAAAACATTAGTTCTCATTTATGAAAGCAACTTTTTGTGTAGAAACTATAGAAAAATACTACTGGCTTATAATCAGTAAATGTTAGTCTGTGATATAATATTCATGTTATATGGTTATCAACACAAATAACTCCACAAAAATGACCTGGAATAACAAGTGTATATTAACAAATTTGTAGCTTTACACAGTACACTGCAATCAATAAGTAACTTACACCTTGGCAGCAAACGTGTTTAACCAAATTCTTTCATACTCTTTAATGATACAAACATTTTCTAGTTCAAATTTGCAGCAACATTATACTATATATCTGATTATAAATTATAATTCTGATTATATAATTCTGTGTAGAAATTTTGTTTTTTGTTGTTGTCAAACTTCTTTTCAGCAAATATTTGTAAATTTAGCTAAGAATTTTTTTATTTGTCAATATTATTTTGCTTAATGATATCATACGTTATAGTTTTTCATACATTTATTCATTTTAAAAACATTTAAATCAAAATTTTTTCATCAAAAATTGTAAATCTGTTTTTTTATTGTTTACAATCATGTAAGTAATTTTTAATAAGCTGTGTAAATACAAGTATATCATTAATATTATTGTGTGTTATTCATTGTTATAATGTATCAACTGGGTAATCATATTTGAGGTCCAGTTTCTCAAATATGGTATACATTATAAACTTGTTTATTCAAACCTTCTTTATCTAGATCCCTCAATTAAATAAAAGTATTACTTGCAGTTTTTGGATTGTACATCTTGAGGTTTCTGTAATATTTACATATCAATTCATTTGGTAAAAAAAGCGCACACACAACTTACTGATGTTTTCTGCAGTCATGTTTTGCACTTAGTGCATTGTTCAATGGTGTGTTACTAATAATCGTGTGTGATATGTTGTTGTAAATCTATGGTATTTTAGTATTCTGTGATGTATTGTTCATGGAGTAGTTATTAATTATGTGTTTGAATACAATGCCTTGTGTTTTATCGTTTAGTATGTTTTGTAGTCAGGTTTTGTGGGGTTTGTTTATTTCAAAATTTTCTGTTGGTTTTAGTGTATTGCTTTTCTTTATGAAGTGTAGATTTTCTAGATTTATGTCAAAGTTGGTGTGTAGCAACCACTCTAAGAACAAAACACATCACATACATGGGCGCCCATGTATAATTTTATAGGGTGGGGGGCCAAATCTGATACCTGGGAGAATGGGATTCCCTCCATGAGAAGGAGAGTCTGTGGAGATTTTGAAAAATTAGAGTTAAAATGGTGAGTTTTAAGGCACTTTAGAAAATTCGAAACTTCTAATTTTTACAGGCTTTTTTGTATCGATTAATTAATTTTTTATAGAATGAGTGAATCTTTATTCCATTAAATACTAAAAAATATAATAAAAAGCTTTTTTTCTTGCGTCATTTCATTTATTATAGGATAGGATAGTAACCGACAAATTATTTTGAGGTTGGAAGTTTTTTAAATATAGGCTATTTCAGTTTTATAAGTGGCGTTTTTTTTCAATTTTAACTGAGGCATGACAGTCGAAAATCTGATTTTATTGAAATATCTCATTAGGTTCAGGGTGTTTGCGTGTTTCAGGAGGAACTGCTCATATAACGCTCAAAATGAGAAAAAATGCTTCGTAAGTGAGTTACGACTAGTGAAAGATTTCACCTGCAATTCAGTTACCCCTGTGAAATAAATCAATAAATGTATTGGCCCTACTTAAGTAAGCAGATTCAAATTTTATCCTCCTTAGGCTTTTTCTACTAATTTGAGCAAATAGGGGTAGTTTTCACCCTTGAAAATGAATTTTTAGAGGGTCGAAATATTTAACAATTACAATTAGAGTATCAGACAATCATTACTTTTAATTCATCTGAACCAAATTTCACTCTTTTTACGCTTTTTTATAGATTTATAGATGCAAATCGGTCTTTTCCAAAAAATTTATAGTTTTTTCCTATTTTAAGCTTCGTTTCCTGGACTAATATTAAAGATAAATCAAGTTAAAACGTCAATTTCTACAATTCAATTAAAGGTAATGTAACATAGGCTATAACATATAATAAACTTTTAAAATTGATATGTGGACAAAATGGTATGTTTTGTTTAACTTAACAGAAAAGAAATATACCTAATATAATATCTAATATCTATGTATCGTATTATTATACATACGAATTCTTTTGAAATTGATTCTTGACGTTTGTTATGTTTCGTTATTAGGAAATGTTTTCACTTACCAATTAGGCTAATAATTTATCAATTTTGTAAATCGTAAGACGGTACCGTACACTATAGTCAATATGTAATCTCCCTGCTTCCTACTTGCACCCAATACAGTACTACAATGTCGAACACAGATGACATGCAACAGAGAAGAAATGCAGCGTCAGTCGAAAGGGCCTAGGTTAGACCTTCCTGTCACATTTCCTTATCATTGGGATAGCTGGCTCGCTGTGTCAGTGTCTTGGATATTAGTCGTGTCCTGTTTAGCTGTTTTTCTTTAATTGACTGGTCCATTAACCATTAACTGGTCCACATTGACATAATCACATAATATGGATATTCGATACTTTCTGACTTAAAACCTACTTCGTTCAGTCAAAGTGTTAATATAGCAGAATCGCATAAATATACTATTTATATTGTTAATACTGTGAAAATTTATTATAATTAAAATATAGTTCTTCCACATCAGCTGAAAATAAAAAAAGAAATATTTGTACGAAAGTCTTGATAATTTTATTTTTGTATTTTTCTGGGAGCTAGGGGGGGCCACGCCCCCCCTTGCCCGTGTGTATGGGCGCCCATGATTACATAAAACCAACACACCACACAGATTCCCAAAAACATAACATATCTGAGCAACAGTCTTGACCACAACTCACAGCATTAAACGATGAAATCACCAAATGTAAAACAAATCTGCTGGAAAAACATCAGTGAAATTGTTTTTTTTTGCAAAGTGAGTTGATAGGTAAAAAAAAAATTTCTCTTTAGTACAATACATTTTTAATACTAGAAGATTTTTAAAACTGATGGTCGCAGATAAAGTGTATTATGCCAATTGGTAAGCTATTTAATTGACTAAATATATTGCATATAAATTAATTAATATTGATTATACTATTAAAATAATGATGTAATGAGCTTTATCAAGAATGGGTTTGCTGCTGAGAGACCGACAAAACATGTGCAGAAGTTTTACTCGCCACTTGCAGAAGCATAGCCATAATATTATTTTATTCCATCTTCACTTGAGCTAAAACATTTTTACTAATAACAATTGAACATATATTGTATGTTACACTTGCCTATAGTAGCACTTATTTTTTTGAATATTGAGAACGGCTGTTTCAGGTGATGAGCATACGGTTTGAGTTGACAATGGGACACATCTCTCGAAATATTTGTCCTTAAACATTTTAAAAAATAAGTGCTACTATAGGCAAGTGTAACATACAATAAACGTTCAAGTGTTTTTAGCATAGTTATAATTTCCTTCCAAGGCATGGGAATATAGGAATTCTGGTAGAAATTTAAAATAATTTTTAACCTTAAGGCAAAATTATGAAAATTAAATAAAAATGTTACCATTCTAACAACTAAAATTCAACACAATATGGAAAAATTAGTGAGTTGAATTTTTTCCAAGTAAAATACATTTAAAATTTAAAGAATACTCTACATACATACATTTTAGCATATGGACATTGCGGTAAATTTTTAGGATATCAGGTTAAAGGCTCCATGAGTAATAACAAAGTTTTTAAATCAAACTTTAAACTTCCAATAAAAAAATACATTCTCAAAAAAATATTGTCGCTTTCAGAGTTTATTAAAAATTTAAGCTTCTGTTATAACAATTTTCTCATGTATATTTGCTGTAGATAGTTTAATGTCTCAAATATGAAACCAAGCAAAATCAAACCACATTGAATTCTTTTACAGAGATTGAATACATGCGTTTAGTAACAGCTCTCATTTTACTGTCAATTTGTTCTATACTTATATTTAAATAATAATACTTGAATTTCCTCATAAGAGTCTGAAATTAATATGAAGTTTGTTAAAAGCTGGGCAATTGAAAATAATTTGTTTAGTTGATAAAATGTTAGCATTTGTTATTCACATGCAGTAAATGACTGGCTAGCCTAAGATAGGAGATTTGTGAGCCCTTGAGTTAAAGACTTATTCCCTCTTATTATTCTTCATCCATCTTTGTCAATTAATCTACAGCAAGTTGTTAGTTATCAAAGCTTGGCATTTTTATGGTACATGTACCACTTGAATTAGTAACCATTGAGCAGTGTTTAATTAAATCAATTTCTTTAAATAAAATTTAGTCCGTAATTAACTGTCCAAATGGAAGTACATTTATTTAGCATTTTTACACCAGTTTGAAATAGGATTAGGGTTAATGAATAACATTGTTCCAAAGAAAACATTGGTTTACTGTCTCGACAGTAGAGATATTTAAAAATAATATGTAGTATCTGCAGTTGATACACTAAAATTGCATTGTCACTATCTAACAGCTGACCACCCTCATTATGTGCTTCTAGCGTCAGTCTGTTAATAGTCTAACTTAATTTAACACAATTCCATACCTTGACCTTAACGCATTCACTCTGGGCGGTATACCAGCATTTCGTTATAGCTGTGCTAGCAACACTGCAACATCAAAAAAATACTTTTCTTATCTTAATTGTGACAAGGCAGTTTGTGTAAGGGGGTGTAGTTTGTAAGTATTTTATTCTACCGATATATGGTCTTTTTTGTGGCATTCCCATGGTATATTTCCTGTCAGCCGCAGTCTAAATATGTTTATTGTGCTTTTGATGTCCCTGGAGTTTAATTAATTGTAAGTTTTGTTGTACTTTATTATTGTTATTACTATGGCTACTTAAACTATTATCGTTAAGGTAACGCTAGAATGTCCACTGGCATATACTTCAAAAACACGATAACTCTTTGTAAACAGAAAAAGGTACTTGGAGGTTCATTCCGGCTGTAAATATTTGTACTGGTTTCTAGTTGTAAATAAGATTTTTTTAAATTTTTAGAGTCAAGATTTCAGGTGTTGAAATGTTTCTGTAAAGCAATTTTCCTACATACTAACAATAGCGATCCCGCCTCATATCCGGCTGGGATGCTGGAAACCCACAAACTATTGGATGAAATATATGATAAATATACTATAAAACATATGATGAAATTTTTCCTGCATACTATGACCCTTATAACATTTTTTCTCACAACAACCATAGTAATTTTGTATTTTTACCCATATTCTCTATGTTAGTGATTTTATGCCTTATTTCTATCATACCTTACATAACCACTTCAAGAAAATTTACGTGTTTGTTTCGTTTTTGTTTTAATAAATCTATTCATTTATTTTCAAACTTCACTACCTTCAACGGCTATCTCTACGAGAATATATTAGTAGTTCCCAGAGAAAATATTTACATTTTAAAAAGAAGTAATGTTAAACTTCATAATAGATTAACTAAATAGGATATTCAGTGCTCCTGAAAGTGAAATGATACAAAAATTTAATAAAATATAGATCCTGGAAATATGATTTTATGTTGCTGCTTTAAGCTGAAATATTTAGTCTTATTTAGTGTCTCTATCATATAGTCATCATTATCTAAAAGATAGGATAAAAAAAACATTTCTAGTCTTTGAATAGGCTTATATTGTAGAAGGGGAGAACCTAATCCAGTTATTTTTTTAAAAACAAAACAAACAAAAATCAGTTGAAGGCTAGTTGGGGAAATATTAAACTAGCTGCTCAATCTAACCAGAACACACACACACACACACACACACACACACACACACACACACATATATATATATATATATATATATATATATATATATATATATACATATATATAATACACACACACACACACACACACACACACACACATATATATATATATATATATATATATATATATATATATATATACAATAACCTAGACCATTCTAGAGGTAAAAGAAAAAAGAATGATTGCATGTGTTTCACCCTCAAGGAGTTTTAGCAAGTAACTGTATATTTTTCATCTGCTGGATCCTCAATAATACTGAAGTGGAAAGAAGGTGGGTAAATTTATAGCAGAAAGATCTACTACAATAGCTGTTTCCAAGCAAATGTTGGTAATGTAAATCTATTTAATTTTCATATTATGATAGATCTTCTAGAATTTATGTACATTATTTACATAAATTTATGGGGATCATTGATTGTCATACCTGATTCAGAGAGCTGGTTAAAACTATGCAATACATCCCTGTGTCAAATGACTAAACAGAACATTGTTAAACATATATTTAATGTAATTTGATCCCATATTCAACTTGAGTAACTATTTTTGATTTAAACGCGTTTTTATTTAACACTATTGTAATCCACTTTGAAAAAGTTTTTAAAATATAAATATTTTTTAGAAATATCTTATAAGGATTTTAGGGTGTTTAAAGGGTTATATAGGAAACAAATGTGGTGAAAACAGTTTTCATTGTATGACAAAAGTATTATATAACAAAACTAAGTTTGGTCATGTGTAGGGTCAACTTAAATCACTTTCATTATCACTTTGGTTTCGGTAAGCCAGCATCGTATTTGATCACATTCTGGCTTAGACACTGTTTACAGATAAACGTGTTACTATTTTAAATATTGTTTTCACACAAAAAATAACAAAATATCTATTTAAAATACAAAATATTAAAACTAATTCATATCATATATGGTCGCGTGGATTACTATTTTAATCCAGGTGAATTAAAAATATTCAAAAAACTTAACTTGGCAACTTACAGCTCTGCTACTTGACTGGTAACAGTGGGGATGTGTGTAAAAGGTAGACGGGCACTCAAGGTCTTAAGTCCTACCGACCCAAAATAGCAGACAAAGATCTACCTCTGGATTACAATAGTAACATAATGAGGAGTAACAGTTACAATAGAAATTGCAGTGTTAATGAGGACAGCCGATTGGGAAGATGTATTTTATTGGCAACTCATACTGTATGTCTATACCTGAATCTATCCTCTTGAACTCCAAATGCCTTACCACAAATTTAAATAGAGCAACTTCCTGAATTCTTATCTGAATACATGATTAATAAACTGAGAAATCGCAGCCCCATTCTAAAGAAAGTGGTAAATTTAAAAAAATAGAACACTTCAAAGACTTTTGAATGAGTCACAGTCAGGTTAAAAAGTAGTAAAAAGAATAAACAAAGCTAAAGCATACTAAGCAAGCAAACACATCAGATTGCCTATGTGAATGAGTCACAGTCAGGCTAGAAAGTAGGAAAAAAAATTAACAGAGCTAAAGCATATTAAGCAAACAAACACATCAGATTGCCTATAAAAATAAGTCACAGTCAGTTTAGAAAGTAGGAGAAAGAATAAACTGAGCTAAAGCATACTAAGCAGGCAAACACATCAGATTGCCTATGTGAATGAGTCACAGTCAGTTTAGAGAGTAGGAAAAAGAATAAACAGAGCTAAGGCATAGTAAACTAGCAAGCACATCAGATTGCCTATGTGAATGAGTCACAGTCAGGTTAGAAAGTAGGAAAAAGAATAAACAGAGCTAAAGCATATTAAGCAAACAAACACATCAGATTGCCTATGTGAATGAGTCACAGTCAGTTTAGAAAGTAGGAAAAAGAATAAACAGAGCTAAGGCATAGTAAACTAGCAAACACATCAGATTGCCTATGTGAATGAGTCACAGTCAGGTTAGAAAGTAGGAAAAATAATAAACAGAGCTAAAGCATAGACTATCAAGCAAACAAACACATCAGATTGCCTATGTGAATGAGTCACAGTCAGGTTAGAAAGTAGGAAAAAGAATAAACAGAGCTAAAGCATATTAAGCAAACAAACACATCAGATTGCCTATGTGAATGAGTCACAGTCAGTTTAGAAAGTAGGAAAAAGAATAAACAGAGCTAAGGCATACTAAGCAAGCAAACACATCAGATTGCCTATGTGAATGAGTCACAGTCAGGTTAGAAAGTAGGAAAACGAATAAACAGAGCTAAAGCATACTAAGCAAACAAACACATCAGATTGCCTATGTGATCGAGTCACTGTGGTTAGAAAGTAGGAAAAAGAATAAACAGAGCTAAGGCATACTAAGCAAACAAACACATCAGATTGCCTATGTGAATGAGTCACAGTCAGGTTAGAAAGTAGGAAAACGAATAAACAGAGCTAAAGCATACTAAGCAAGCAAACACATCAGATTGCCTATGTGAATGAGTCACTGTGGTTAGAAAGTAGGAAAACGAATAAACAGAGCTAAAGCATACTAAGCAAGCAAACACATCAGATTGCCTATGTGATAGAGTCACTGAGGTTAGAAAGTAGGAAAAAGAATTTACAGAGCTAAAGCATACTAAGCAAACAAACACATCAGATTGCCTATGTGATCGAGTCACTGAGGTTAGAAAGTAGGAAAAAGAATTTACAGAGCTAAAGCATACTAAGCAAACAAACACATCAGATTGCCTATGTGATCGAGTCACTGAGGTTAGAAAGTAGGAAAAAGAATTTACAGAGCTAAAGCATACTAAGCAAACAAACACATCAGATGGCCTATGTGATCGAGTCACTGAGGTTAGAAAGTAGGAAAAAGAATTTACAGAGCTAAAGCATACTAAGCAAACAAACACATCAGATTGCCTATGTGATCGAGTCACTGAGGTTAGAAAGTAGGAAAAAGAATTTACAGAGCTAAAGCATACTAAGCAAACAAACACATCAGATGGCCTATGTGATCGAGTCACTGAGGTTAGAAAGTAGGAAAAAGAATTTACAGAGCTAAAGCATACTAAGCAAACAAACACATCAGATTGCCTATGTGATCGAGTCACTGAGGTTAGAAAGTAGGAAAAAGAATAAACAGAGCTAAAGCATACTAAGCAAACAAACACATCAGATTGCCTATGTGATCGAGTCACTGAGGTTAGAAAGTAGGAAAAAGAATAAACAGAGCTAAGGCATACTAAGCAAACAAACACATCAGATTGCCTATGTGATCGAGTCACTGAGGTTAGAAAGTAGGAAAAAGAATAAACAGAGCTAAGGCATACTAAGCAAACAAACACATCAGATTGCCTATGTGATCGAGTCACTGAGGTTAGAAAGTAGGAAAAAGAATAAACAGAGCTAAGGCATACTAAGCAAACAAACACATCAGATGGCCTATGTGATCGAGTCACTGAGGTTAGAAAGTAGGAAAAAGAATAAACAGAGCTAAGGCATACTAAGCAAACAAACACATCAGATGGCCTATGTGATCGAGTCACTGAGGTTAGAAAGTAGGAAAAAGAATAAACAGAGCTAAGGCATACTAAGCAAACAAACACATCAGATGGCCTATGTGATCGAGTCACTGAGGTTAGAAAGTAGGAAAAAGAATAAACAGAGCTAAGGCATACTAAGCAAACAAACACATCAGATGGCCTATGTGATCGAGTCACTGAGGTTAGAAAGTAGGAAAAAGAATTTACAGAGCTAAAGCATACTAAGCAAACAAACACATCAGATGGCCTATGTGATCGAGTCACTGAGGTTAGAAAGTAGGAAAAAGAATTTACAGAGCTAAAGCATACTAAGCAAACAAACACATCAGATTGCCTATGTGATCGAGTCACTGAGGTTAGAAAGTAGGAAAAAGAATTTACAGAGCTAAAGCATACTAAGCAAACAAACACATCAGATGGCCTATGTGATCGAGTCACTGAGGTTAGAAAGTAGGAAAAAGAATTTACAGAGCTAAAGCATACTAAGCAAACAAACACATCAGATTGCCTATGTGATCGAGTCACTGAGGTTAGAAAGTAGGAAAAAGAATAAACAGAGCTAAAGCATACTAAGCAAACAAACACATCAGATTGCCTATGTGATCGAGTCACTGAGGTTAGAAAGTAGGAAAAAGAATAAACAGAGCTAAGGCATACTAAGCAAACAAACACATCAGATTGCCTATGTGATCCAGTCACTGAGGTTAGAAAGTAGGAAAAAGAATAAACAGAGCTAAAGCATACTAAGCAAACAAACACATCAGATTGCCTATGTGATCGAGTCACTGAGGTTAGAAAGTAGGAAAAAGAATAAACAGAGCTAAGGCATACTAAGCAAACAAACACATCAGATGGCCTATGTGATCGAGTCACTGAGGTTAGAAAGTAGGAAAAAGAATTTACAGAGCTAAAGCATACTAAGCAAACAAACACATCAGATTGCCTATGTGATCGAGTCACTGAGGTTAGAAAGTAGGAAAAAGAATTTACAGAGCTAAAGCATACTAAGCAAACAAACACATCAGATTGCCTATGTGATCGAGTCACTGAGGTTAGAAAGTAGGAAAAAGAATAAACAGATCTAAGGCATACTAAGCAAACAAACACATCTGATTGCCTATGTGATCGAGTCACTGAGGTTAGAAAGTAGGAAAAAGAATTTACAGAGCTAAAGCATACTAAGCAAACAAACACATCAGATTGCCTATGTGATCGAGTCACTGAGGTTAGAAAGTAGGAAAAAGAATTTACAGAGCTAAAGCATACTAAGCAAACAAACACATCAGATTGCCTATGTGATCGAGTCACTGAGGTTAGAAAGTAGGAAAAAGAATTTACAGAGCTAAAGCATACTAAGCAAACAAACACATCAGATTGCCTATGTGATCGAGTCACTGAGGTTAGAAAGTAGGAAAAAGAATTTACAGAGCTAAAGCATACTAAGCAAACAAACACATCAGATTGCCTATGTGATCGAGTCACTGAGGTTAGAAAGTAGGAAAAAGAATAAACAGATCTAAGGCATACTAAGCAAACAAACACATCAGATTGCCTATGTGATCGAGTCACTGAGGTTAGAAAGTAGGAAAAAGAATAAACAGAGCTAAAGCATACTAAGCAAACAAACACATCAGATTGCCTATGTGATCGAGTCACTGAGGTTAGAAAGTAGGAAAAAGAATTTACAGAGCTAAAGCATACTAAGCAAACTAACACATCAGATTGCCTATGTGATCGAGTCACTGAGGTTAGAAAGTAGGAAAAAGAATTTACAGAGCTAAAGCATACTAAGCAAACAAACACATCAGATTGCCTATGTGATCGAGTCACTGAGGTTAGAAAGTAGGAAAAAGAATTTACAGAGCTAAAGCATATTAAGCAAGCAAACACATCAGATTGCCTATGTGATCGAGTCACTGAGGTTAGAAAGTAGGAAAAAGAATAAACAGATCTAAGGCATACTAAGCAAACAAACACATCAGATTGCCTATGTGATCGAGTCACTGAGGTTAGAAAGTAGGAAAAAGAATTTACAGAGCTAAAGCATATTAAGCAAGCAAACACATCAGATTGCCTATGTGATCGAGTCACTGAGGTTAGAAAGTAGGAAAAAGAATAAACAGATCTAAGGCATACTAAGCAAACAAACACATCTGATTGCCTATGTGATCGAGTCACTGAGGTTAGAAAGTAGGAAAAAGAATTTACAGAGCTAAAGCATACTAAGCAAACAAACACATCAGATTGCCTATGTGATCGAGTCACTGAGGTTAGAAAGTAGGAAAAAGAATTTACAGAGCTAAAGCATACTAAGCAAACAAACACATCAGATTGCCTATGTGATCGAGTCACTGAGGTTAGAAAGTAGGAAAAGGAATTTACAGAGCTAAAGCATACTAAGCAAACAAACACATCAGATTGCCTATGTGATCGAGTCACTGAGGTTAGAAAGTAGGAAAAAGAATTTACAGAGCTAAAGCATACTAAGCAAACAAACACATCAGATTGCCTATGTGATCGAGTCACTGAGGTTAGAAAGTAGGAAAAAGAATAAACAGATCTAAGGCATACTAAGCAAACAAACACATCAGATTGCCTATGTGATCGAGTCACTGAGGTTAGAAAGTAGGAAAAAGAATTTACAGAGCTAAAGCATATTAAGCAAGCAAACACATCTGCTTGATATGAATGTTTTATTGTCCACTGTGAATTTCTTAGATATAAACTCAAACAGTAATTTGGGAAATATTTTATTACCCGACTTTTCATACATTACAACTTTTGAATAAGAGTACAAAATATAGTACGTAATTTCAAATATCACTTGTTCAATAATAATTTTTAAAAAATATTCAAAATATTTATGTCGAAATATCTATTACTTTAGTCATAGTTTAGATCCATGCTGATTGAACTAACAATCACAAAATAACACTATCATACCACAGTTAGCTGCCTGCTTTCTAGACTGACTAATTGTGACCGATCTTCATCACTTCTTATAGCCTCTCCCTTTACACCTGTTATACTTTCTTATTGCACTTTACTCAACAAATCCTCAATGAATTTTGTAACTTTTAAAATTTTTATACTTGATTTTGTTTATTTCTGCATAAAGAAGTGGTTAATTCACCATTCCTTTACTAACATACACTTAATATATTTTGTAAAATATACTTAATAAACTTACAATTCCTTAAAATAAGTTTTCTTATAATAATTTGCCACTTTTTTCCAACAAAACTTGAAGTATAAGAAACATTTTTACCATTCACTTGGTGAACCTAATTAGTTCCGTTATTATTTTGTGAAACGTGTTCAGAAAATGCGTGATTTTATGCACTGCAGAATGAACGGATGTACTCCAGATAATAACTATTCATCATATTTTTCCATCCGTGAAGGAATACGTATCAACATATATATATATAAATTTTACGCTACGACTGATAATGCAGCAATCCTATAGTGATAGACATGATTAGGCTTGTGCACAACCTACTGTAGGCCTATATCTTAAAACATTGTTAAAAATACATAATGTAGGTGAAAATATAGTGGTTACTAACAGCTTTTATATGAAAGCATTCTGGATATTTTATTCGAACTCCCTTATGAGATTGTGAAGTTAATTGGTATTTGTTACATAAATTAACAATTTAAAAATAGTTTCTAGACGATAAAAAATTAAAGAGACATAAAAGATAGTTAACCACCGAAACCCCTTACTACTCCCTTTTCTGTGTTGTCAATTTATTCTGAAACCCATTGTTGCATTTTTACTTATTATCTGACATATCATCAGCTTCAGACTTTCGCTCTTGTGAATAGAATAGTAGGCCTACATTTCAAGTAAGAAAAAACTTTATAATAGTCTAAAACCTCCAAAACTGTCTTGCTTAAAAAAATATCGTAACGTTAGTAAAATTTTATTTGAAAAACCATTTCCGTTACGTTTAGAAAGTATCCTGAATTTGTTTGCGTCTTCTGTGAGTGTACAGTTTATGCAATACGCCTATAATCAGATTTAAACGTATTTGTATTAAAAAGATGGAGGTAGTGTATCAATCAGGGACTCTATTTTGGAGCAATTTTTTCCTTAAAGTTATGGTTACATTAATAATAGATTTACGCATTTCAGAAACACAAAACCCTTATAAATAATATTTTTAAAAAACGTAGATGATGGAATTTGTTAAAGAACGTAATATGATCGTTCGTTTTCATATTTCCTTCCGTTGATTTATCATTTGGTTGACCAAGAATTTCGTGACTTTTCATTGGCCAGCAACCATATCAAATAAATTGTGGCATAAAACAGGGTATTGTTGTCATGGCAACAAGAATATATTAATCATTCTATTACTAGGGGTTCAACGTTCAATGTACACTCTGCTTCAAAACGTCAAAACCGTATCGTCCACTCAGAACTTTGCTTTCTCCTGAGACAAGTTGTATTGTGTTAAGATTACTTTTTTTGTCTCCTCAATAGTTTTTAATTACAAATACATAGACATGATCATCACTTTACTCTCCTCCATAAACCAACCACAAGTAGACACGTCATAGAAATAATGGTGTAATCATGAGTAAAGTACCTGAAATAAGCCTGATCCATGCTACGTCAGTTCGATTAGCCTAACTACCAGGCAGATCCTTGACGCCGTTACTGTGATTACTCCAAGCATCGTAGTGGTTCACGTGAAAAACTAGCCCAATATCTTCCAATAGTCTTTTGCGCTTTTACCCATAAGAAAAACCATTCAACAAAACATTTATTTTATCAAATTAAACTACCTACAAAGTAATTACCCCATAAAACCAACATGTTACAAGGTGTTCGATATCTTAGAAATATCTTAGACACATGAAAACAATGCATTATCTGGCAGACATGACAACAATGCATTATCTGGTGGATATGAGAAAAATGCATTACCTGGTGTGTATGACAACAATGCATTATCTACAGGACACCATAACGATGCATTACAAGCAAGGCATTACCTGCAAGGCATGAAAATAATGCATTATCTGAAAGACATGCCAACAATGCATTATCTGGCGGATATGACAACAATACATTACCTGGTGTGTATGACAACAAGCATAATATACAGCACATGATAACGATGCATTATCTGAACGGTATGGCAACAATGAATTATCTGGAGGACATGACAACAATGAATTATCTGGATGACATGACAACAATGCATTATCTGGCGGATATGACAACAATACATTACCTGGTGTGTATGACAACAAGCATAATATACAGCACATGATAACGATGCATTATCTGAACGGTATGGCAACAATGAATTATCTGGAGGACATGACAACAATGAATTATCTGGATGACATGACAACAATGCATTATCTGGCGGATATGAAAACAATACATTACCTGGTGTGTATGACAACAAGCATAATATACAGCACATGATAACGATGCATTATCTGAACGGTATGGCAACAATGAATTATCTGGAGGACATGACAACAATGAATTATCTGGATGACATGACAACAATGCATTATCTGGCGGATATGACAACAATACATTACCTGGTGTGTATGACAACAAGCATAATATACAGCACATGATAACGATGCATTATCTGAACGGTATGGCAACAATGAATTATCTGGAGGACATGACAACAATGAATTATCTGGATGACATGACAACAATGCATTATCTGGCGGATATGACAACAATACATTACCTGGTGTGTATGACAACAAGCATAATATACAGCACATGATAACGATGCATTATCTGAACGGTATGGCAACAATGAATTATCTGGAGGACATGACAACAATGAATTATCTGGATGACATGACAACAATGCATTATCTGGCGGATATGACAACAATACATTACCTGGTGTGTATGACAACAAGCATAATATACAGCACATGATAACGATGCATTATCTGAACGGTATGGCAACAATGAATTATCTGGAGGACATGACAACAATGAATTATCTGGATGACATGACAACAATGCATTATCTGGCGGATATGACAACAATACATTACCTGGTGTGTATGACAACAAGCATAATATACAGCACATGATAACGATGCATTATCTGAACGGTATGGCAACAATGAATTATCTGGAGGACATGACAACAATGAATTATCTGGATGACATGACAACAATGCATTATCTGGCGGATATGACAACAATACATTACCTGGTGTGTATGACAACAAGCATAATATACAGCACATGATAACGATGCATTATCTGAACGGTATGGCAACAATGAATTATCTGGAGGACATGACAACAATGAATTATCTGGATGACATGACAACAATGCATTATCTGGCGGATATGACAACAATACATTACCTGGTGTGTATGACAACAAGCATAATATACAGCACATGATAACGATGCATTATCTGAACGGTATGGCAACAATGAATTATCTGGAGGACATGACAACAATGCATTATCTGGCGGATATGATAACGATACTTTATCTGAAGGACATGAAAGGGAAACCTTTCTAGCTTTTACTTTTGTTAAGGTCTCACTTTTCATTCAGCGCAAGTGAATGAAAAAGACCAGCAGGTCTATCAAATTTCGTGCTTCTATGACTTAGCTATATTTTTTTCGATCAGACGTTGTCTTGGTAACGGTAAGGTTTAAACCCTACTGTTAAAGTAATTTACCTATTATTTCTCCAACGGAATTCGAAAAGTTTCCAGTCTAAACGACTTTAAATTATCTGTCGTTCATTACTATTATTGGGAAGGATTTTGTAGTTTTTGTGCAATGCAAAATATTTTGACCCTGTTAAATTAATTTCACTTCAAAAGTTGTAGGTAATTTCCAACTTTTACATATAATAGCGTTAATGTCTTCAACTATAAATTCAAGGTACCTCCTAAGAATAATTACAGTGCTATGAATGATAGTAAACTTTGTTCCGAACTAAAAGGAAGGTCGTTGTTAATATGATAATAAAAAACACACGCATGCGTTTGTAAAGGTGAAGCTGTGCCGACTTTATGTTTACGTAGCAAAGATGGGCCATTCTGGAAGGACCAAGGAATCTTCACGCCCGTTGACCAAGGCAGCTCAAGGTTTTGACAGAATTTGCATCAGTTGTGAGAAATTCCCCCTAAGAATATTTGGAGAGGAAACGAATGCCAGTGGCAGTGGAAGAGTGAATGACACCCGCGTCTAAGGAAACGTTACAAAACCCAGAAAACTGGTAGTACACGGTCTTTAATAAAAAAAAACCTTGAAGAAAAGCTAGTTTTGAAGGACAATAAGTTCTAAAAGGCAATGTGTAAAATAGTGGATAATGATATTTGGTTGTTTGGTTGTAGGTCTAGTGGAGTAGTGGGAGAACATTACTTGTAACAGAGAATGAGAAAAGCATTAGGAACTCATCCTCTAACTCCACAAGGATGAGCAGATGTAAACTTAAAGGAACTTTATCTGTAACAGAGAATGAGCAACGCATTAGGAACTGATCCTCTAACTCAAGGATGAGCAGATGTAAACTTGAAGGAACTTTACCTGTAACAGAGAATGAGCAAAGCGTTAGGAACTCATCCTTTAACTCCATAACGATGAGCAGAAACTTTACATCCAATAATAAAATTCCTTCAATAAAATTTTCAGTCATGTTCTTCTTTTTACATGTTTTAAGAAACTTTAAATCTGCCAATAATCTGCTAAATAATTATTCTTATTCTAGTACGCGTGTGGAAAAGGTACAACCAGTGTACCTTTCCCACACGGTACCAGAAGGAGATGTTAGGTTGTGAAAATGTGATAACACATTTTCATCACGTTGAATGTGGATTTAGAAATGGATGTAGTAGGAAAGTATGTAGCGGATATATTCGGTCACTCTTACATGAGTCAGAGAAAATGTGATAAGACATTGTCTTCATGAAGAATGTCGATTTAGAGATGGATGTAGTAGGAAAGAATGTAGCGGATATATTCGGTCACTCTTACATGAGTCAGAGGAAATGTGATAAGACATTGTCATCACGGTGAATGTCGATTTAGAGATGGATGTAGTAGGAAAGAATGTAGCGGATATATTCGGTCACTCATACATGAGTCAGAGGAAATGTGATAAGACATTGTCATCACGGTGAATGTCGATTTAGAGATGGATGTAGTAGGAAAGAATGTAGCGGATATATTCGGTCACTCTTACATGAGTCAGAGGAAATGTGATAAGACATTGTCATCACGGTGAATGTCGATTTAGAGATGGATGTAGTAGGAAAGAATGTAGCGGATATATTCGGTCACTCTTACATGAGTCAGAGGAAATGTGATAAGACATTGTCATCACGGTGAATGTCGATTTAGAGATGGATTAGCAGGAAAGAATGTAGCGGATATATTCGGTCACTCTTACATGAGTCAGAGGAAATGTGATAAGACATTGTCATCACGGTGAATGTCGATTTAGAGATGGATGTAGCAGGAAAGAATGTAGCGGATATATTCGGTCACTCTTACATGAGTCAGAGGAAATGTGATAAGACATTATCAACAAGTTGAATGTCGATTTAAAGATGCATATTGTAGGAATGAATGTAGCGGATATATTCGGTCACTCTTACTGAAGTCAGAGGAAATGTGATAAGACATTGTCATCACGGTGAATGTCGATTTAGAGATGGATGTAGTAGGAAAGTATGTAGCGGATATATTCGGTCACTCTTACATGAGTCAGAGGAAATGTGATAAGACATTGTCATCACGGTGAATGTCGATTTAGAGATGGATGTAGCAGGAAAGAATGTAGCGGATATATTCGGTCACTCTTACATGAGTCAGAGGAAATGTGATAAGACATTATCAACAAGTTGAATGTCGATTTAAAGATGCATATTGTAGGAATGAATGTAGCGGATATATTCGGTCACTCTTACATGAGTCAGAGGAAATGTGATAAGACATTATCAACAAGTTGAATGTCGATTTAAAGATGCATATTGTAGGAATGAATGTAGCGGATATATTCGGTCACTCTTACATGAGTCAGAGAAAATGTGATAAGACATTATCAACAAGTTGAATGTCGATTTAAAGATGCATATTGTAGGAATGAATGTAGCGGATATATTCGGTCACTCTTACATGAGTCAGAGGAAATGTGATAAGACATTATCAACAAGTTGAATGTCGATTTAAAGATGCATATTGTAGGAATGAATGTAGCGGGTATATTCGGTCACTCTTACTGAAGTCAGAGGAAATGTGATAAGACATTATCAACAAGTTGAATGTCGATTTAAAGATCCATATTGTAAGAATGAATGTAGCGGATATATTCGGTCACTCTTACTGAAGTCAGAGGAAATGTGATAAGACATTGTCATCACGGTGAATGTCGATTTAGAGATGGATGTAGTAGGAAAGTATGTAGCGGATATATTCGGTCACTCTTACATGAGTCAGAGGAAATGTGATAAGACATTGTCATCACGGTGAATGTCGATTTAGAGATGGATGTAGTAGGAAAGTATGTAGCGGATATATTCGGTCACTCTTACATGAGTCAGAGGAAATGTGATAAGACATTTTCATCACGGTGAATGTCGATTTAGAGATGGATGTAGTAGGAAAGAATGTAGCGGATATATTCGGTCACTCTTACATGAGTCAGAGGAAATGTGATAAGACATTGTCATCACGGTGAATGTCGATTTAGAGATGGATGTAGTAGGAAAGAATGTAGCGGATATATTCGGTCACTCTTACATGAGTCAGAGGAAATGTGATAAGACATTATCAACAAGTTGAATGTCGATTTAAAGATGCATATTGTACGAATGAATGTAGCGGGTATATTCGGTCACTCTTACTGAAGTCAGAGGAAATGTGATAAGACATTATCAACAAGTTGAATGTCGATTTAAAGATCCATATTGTAAGAATGAATGTAGCGGATATATTCGGTCACTCTTACTGAAGTCAGAGGAAATGTGATAAGACATTGTCATCACGGTGAATGTCGATTTAGAGATGGATGTAGTAGGAAAGTATGTAGCGGATATATTCGGTCACTCTTACTGAAGTCAGAGGAAATGTGATAAGACATTGTCATCACGGTGAATGTCGATTTAGAGATGGATGTAGTAGGAAAGTATGTAGCGGATATATTCGGTCACTCTTACTGAAGTCAGAGGAAATGTGATAAGACATTGTCATCACGGTGAATGTCGATTTAGAGATGGATGTAGTAGGAAAGTATGTAGCGGATATATTCGGTCACTCTTACATGAGTCAGAGGAAATGTGATAAGACATTGTCATCACGGTGAATGTCGATTTAGAGATGGATGTAGTAGGAAAGTATGTAGCGGATATATTCGGTCACTCTTACATGAGTCAGAGGAAATGTGATAAGACATTTTCATCACGGTGAATGTCGATTTAGAGATGGATGTAGTAGGAAAGAATGTAGCGGATATATTCGGTCACTCTTACATGAGTCAGAGGAAATGTGATAAGACATTGTCATCACGGTGAATGTCGATTTAGAGATGGATGTAGTAGGAAAGAATGTAGCGGATATATTCGGTCACTCTTACATGAGTCAGAGGAAATGTGATAAGACATTATCAACAAGTTGAATGTCGATTTAAAGATGCATATTGTAGGAATGAATGTAGCGGATATATTCGGTCACTCTTACTGAAGTCAGAGGAAATGTGATAAGACATTATCAACAAGTTGAATGTCGATTTAAAGATCCATATTGTAAGAATGAATGTAGCGGATATATTCGGTCACTCTTACTGAAGTCAGAGGAAATGTGATAAGACATTGTCATCACGGTGAATGTCGATTTAGAGATGGATGTAGTAGGAAAGTATGTAGCGGATATATTCGGTCACTCTTACATGAGTCAGAGTAAATGTGATAAGACATTGTCATCACGGTGAATGTCGATTTAGAGATGGATGTAGTAGGAAAGTATGTAGCGGATATATTCGGTCACTCTTACATGAGTCAGAGGAAATGTGATAAGACATTATCAACAAGTTGAATGTCGATTTAAAGATGCATATTGTAGGAATGAATGTAGCGGATATATTCGGTCACTCTTACTGAAGTCAGAGGAAATGTGATAAGACATTGTCATCACGGTGAATGTCGATTTAGAGATGGATGTAGTAGGAAAGTATGTAGCGGATATATTCGGTCACTCTTACATGAGTCAGAGGAAATGTGATAAGACATTGTCATCACGGTGAATGTCGATTTAGAGATGGATGTAGTAGGAAAGTATGTAGCGGATATATTCGGTCACTCTTACATGAGTCAGAGGAAATGTGATAAGACATTTTCATCACGGTGAATGTCGATTTAGAGATGGATGTAGTAGGAAAGAATGTAGCGGATATATTAGGTCACTCTTACATGAGTCAGAGGAAATGTGATAAGACATTTTCATCACGGTGAATGTCGATTTAGAGATGGATGTAGTAGGAAAGAATGTAGCGGATATATTCGGTCACTCTTACATGAGTCAGAGGAAATGTGATAAGACATTGTCATCACGGTGAATGTCGATTTAGAGATGGATGTAGTAGGAAAGAATGTAGCGGATATATTCGGTCACTCTTACATGAGTCAGAGGAAATGTGATAAGACATTATCAACAAGTTGAATGTCGATTTAAAGATGCATATTGTAGGAATGAATGTAGCGGATATATTCGGTCACTCTTACTGAAGTCAGAGGAAATGTGATAAGACATTGTCATCACGGTGAATGTCGATTTAGAGATGGATGTAGTAGGAAAGAATGTAGCGGATATATTCGGTCACTCTTACATGAGTCAGAGGAAATGTGATAAGACATTATCAACAAGTTGAATGTCGATTTAAAGATCCATATTGTAAGAATGAATGTAGCGGATATATTCGGTCACTCTTACTGAAGTCAGAGGAAATGTGATAAGACATTGTCATCACGGTGAATGTCGATTTAGAGATGGATGTAGTAGGAGAGTATGTAGCGGATATATTCGGTCACTCTTACATGAGTCAGAGGAAATGTGATAAGACATTGTCATCACGGTGAATGTCGATTTAGAGATGGATGTAGTAGGAAAGTATGTAGCGGATATATTCGGTCACTCTTACATGAGTCAGAGGAAATGTGATAAGACATTTTCATCACGGTGAATGTCGATTTAGAGATGGATGTAGCAGGAAAGAATGTAGCGGATATATTCGGTCACTCTTACATGAGTCAGAGGAAATGTGATAAGACATTTTCATCACGGTGAATGTCGATTTAGAGATGGATGTAGTAGGAAAGAATGTAGCGGATATATTCGGTCACTCTTACATGAGTCAGAGGAAATGTGATAAGACATTTTCATCACGGTGAATGTCGATTTAGAGATGGATGTAGTAGGAAAGAATGTAGCGGATATATTAGGTCACTCTTACATGAGTCAGAGGAAATGTGATAAGACATTTTCATCACGGTGAATGTCGATTTAGAGATGGATGTAGCAGGAAAGTATGTAGCGGATATATTCGGTCACTCTTACATGAGTCAGAGGAAATGTGATAAGACATTGTCATCACGGTGAATGTCGATTTAGAGATGGATGTAGTAGGAAAGTATGTAGCGGATATATTCGGTCACTCTTACATGAGTCAGAGGAAATGTGATAAGACATTGTCATCACGGTGAATGTCGATTTAGAGATGGATGTAGTAGGAAAGAATGTAGCGGATATATTAGGTCACTCTTACATGAGTCAGAGGAAATGTGATAAGACATTTTCATCACGGTGAATGTCGATTTAGAGATGGATGTAGTAGGAAAGAATGTAGCGGATATATTCGGTCACTCTTACATGAGTCAGAGGAAATGTGATAAGACATTGTCATCACGGTGAATGTCGATTTAGAGATGGATGTAGTAGGAAAGAATGTAGCGGATATATTCGGTCACTCTTACTGAAGTCAGAGGAAATGTGATAAGACATTGTCATCACGGTGAATGTCGATTTAGAGATGGATGTAGTAGGAAAGAATGTAGCGGATATATTCGGTCACTCTTACATGAGTCAGAGGAAATGTGATAAGACATTGTCATCACGGTGAATGTCGATTTAGAGATGGATGTAGTAGGAAAGAATGTAGCGGATATATTCGGTCACTCTTACATGAGTCAGAGGAAATGTGATAAGACATTGTCATCACGGTGAATGTCGATTTAGAGATGGATGTAGTAGGAAAGAATGTAGCGGATATATTCGGTCACTCTTACATGAGTCAGAGGAAATGTGATAAGACATTGTCATCACGGTGAATGTCGATTTAGAGATGGATGTAGTAGGAAAGAATGTAGCGGATATATTCGGTCACTCTTACATGAGTCAGAGGAAATGTGATAAGACATTGTCATCACGGTGAATGTCGATTTAGAGATGGATGTAGTAGGAAAGAATGTAGCGGATATATTCGGTCACTCTTACATGAGTCAGAGGAAATGTGATAAGACATTGTCATCACGGTGAATGTCGATTTAGAGATGGATGTAGTAGGAAAGAATGTAGCGGATATATTCGGTCACTCTTACATGAGTCAGAGGAAATGTGATAAGACATTGTCATCACGGTGAATGTCGATTTAGAGATGGATGTAGTAGGAAAGAATGTAGCGGATATATTAGGTCACTCTTACATGAGTCAGAGGAAATGTGATAAGACATTGTCATCACGGTGAATGTCGATTTAGAGATGGATGTAGTAGGAAAGAATGTAGCGGATATATTCGGTCACTCTTACATGAGTCAGAGGAAATGTGATAAGACATTTTCATCACGGTGAATGTCGATTTAGAGATGGATGTAGTAGGAAAGAATGTAGCGGATATATTAGGTCACTCTTACATGAGTCAGAAGAAGATACACATACTTTAACTATATTATTAGTATTAGGATCGCAGAATCAAAAGAAACACGCTAGACCGAAGCAGGATAAAGCAGCACATCTGTAGCCTAATCCTGCTTGTTCCCTAATCCATCCATGCATATATCACTATTATGGAGGATATAAATTCCCTTTAAATAAGGCAGATTCGTGTAACTTTGTCTATCACACTATTGTTATTTTTAAACAAAAATATTTACTTGAACCTAAATAAATAAAAAATGAAGATAATCCTAAAAAATCTTTTTCGGTATTTTATAATAATTAAAATCCAGATTTCTATATTGTAAAGTCAACAATTCCGATTAAGTCTCAAAGTGTCAAAGCAGGGCTGTGTCAAATTAAAGGAATCATTTACAATGTTCACTAGACCTAATTATGGTTAAAATAGGGTTGGCGAGTATCGCAGGTGTTTGGTTGGACACGGCGTTAATTGAGCGTGAAATAGGACAAACACACTCGGCCCGGCTCATGCACACCTTGGCTATTGTTTTCCTTCCGACACCCTGGGAATGAACAACTGTAAACAACCTACGCGTAAAATAGTGGCTTACAAATGACTTGCCTCCTAATAAAAAAGCGATATATTTGAACACAGTGTCAACATCAAGTACTCCGTGCGTACCAAAGGTTGTAACTTGAAGAAAGTGCCTAAACCGATATATACCAAGTTTTACTGAGTATAACAAAGCGAAACTAACCACGCGAACCAATTAATATGTTTCCTTCCATTAATTCCTTCCCTCATGGCGGTGACAAGCAGATGGGAATATTCCCCGGTAGATATAGTAGGCTAAGTTTTACCTAAATTTATTCCATTTTACGTACATAGTGCTAGTACTCAGCTACCACGATGGCTGAGCGTGCGTAGGCGCAAAGGCCCATGCATGAATACATTCCTTTGTGACAATAACCCAAAACGCTAGCTATTATGTATTTGGCACACCATTGTCGGCTACCATGGGGCTGATGGAGTTAAGAGCAAAGACCCATTCACCCAGGGCACTTTAAGGAAAGTAACGGGTTAACAAAATTGACTATTTCTTTATCAAGATCTACCTATCCTCTTCAAGAGTTCAAGAAAACAGATTCTCTCATTTCTCTAATGGAATTTAAGATTTCTTCAGGTGCAGAAATTTAAAAATTGCGCGTCCAAACACGTCGAAATAAAACACCCCGTCGTTGCAATGGAGCTTGCTCGTGTAAGACCACATCCCGTTCAATTTGGTCTTGAAAGAATCCGACGAATAAAATTTTCTCATTAAATCCCCAATCCTAAGAGAAGGATAGCACTGGCAAATAGGAGAATGTTATGTTGAACAGGTATTTGTGTGTGTGTGTGTGTGTGTGTTTGTGTGTGTGTGTGTGTGTGTGTGTGTTTGTGTGTGTGTGTGTGTGTGTGTGTGTGTGTGTGTGTGTGTGTGTGTGTGTGTGTGTGTGAGTGTGTGTGTGTGTGTGTGTGTGTGTGTGTGTGTGTGTGTGTGTGTGTGTGTGTGTGTGTGAGTGTGTGTGTGTGTGTGTGTGTGTGTGTGTGTATGTGTGTGTGTGTGTGTGTGTGTGTGTGTGTGTGTGTGTGTGTGTGTGTGTGTGTGTGTGTGTGTGTGTGTGTGTGTGTGTGTGTGTGTGTGTGTGTGTGTGTTTGTGTGTGTGTGTGTGTGTGTGTTTGTGTGTGTGTGTGTGTGAGTGTGTGTGTGTGTGTGTGTGTGTGTGTGTGTGTGTGTGTGTGTGTGTGTGTGTGTGTGTGTGTGTGTGTGTGTGTGTGTGTGTGTGTGTGTGAGTGTGTGTGTGTGTGTGTGTGTGTGTGTGTGTGTGTGTGTGTGTGTGTGTGTGTGTGAGTGTGTGTGTGTGTGTGTGTGTGTGTGTGTGTGTGTGTGTGTGTGTGTGTGTGTGTGTGTGTGTGTGTGTGTGTGTGTGTGTGTGTGTGTGTGTGTGTGTGTAAAATTGATCGTATCACTTTAGTTCGGTCACTGACTAAAATCGTTTAGTGCCATAGAAACTTTTTGTCTTCAGTCATTAAGTTTATCAAACGTCACTCAAATATAAATTCGTGAAGTCGTTAATGTGTTAAAAACATAAAGATTCGCCATCACCCTGTGCCATAAAATTCAAAAGGTCATAGATTGTTTCGATTTCAAAGTATCAGACTGACCAATAAAATTCTATTGTGGATCTTGATTTGCTTGAAAGATATTCACGTTTGCTAAGGGGGGGGGTGTAGCGTTTGACCTTTCCACAATCCACCAAGCCTTGGAAGTAAACATTTACGGCAATCGTTAAGCATTTCTATTTAACGTTTTCGCTGGAATAAACGTACAAACTATTCTCGCTATGATTAAACTCAGGGTCATCCTCGTTATTTTTATTATTTAAAACGTGAACAAATTTGTGTATTTCATGTTCATGTCTATACGTTATAGGGCATTGATTGAAACCGCCCCGTCCACCTCATTTGCATTGATTTGAGGGGTGCAAACACTGAGTTTCCATTGGTTAAAAGCAAGGGGAGGAGGAGGGACTTGCAGATCTCCTGGGCAGCCGCACCACCACTGAAAGTTGGAGATTTCAATGCTTGTAGTAGTCCGTGTATTCTTGTTTTCACGGTTTCTAATTTTTTTAGGTTTTATTGTTCAACCTTGGGTCAATTTTCTGTGTTGTGTTTGTAAAACGTATACTCATCGATAGTGCCGAAGTGACTCGAATAGGTTTATAATAAACCAAAACTGTGAGTGCATTACTTTAGTTTAAGTAAGATCGTTTTTAAAACAATTGTAGAACACAAACATTTCCGTCGGCTAATACATATTTTATTGTTCCATCAGTAAAGTTCCATACAATTAAAGGGAATTTTAGTTAAATTCACATCAAATTTCTACTTTAAATTTGTGTTAGATTAAATAAATGCAATTAAATTTCAAAACGATTATACCTATTATGAAGTTAGATTTGATGAAGTGTTTAGAATGTATTTGTGATATTTTCAGGTAGTTATACGTTTCACAAATCTTGTTTATAGAATGCGATGGATATATTTAAGCTTTAAGGGCAATAAAATACAGATGGAATAAGTTACTTCTCGAATACTGTAATGCTGTGACAGAAAGTACGTTCATAAATAGTGCTGACTATGAATACATTTATGCTGTTAGGCATGTATGGCGTTAGGTGTGTATTGTGTTAAGTGTATGGTTTTAGGCATGTATGGTGTTAGGTGTGTATTGTGTTAAGTGTATTGTTTTAGGCATGTATGGTGTTAGGTGTGTATTGTGTTAAGTGTATGGTTTTAGGCATGTATGGTGTTAGGTGTGTATTGTGTTAAGTGTATGGTTTTAGGCATGTATGGTGTTAGGTGTGTATTGTGTTAAGTGTATGGTTTTAGGCATGTATGGTGTTAGGTGTGTATGGTGTTAAATGTATGGTTTTAGGCATGTATGGTGTTAGGCATGTATGGTGTTAGGTGTGTATGGTGTTAGGCGTGTATAGAGTTAGGCATGTATGGTGTTAGGCATGTATGGCGTTAGGCGTGTATTGTTTAAAGTGTATGGTGTTAGGCATGCATGGTGTTAGGCGTGTATTGTGTTAAGTGTATGGTTTTAGGCATGTATGGTGTTAGGTGTGTATTGTGTTAAGTGTATGGTTTCAGGCATGTATGGTGTTAGGCATGTATGGTGTTAGGCATGTATGGTGTTAGGTGTGTATGGTGTTAGGCGTGTATGGTGTTAGGTGTATATGGTGTTAGGCATTTATGGAGTTAGGCATGTATGGTGTTAGGCATGTATGGTATTGGGCATGTATGGTGTTAGGCATGTATGGTGTTAGGCATGTGTGGTGTCAGGCATGTATGGTGTTAGGTGTATATGGTGTTAGGCATTTATAGAGTTAGGCATGTATGGTGTTAGGCATGTATGGTATTGGGCATGTATGGTGTTAGGCATGTATGGTGTTAGGCATGTGTGGTGTCAGGCATGTATGGTGTTAGGAATGTATGGCGATAGGCATGTATGGTTTTAGGCATGTATGGTGTTAGGAATGTATGGCGATAGGCATGTATGGTGTTAGGCATGTATGGTGTTAGAAATGTATGGCGATAGGCATGTATGGTGTTAGGAATGTATGGCGATAGGCATGTATGGTGTTAGGAATGTATGGCGATAGGCATGTATGGTGTTAGGAATGTATGGCGATAGGCATGTATGGTGTTAGGAATGTATGGCGATAGGCATGTATGGTGTTAGGAATGTATGGCGATAGGCATGTATGGTGTTAGGAATGTATGGCGATAGGCATGTATGGTGTTAGGAGTGTATGGCGATAGGCATGTATGGTTTTAGGCATGTATGTTGTTAGGAATGTATGGCGATAGGCATGTATGGTTTTAGGCATGTATGGTGTTAGGAATGTATGGCGATAGGCATGTATGGTTTTAGGAATGTATGGCGTTAGGAATGTATGGCGATAGGCATGTATGGTGTTAGGAATGTATGGCGATAGGCATGTATGGTTTTAGGCATGTATGGCGTTAGGAATGTATGGCGATAGGCATGTATGGTGTTAGGAATGTATGGCGATAGGCATGTATGGTTTTAGGCATGTATGGCGTTAGGAATGTATGGCGATAGGCATGTATGGTGTTAGGAATGTATGGCGATAGGCATGTATGGTTTTAGGCATGTATGGTGTTAGGAATGTATGGCGATAGGCATGTATGGTGTTAGGAATGTATGGCGATAGGCATGTATGGTTTTAGGCATGTATGGTGTTAGGAATGTATGGCGATAGGCATGTATGGTTTTAGGCATGTATGGTGTTAGGAATGTATGGCGATAGGCATGTATGGTTTTAGGCATGTATGGTGTTAGGAATGTATGGCGATAGGCATGCATGGTTTTAGGCATGTATGGTGTTAGGAATGTATGGCGATAGGCATGTATGGTTTTAGGCATGTATGGTGTTAGGAATGTATGGCGATAGACATGTATGGTGTTAGGAATGTATGGCGATAGGCATGTATGGTTTTAGGCATGTATGGTGTTAGGAATGTATGGCGATAGGCATGCATGGTTTTAGGCATGTATGGTGTTAGGAATGTATGGCGATAGGCATGTATGGTTTTAGGCATGTATGGTGTTAGGAATGTATGGCGATAGGCATGTATGGTGTTAGGAATGTATGGTGTTAGGCATGTATGGTTTTAGGCATGTATGGTGTTAGGAATGTATGGCGATAGGCATGCATGGTTTTAGGCATGTATGGTGTTAGGAATGTATGGCGATAGGCATGCATGGTTTTAGGCATGTATGGTGTTAGGAATGTATGGCGATAGGCATGTATGGTGTTAGGAATGTATGGCGATAGGCATGTATGGTGTTAGGAATGTATGGCGATAGGCATGTATGGTGTTAGGAATGTATGGTTTTAGGCATGTATGGTGTTAGGAATGTATGGCGATAGGCATGTATGGTGTTAGGAATGTATGGCGATAGGCATGTACGGTGTTAGGAATGTATGGCGATAGGCATGTATGGTGTTAGGAATGTATGGCGATAGGCATGCATGGTTTTAGGTATGTATGGTGTTAGGAATGTATGGCGATAGGCATGCATGGTTTTAGGCATGTATGGTGTTAGGAATGTATGGCGATAGGCATGCATGGTTTTAGGCATGTATGGTGTTAGGAATGTATGGCGATAGGCATGTATGGTGTTAGGAATGTATGGCGATAGGCATGTATGGTGTTAGGAATGTATGGCGATAGGCATGTATGGTGTTAGGAATGTATGGCGATAGGCATGTATGGTGTTAGGAATGTATGGCGATAGGCATGTATGGTGTTAGGAATGTATGGTTTTAGGCATGTATGGTGTTAGGAATGTATGGCAATAGACATGTATGGTGTTAGGAATGTATGGCGATAGGCATGCATGGTTTTAGGCATGTTACCAGTCACAAGGGAAACGATTGTTGACGTGATCACAGACACACATACAAGTCGTGAGATATATAAAAATAGAAAATTCGAACACAAAATCTAATTGAGTAAATCTACCACAAATAAAAAGAAAATTTGAAATTAAAAGAAAAACAAATGAAAATTCATTCTGCAATCAAACCCAAGTAAACGAAAAAGAATTTTTAATACTGTTTATTGCACGGTTAAATGTTTTGTTTATCGATCATTGATTTCACTAGACGTTAGAACGTAACACATTTATTGTTCATGAAATAAAATACAGCAAGAGAAGCGTCAAAGATGGTTTTTATGGTTAGAAAAAACACAGTACTTCAACGAAATAGCCAAAATAAACATAAGCTATTATGCAAAAACAGTCATATAAATAGGGGAGAATGTTATACCTTGGATCATAAATTACATATATATTTTTTAAAGCCATTTTTTAATATACAAAAATGGAAACAGTCTCTCCTAATAGCACCATTATTCCTACACACAATGTATTTTTTCAGCCTTTAACTAATAAACCGTCTTGCAATATATATATATATATATATATATATATATATATATATATATATATATATATATATATATCTAACTGATATGCGATCAAAGGTACACGACTATCATGAACCATTGATCACAGCCTAATGTACCTTGGATCATTAAAAACTTGTACCTATAAAGTAGATATGTTACCAATTAAAAACAATATTTGTATACAGAAAACTGTATTTTATTACTCCATTGCAAAAGTAAATGAGAATTAGTTTAAACATAACCTATTTTAAATTTGTTTATACTTATAATAACAAGAAGTCAAAATATGAAGTTTATAACATAATAGTTAATTCAAACATTTATGATCATAAAACCAGATATTTTTACCGAATTCTGTTAATGAATGCTTGAGAAGATTTCCTTTTACTCCAAAACCTTAAAAAAAATTATTCATTATATGTGACAAAATTAAATTATGTTTTAAGTTAAATAATGTGTTTATATTCTTAAATCTTACAACTAAAACATTTATTAAACTAGTAACTTCTTAAAATTAGCCTTATTTTAAAACAAAATACCTCATGTGTGTGTGTGTATGTTTGTTTGTTTGTGTTTGTTTGTGTGCGTGTGTGTGTGTGTGTTATGTATGTGTTTGTGTATGTGTGTGTGTGTGTGTGTGTGTTTGTGTGTGTGTGTGTGTGTGTGTGTGTGATTTGTATGTGTTTGTGTGTGTGTGTGTGTGTGTGATTTGTATGTGTTTGTGTGTGTGTGTGTGTGTGTGTGTGTGTGTGTGTGTGATTTGTATGTGTTTGTGTGTGTGTGTGTGTGTGATTTGTATGTGTTTGTGTGTGTGTGTGTGTGTGTGTTCGCGAGCGAACGTGTTTGTTTTTGTATTGAAATATATTTTGTTAAAATATAAGATTATATCGATTCAGCTATAAAACAATGGACTTACTACTTACGTATTTGGGAGGTGGAATCAAGTGTTGTTTAGCTGAGATGCATCTAGATGGGGAGATTTAATTTGTCTGTTTTTCCTACTTTCATATTTTGTCATCAATATTTGATTTCATTTTATATTTCATTCAATTTTTTCTATATGTTTCCGTGGAAATAAAACTTATAAATGAGCTATTCTCATCCTAACTTATTTATTAGAAGCCAAAAACAATTGTTAAAGTATGTAAGTGTTGCTAGAGGTTTTCCTTGCAACACCAACTTGCTTCAAGTAAAATATTTTCTGGTGGAAGAATTTCCAGCCCATCAGAATCCTTATAGGCATGGTTATTTTTTATTTATCACATTTATCATATATTATTCTCTGGCATTTAATATAGCTATAAACTATATTTATATATTATAGGCCATAATTAATTGTAGCTTTAATAAATCGGGTAATGAGGAACAAAATTAAAATGGAAGAGAGGAAGGAAAAGAAAAGGGGAAATGAGAAAGAAAGAGAAAAAAGAGACTGTAAATAAAAAGAGAATATTGTTCTTTATTAAGAGTGTTGTATATCTACGGATTTTTTGGAGGCGGTATTTTTGTTAGTTCATGTCTAATTATGTGAAATTATTAATTTAAGCAGTAAAATTTAAGTTAAAATTGTTTTCCCTAAGCTGCATGTATTAGTATAAAAATGTTTCATTATATTAAATGTGTAGATATATTTTTATGTTATGTTTTTGGGGTTCTAGACAATTATAAATAAAATATTGTTCACGTTATGATTTTAATAACATTAATGAAAAAAATATCATGACAGAATAAACAAAAATTTTCTCAAAGTTGCCGTTGTTTAAGTAGAACAATTTGTAGGCCCTACTAAGCCAAGTTTATTTGGGAAATTTTGTTGTCGTAGGCTTCCTATAAGTGTCCTATTGCGAACGTACCACTAGTGACTGAAGCAAAATACCTACAATTTCAGGTCTATAAATACAAAAGTTGACATAAATACTCCAGCATTGAATTTTTTCATTTAAAATAATTTAATTATCATCTGAAAACAACGGGTTTTTTTGTAATCAAAAATATTGATAATTCTAATTAATAATTTAATTTTATTTATACCAACAAACATGTTCAGAAAACCCATGTAGAAGAAAGAAAACGTAGGCCTACGTTTTTATAAAGAATTATAAATTTCTACAAAGTTATGGTTACTAAGCTTTTCGCAGATAAAAACAGTGTCCCTACTTTCTGGTACATAAAAACGTGTTTGTGTTATATGTAGGCCAACTAGAAGATGCCGACATTTCTACAAGATGTGTTGGTGGAAAGCGTCTTTGGTGAACAGTCTTTTTGCTCAAATTAATTTTCGTTTGTGAAACTTCATCAATAAGTTCAATAAATTTGTAGCAGGGAAACTATCATCTGAAATTTACATACATTTATAGTTCACTCTGTCTCTCTCTCTCTCTCTCTTACACACACACACACCACACACACACACACACACACACACACACACACACACACACACACACACACACACACACACACACACACACACACACACACACACACACTCATACATACACACACACACACACACACACACACACACACACACACACTCATACATACACACACACACACACACACACACACACACACACACACACACACACACACACACACACACACACACACACACACACACATACACACACACACACACACACACACACACACACACACACACACACACACACACACACACACACACACACACTTTACCAACTTACTAGATTCATTGGGAACCGGTTTTCGAAAGGTATGGTCATTCCATTTTCAAGCGTAGTCTCACTAACGCTTAAAAGATATTTTCTTGAACTGACAATTACACTTAAATCGTTTTAAACCCATCATTTCTACAACCTTAATACTCCTCTATGACCTCATTCAAGTTTTCCGTTTGGAGTTCGTCGAAAACAAGATCGACTATATTTTTAATAATAAGTGTAGAACATGAATGTGTAACTATTCTGTATAATATAACGCATCATTGTTATCAAAGAAAGCTGTGTTACCACAAACATGAGAAAGGAATTGAGTGGAATTCAGTCGAAAGATAATTTTCATAAGCCCAAAGAATAATTGAATAAATAACCGGTATAACAGTTATTTAAAAGGTAAAAAGGATAGTCTAAAATAGCACAAGAAATGTGAAACTGAACATGGAAACCCTCTAGAACCCATTAAAAAGCAATATTTTAAATGATTTAAATAGTAAAATATGTCGATGTTTTTGAAAAAGGGGTACAAGGTTAAATAAATATGTGCACAAAATTATTATTATTAGATTGGCCTACTTAGAAGTTTTACATAGCCTATCGTGTTCATATTTTAACATTATTGATTACTTATATTAAGTACTTATTTGAAATACTAGAATAAATTTAAAATGAATCTCAAAAGTAATTTAAATGACTTGTTTAAAATTTATTTTATGATGTATTGCAGCTAATATTGGAACAAAAAACCGTTTTAAATAACTTTCAATCTCTGATTGTAATTTTTTGTTTCTGGCTAAAATTTTTTTTACATAATATTCAACTTGATTTATTTGTATTTTAAAATTTCTATTACTTTAAAAATCTGCATTTATACACTTGTAATGCTGCTTTTAAGTACATTGAAATAACTTGGAATTTCACATAGACGCATTAGGCCTAACCTGAAACACTTGCAGTCCTTTAATCCACGGAAAGTTAATTTATAGACTGTGGAGTTAAAGAACCAAACACATTTTGTCGTGAGTCAGTTAGGCTTTTTTAGTCAATTCGCATGTCCCTTATCTACATTTTTACGATATTGAACTGAATGCAAAACTCTTCGTGCAAAACATAATAAAAATCATTTCATTTCAGTTCACAAATATTACAGATTTCTTTTTAACTTTGGCGAGGTTCTTATAATTAGTTTAACTTATTCATAGTGCCAAAATATATTGCTCAACACTTAATCCAAACCTAATCATAAGTAATTGTGATCAGACAGTGCACATAGCTCCGTAAACTTTAGAAGATTTAATTGGTTTAAATGGTTTTTTAGTGGAAGTAAAGACACAAAAAAACAACTCCCAGCTATCCCAACACATCCGGGTAGCGGTTGAGAGCGGCCTACTTTGGATAAGCGTCACGCAATGCCATAATTGCCTTTTTCACTATAAAACGAAGGGATCATTATGCCCTTTTCTCAGTCTAATCTAAAATCCATCTATCCTTTCTTATCCTTTTTCTTTCAACGGGATATAATTGTTATACAGGACGTTTATGTTCCTACTTTAATCATATATATACATACATATATATATATATATATATATATATATATATATATATATATATATTTACAATCAATCTCTATCCTTCGTAGCCAAAAATAGTCATGATGTTATTAAAAACAAATTAATGTTTCGGCAACCACCTAGCCATCATTAGCAACGAATGTAGAGTACTGATAGGTTTATTTACGCAACGCCAAATTAAAGTAACTTTAAGACCAATCCTGAGCCCATTACAGCAACTTTTGTACTCTAGCGACATGCCCTACACCCTCATTGTCACAGCGACTTTCGTAGACTAGCGACATGTTCTACACCGTCAGTGTCACAGCGACTTTTGTAGACTAGCGACATGCCCTACACCCTCAGTGTCACAGTGACTTTTGTAGACTAGCGCCATCCCCTACACCCTCAGTGTCACAACGACTTTTGTAGACTAGCGACATCCCCTACAGCCTCAGTGTCACAGCGACGTTTGTAGACTAGTGACATCCCCTACACCCTCAGTGTCAAAGCGACTTTTGTAGTTTGTAGACTAGATACATGTCCTACACCCTCAGTGTCACAGCGACTTTTGTAGACTAGAGACATGTACTACACCCTCAGTGTCACAGCGACTTTTGTAGACTAGCGACATACACCCTCAGTGTCACAGCGAATTTTGTAGACTAGCGACATGCCCTACACTCTCAGTGTCACAGCGACTTTTGTAGACTAGCGACATGCCCTACACCCTCAGTGTCACAGCGTTTTTTGTAGACTAGCGACATGCCCTATACTCTCAGTGTCACAGCGACTTTTGTAGACTAGCGACATGCCCTACACCCTTAATGTCACAGCGACGTTTGTAGCCTAGAGACATGTCCTACACCCTCAGTGTCACAGCGACTTTTGTAGACTAGAGACATGTCCTACACGCTCAGTGTCACTGCGACTTTTGTAGACTAGCGACATCCCCTACACCCTCGGTGTCACAGTGACTTTTGTAGACTAGAGACATGCCCTACACCCTCAGTGTCACAGCGACTTTTGTAGTTTGTAGACTAGAGACATGTCCTACACCCTCAGTGTCACAGCGACTTTTGTAGAATAGAGACATGTCCTACACCCTCAGTGTCACAGCAACTTTTGTAGACTAGAGACATGTCCTACACCCTCAGTGTCACAGCGACTTTTGTAGACTAGAGACATGTCCTACACCCTCAGTGTCACAGCGACTTTTGTAGACTAACGACATACACCCTCAGTGTCACAGCGACTTTTGTAGACTAGCGACATCCCCTACACCCTCGGTGTCACAGTGACTTTTGTAGACTAGCGACATCCCCTACACCCTCGGTGTCACAGCGACTTTTGTAGACTAGCGACATCCCCTACACCCTCAGTGCCACAGCAACTTTTGTAGTTTGTAGACTAGAGACATGTCCTACACCCTCAGTGTCACAGCGACTTTTGTAGACTAGAGACATGTCCTACACCCTCAGTGTCACAGCGACTTTTGTAGACTAGAGACATGTCCTACATCCTCAGTGTCACAGCGACTTTTGTAGACTAGAGACATGTCCTACACCCTCAGTGTCACAGCGACTTTTGTAGACTAGCGACATCCCCTACACCCTCGGTGTCACAGTGACTTTTGTAGACTAGCGACATCCCCTACACCCTCAGTGTCACAGAGACTTTTGTAGACTAGCGACATGTCCTACACTCTCAGTGTCACAGCGACGTTTGTAGACTAGCGACATGTCCTACACCCTCAGTGTCACAGCGACTTTTGTAGACTAGAGACATGTCCTACACCCTTAGTGTCACTGCGACTTTTGTAGACTAGCGACATCCCCTACACCCTCGGTGTCACAGTGACTTTTGTAGACTAGAGACATGCCCTACACACTCAGTGTCACAGCGACGTTTGTAGACTAGCGACATCCCCTACACCCTCAGTGTCACAGAGACTTTTGTAGACTAGCGACATGTCCTACACTCTCAGTGTCACAGCGACTTTTGTAGACTAGCGACATGTCCTACACCCTCAGTGTCACAGCGACTTTTGTAGACTAGAGACATGTCCTACACCCTCAGTGTCACTGCGACTTTTGTAGACTAGCGACATCCCCTACACCCTCGGTGTCACAGTGACTTTTGTAGACTAGAGACATGCCCTACACCCTCAGTGTCACAGCGACTTTTGTAGACTAGCGACATCCCCTACACCCTCAGTGTCACAGCGACTTTTGTAGTTTGTAGACTAGAGACATGTCCTACACCCTCAGTGTCACAGCGACTTTTGTAGACTAGAGACATGTCCTACACCCTCAGTGTCACAGCGACTTTTGTAGACTAGCGACATCCCCTACACCCTCGGTGTCACAGAGACTTTTGTAGACTAGCGACATGTCCTACACCCTCAGTGTCACAGCGAATTTTGTAGACTAGCGACATCCCCTACACCCTCGGTGTCACAGAGACTTTTGTAGACTAGCGACATGTCCTACACCCTCGGTGTCACAGCGACTTTTGTAGACTAGCGACATCCCCTACACCCTCGGTGTCACAGTGACTTTTGTAGACTAGCGACATCCCCTACACCCTCGGTGTCACAGCGACTTTTGTAGACTAGCGACATGTCCTACACTCTCAGTGTCACAGCGACTTTTGTAGACTAGCGACATGTCCTACACCCTCAGTGTCACAGCGACTTTTGTAGACTAGTGACATGCCCTACACCCTCAGTGTCACAGCGACTTTTGTAGACTAGAGACATGTCCTACACCCTCAGTGTCACAGCGACTTTTGTAGACTAGAGACATGTCCTACACGCTCAGTGTCACAGCGACTTTTGTAGACTAGCGACATGTCCTACACCCTCAGTGTCACAGCGACTTTTGTAGACTAGCGACAAGCCCTATACTCTCAGTGTCACAGCGACTTTTGTAGACTAGCGTCATGTCCTACACCCTCAGTGTCACAGCGACTTTTGTAGACTAGCGACATGTCCTACACCCTCAGTGTCACAGCGACTTTTGTAGACTAGCGACATGTCCTACACCCTCAGTGTCACAGCGACTTTTGTAGACTAGCGACATGTCCTACACCCTCAGTGTCACAGCGACTTTTGTAGACTAGAGACATGTCCTACACCCTCAGTGTCACAGCGACTTTTGTAGACTAGAGACATGTCCTACACCCTCAGTGTCACAGCGACTTTTGTAGACTAGAGACATGTCCTACACGCTCAGTGTCACAGCGACTTTTGTAGACTAGCGACATGTCCTACACCCTCAGTGTCACAGCGACTTTTGTTGACTAGCGACATGCCCTATACTCTCAGTGTCACAGCGACTTTTGTAGACTAGCGACATGTCCTACACCCTCAGTGTCACAGCGACTTTTGTAGACTAGCGACATGTCCTACACCCTCAGTGTCACAGCGACTTTTATAAACTAGCGACATGCCCTACACCCTCAGTGTCACAGAGACTTTTCTCTGACAACTCCAGATGTGTTTTATCAGTCGTATGTTTGCACCTTAATGGAAACCAATAAGAAAGATATTAACGTAAGTTTCCTTGGCGTGATTGCTGCTGTTGACAAAATCAGACTTTATAGGCACAGCAATAGAGAGAGCAGCTACAAGCGCAAGATCCTATGCTAACTGGAGCCAAATCTCTATTTTCAAGCATAGAAAATGTTATATCTAGCGTTCTTCATGACTCCAAGTTCTAACTTCGAAGCCACAAAAATAGGTAGAGCTGCAAAAGCTTTCACTCCCACTTTTAATTAGGCTGGCTAGGCCTTATACACCTAAGCGTGCAAATCGGTTATCTGCCGTGTTTTAAAGTCACAACAATAGGTAGAGCTACAGGCGCAAGTACCTATACTAACCTAAGCCAACTACAACTATTACGTATAAACAGGTTGGTCTGGTAAAGTAAACCAATATCAGATACATAGGCGTGCACCTCGATGACAGGTTAGGGCTTTAAAGCCACAACTGCAGGTAGAGCTACAGGCGCAAGTACCTATACTAACCTAAGCCAACTACAACTATTACGTATAAACAGGTTGGTCTGGTAAAGTAAACCAATATCAGATACATAGGCGTGCACCTCGATGACAGGTTAGGGCTTTAAAGCCACAACTGCAGGTAGAGCTACAGGCGCAAGTACCTATACTAACCTAAGCCAACTACAACTATTACGTATAAACAGGTTGGTCTGGTAAAGTAAACCAATATCAGATACATAGGCGTGCACCTCGATGACAGGTTAGGGCTTTAAAGCCACAACTGCAGGTAGAGCTACAGGCGCAAGTACCTATACTAACCTAAGCCAACTACAACTATTACGTATAAACAGGTTGGTCTGGTAAAGTAAACCAATATCAGATACATAGGCGTGCACCTCGATGACAGGTTAGGGCTTTAAAGCCACAACTGCAGGTAGAGCTACAGGCGCAAGTACCTATACTAACCTAAGCCAACTACAACTATTACGTATAAACAGGTTGGTCTGGTAAAGTAAACCAATATCAGATACATAGGCGTGCACCTCGATGACAGGTTAGGGCTTTAAAGCCACAACTGCAGGTAGAGCTACAGGCGCAAGTACCTATACTAACCTAAGCCAACTACAACTATTACGTATAAACAGGTTGGTCTGGTAAAGTAAACCAATATCAGATACATAGGCGTGCACCTCGATGACAGGTTAGGGCTTTAAAGACACCACTGTAGGTAGAGCTGTAGGCGGAAGTACCTATACTAACCTAAGCCAGCTCTCCACTCCCACTTATAGTTTGGCTGGGCATGTACAGTCCCGCGCCAAAATACACCCTGTATACTCTTTAAATCAAATCTCTGAGAAATGTTTTTAATTCCTTGAGGTTCGTTAGAAACAATACGTTTTTATTTGGCTTAAATGACCCTGTTGCTGGAGAGTTTTATACTCAAATTCCCTTAAACAATTTCGCAGAAAACCTCAATTAACACTTCCGTGGCACCATCTTTGTGTGTGATCTACAAACCTCATTTGATTTTTAATTGTAATGTGCGTTTCTAAATTAATCTAAAAAAACTCAGTCCACTTGTAGTTAAATAAAAAACAGAGAATTTTTTTTCTAAAATCACAAACAACCGCGACTATCCCAATTAAACAACATCAGTTGAAGCAACACATTACTTCGTCAAAGACCCTAGTGGATTTCGTTATAGTAGATTTCAAGAGGAAACCTCATTTCTACGCAGTGTGATGTGAATGTAACTTTCCCCAGCTAGTTCTTTCATACAGCACTAATTATGTTTGTGTGTGTGTTTTTAATAAACTATTATCTTATATAAGTAAATTAGGTACAGGTTTCGGACATTATACTTTACGATTTAGAAAAATTGAATTTCTTTAAAATTCAAAATATAATTCCTAGATATGTGTTTTTGAAATATCTCCTACCCTAATAATAAATACAATGAGTGGCGTACAAAAAATCAGTATTATAAGATTTACCGGAGCTGAGGAAATTTTCGTCAAAGTAGAAGTCACTGTTGACTGAAATATAAATGTATTACTTATAGTGCCTAGGCACAAATAATACGCTAGGTGTTCAGGTCTTCCTCTTCAATGCCCTCGTAGTCTGATTATATCAAGTCACTGACTTCCGTACCACTTTCAATTGAATCTCAGCTGTACCCATTTTTTTTGTCTGGGTTTAATTGAAACCGCTAAGAGATGTAGTTTAACCTGAAATGTTCCACTATACAAACTTTGCTAGGAATATGTGTCATTAAATTACACTGAGGTATAAGCATCAAACTAGGGTAATTTTTAAATTAGTCAGAATCACTGACTAAATATTAATTGATAGTCATAATATAATATTTATTTGTCATGAGTAACTGAAAGTAGTTGTCGCAGACAACTGGCAGCAGCTGCCGTGGAGATATTACCAAGCAACGAGACTACTGGCTGAAAAAAGTAGGTTTCATACTGAGCGGTATCAAATACTATTGGCTCAATATGGAGTTCTATACTCGCGTGCTTTACTTAGAGTCAGTAGTATTTATATAACCGCTCATTGGCGCGTGGTTTTACATTATCCCTTTTTGTCTACATTATCCGTTATGTACCAAAATTACTAATAAACTTTAGATGGAAATCAGTAAAATATCTAAAATAAAAGAAATAAAATAGTTTCTCAACTCTGTTATTCCTGAATTTATAAAATAATGATCTAATAATTGAATTGTAGCAAAACGATTTAAAATTTTTCAAAAAGTGATGTGACACAGAACTGACATTCTGTTTCGTAACAGATGGCCATGTTACGAGTAGAACTTCCGGCCTAAAGAGAAGATCGTCAAATCCGACCTTGATATGAACTACGTAAAAGTTTTAACGAAGTTTCGATGTAACGATACGAATTATCGAGAGTTGTAAGGATGGAGTATTCATGGACCTTGGTCGAGAATAACAATGAAGTAACGTCCGCTGGCAACGGCGGAGGAGAGCAACCAGACACCAGCTCCCACTCCCCAGCGCAACAACGGCTTCTTATAGATCCACGCAGGATTCACCAGCTACAAGGTAAGCTCGACAAGTCATTTTCGCATTTATTATATAACACGTTTAACTGTAGTTAGTAAAAACATGTACACCAACTCATAATTATTAGTATATTTATTCAAACCACCATTCGATGACAATGTCATAACAGTTTTAAACTCACTGAAAATGATGATGTCATTGAAAAGTCATTTGAGAAATAAACTAAATATTGTGAGTTACTATTCATCTTCTTACTAACCTCCACTTCACAAGGTAAGCTCAAAGAATATATAATGATTTACTTGAGAAACTGTGGCCTATGTTATAATATTTTAAATAATAAACCTAATAACCACAAGTTAACTTTATTTATTCACCTGGTGTACATTTCAGTTACAAGGTAACCATCTTCAGAAGTACTGAACAAAAAATTAATTTAATTTAAAACGTATATATATAAAACATATATAGTAAAAAAATATTGAGGTTATAAATTTAATTCTTATTTTGTCTTGTATAGACAAAATTGTATTTTGTCTTATTAAGACAAAATAAGAATTAAATTTATAACCTCAATATATAATTTTGCTATATATGTTATATATATACGTTTTAAATTAAATTAATTTTTTGTTCAGTACTTCTGAAGATGGTTACCTTGTAACTGAAATGTACATCAGGTGAATAAATAAAGTTAATTTGTGGATATTGGCTTTATTATTTTAAATATTATATCAAAGAATGTAGTTCAACTTTGTTACTAAGAGTTGTTTTAAATATGTTTGGTTGATTGCAGCAAAATAATTTGTTCATAAAATTATGCTTACATTGGTAAAACTTGACAGAGATTGGAAAAACTCAACACCAATTATTTTCGTTTTTACAAATGCTAATTTCCATAACAAATTCTAAACAAGAAAAAGTGATTTAAAAATTTTTTAAAAATAAATAATGGCCAAAAAGTATGCAATATTAAAATATTCCATATAAAAGCAAAAGAAATTAAGTTCAATGTTAGGTTTATGTTTAATGTTTATGTTTAATCTATTCGTGGTGTGTGAGTTCTCTGTTTTAATTACTTTTTCTGTGTCCAAAAAAATGCTTGACATTTGCATGCAATTGCATTTTTTGGGGTGTAGGTTGTATCTTATTCCTTTCTTTAAAAACTTTAATTCGTTTGAATTAAACGATGTGTATGGTGTTAATTGCGCTCAAGTGAAACTGGTGGTTGGTGGACAAAGTGATGTTTTGTGTTACAGTTTGTGTAGTTTTAGTTTTTGTTTGTAATAATCTCTTGTTTTTTGTGTACATAATCGTTGGTGTATTGATTGATTTCGTCGAGTTCCGTGTGGTGTATTATTCTAGTGAGGGTTTGGTGTAGTTTGTAGGCCTATAGGGTGTGGTTAAGTTCATCTGTTTTAGCGTAAGTGTTTGATGTTATTTTTATAAATATTTTCTGTAGTTGTGTTATTGTTTTTTATGCAGCAGGTGTTTTGTTTTTATTGTTATTTTCGCATATTTAGGTTTTTAGGTTTTGTTCGAGGCATTGAGATTTGAAGGAAATATGACGCAAGTTTTGTATAACTTTTTTGTCATACAGTTTCGTTCGTCGGTAGAGGTTAACTACTGATAATCGTTGGTCGTTCCTGAACTTTAATTTAACTCGATGTTCTGGCTTTACAGGAATTGCATTTCTATTGGACTGAAATAAACCGAAAACCTCAAGTTACTTTCACCAACAATTGTAAAAGTTTTCAAAATTAAAAATTACACACGTGTAAAAGCACATAATAAAATTTACCTTCTCACAGTTTATACAACAAAATATTTTACTTCGAAATGTATAAACTACACTAATATTTACAGGCTGGCAAAAGATGATGAAAAAATAGTAAAAGAGAATGAGAGATTAAAGTGAGATACTTAACTTGAGAGCCGATGTAAGTGTATCGGAAAACAAATTAAGTACTTTACAAGCCAAAAATAAGTGAAGTACATATGATTTAGTTATGCGGTTGTTGCGGTCGGTGTTGGCAATCTTCCGAATCGTCCCCAATAATAAAAAGGCGAGTGTGACTTATCAAATATTTGTGACACCATAATATATGTTCAAGTGTTCTAATGTAAAACTAGATGCTCGTGTGAAGATGGAATAAAATATAAAATAATGGTTTTAAGACACAATGGAACTTCAAACCAATACTTTTTGAGATTTCATTTAATAAACTCGATTCGCTTGGAAATACGCAAAAAATATGTAGGGATATGCGTTAGTTAATCGAAAAATTAAAAAAAAAAAAAATACGAACTTAGCAAATAATCTCTCGTTCAGTATAAAGTTACCTTTAATCGAAACTCACCTTCACTTAGTGCGCTAAAGAGAATATTCCGCTTTCAGGCGAACGTACGAATAGGTAAATCGATTTTATCGAAAATGTCGATTGTATGGAAGTTATCGATTACATGGACACTAACTTGAAAGTGTTAGTTTACTTTTAACCAACTAAAAGTTGTTGCACATTATCAAGTTTGCGAAAGAAGCAAATAATTCTACTTTCGTATAGTTCGACCTTTGAAAAAGTGTTAATATCTGCTTTGGTAAGTTTTTGGATCAGTGTTCTGAACGAATACAAATGAATAACTTTTGTGTAAAATTTTGTGTAGCACTTACCTCAACCATTTGTTTAATATTGTTTCCAAAACTAACATATTCACAATAGCAACTGTGGAAACACGCTCCTAAGGATGAGGTCTAAATTTATTAAAGCCTAATAACACATGAATGATTTTGTCAAGCAAAGAATGAGATTACTCTTGTCATTAATTTTTCAGATGACAATTGTAATTTTCAAAACTATTATTAAAGAAAAGACACATCTATCACAGAATTATTATAAGTCTTTTTCTGTTTCATATAATTTTATTGGTTCACGTTCCAAATGATTACTAAAGTCAAATTTATAATTGTAACCAAATTAGTTTCATGACTTCCGTATTTTTATTACCAAACATTTGATCCCTAAATCGCCCGAATTCATTGTCCCAAGTAAACATCTACCTTTATAACTGTAAAAGTATGACTGCGCTTAGTTGCTGTAAACGGAATAGTTTTTTTGTTTAATGTGTAAGACCTCTGTTACTGAAGGCCTAGGTGCGTGACCTGGCTGTTTGTCATCAGGTCTCTTACATTGACAGAGTGTAATTGTGTTTGTATTGCCATACTTGTTTACAGCAATAAATAATAATGCCGTCAACAACTGTTTGGAGAAGAGGTTGAATTTATAGCCTATCACCTTCTCACTTACCCCATATGCCTCTGTCCCCACTTGTGTCAACGACAATTCTTCTCGATTCTTTACAAAACTCATCACCTTCTCACTGTCTTCTTTTTTATCCTTTTCCCATCTCTAGAATATTTTATTCCTTCCTTCAACCACCTTTAACTCTTCTCCATCTTGAAGTCCGTTGTTCTCTTACGTTGACAACCATCTTCATATCTTAACTTTACCCATATCTACCCGAAATCATGAGTAATTATAGCCACGATAGTGTTCTACTTCAGGTGTCTTATTCTTCTAAAACATAGGTAACCATCTGCATGATTTTCCCGACACTCACTTTATCAGCTCTCCGGAATCATGCATTTGTGTCATTGTCGCAGGCTTTTAGGCATGATTGTCATCTTATTCTACTTCAAGTCTCTTAACCCTCTAGAATATTTATTTCCATCTGCCCTATCTTCGATTTAACCACACCTGGAATCATGACCGGTGTCTTGAAAGTTCTTCTTCTTCTTTTTCAGATGTCTTTATCTTCTAGAACATTGATAACCGTTTGCACCATCTTCAGTTTACCCGACACGCGTTATCATTACTGGTGTCATTATCGTTAGTTTTTTAGCCACGATGGTCATCTCCTTCTACTTCAGGTGTCTTTATCTTCTAGCAATGATAACCGTTTGCACCATCTTCAGTTTACCCGACACGCGTTATCATTACTGGTGTCATTATCGTTAGTTTTTTAGCCACGATGGTCATCTCCTTCTACTTCAGGTATCTTTATCTTCTAGCAATGATAACCGTTTGCACCATCTTCAGTTTACCCGACACGCGTTATCATTTCTGGTCTCATTATCGTTACTTTTTTAGCCACGATGGTCATCTCCTTCTACTTCGGGTGTCTTTATCTTCTAGCAATGATAACCGTTTGCACCATCTTCAGTTTACCCGACACGCGTTATCATTTCTGGTCTCATTATCGTTAGTTTTTTAGCCACGATGGTCATCTCCTTCTACTTCAGGTGTCTTTATCTTCTAGCAATGATAACCGTTTGCACCATCTTCAGTTTACCCGACACGCGTTATCATTTCTGGTCTCATTATCGTTAGTTTTTTAGCCACGATGGTCATCTCCTTCTACTTCAGGTGTCTTTATCTTCTAGAACAATGATAACCATCTACACAATCATCACTTTATTCGCAATTTTTCTTCCTTTTGGCCGCTTGACGTTTACTATTCTCCACTCCTTAGTATATAGTATATATGGTTCCAATCAACATAAACACCCATACAATGGTCTTCTTATTCTTCTTCAGGAGTCCTAGTCTTCGAGAACATTGATAACAGTTTGCACAATCTCTACTTTACTTTATACCCGAACTCGTGACTGTTGTCATTGTCGAGAGATTTCTTCACGATTGTATTCTTATTCTTCTTCAGGAGTCCTAGTCTTCGAGAACATTGATAACAGTTTGCACAATCTCTACTTTACTTTATACCCGAACTCGTGACTGGTGTCATTGTCGAGAGATTTCTTCACGATTGTATTCTTATTCTTCTTCAGGAGTCCTAGTCTTCGAGAACATTGATAACAGTTTGCACAATCTCTACTTTACTTTATACCCGAACTCGTGACTGGTGTCATTGTCGAGAGATTTCTCCACGATAGTATTCTTATTCTTCAGGTTTTTAAATCTTCTAGTTCGTTGATAACCATTTGCACAATCTTCACTTTACCTCACACCCGGAATCATGACTTAGAGCAATTGTCGGAAGTTTTAGTCATGATGGACTTCTTCGTCTTCTTCAGTTGTCATTATATTGTCAAACATTGACGATCATTTGCACAAACTTCAGTATACCCCCACACGGAATATTGACTTGTTGTCAATGTCACAATTTTTATGCCACGATGGAGTTATTTGTTTTAAGATGTCCCTATCTTCTGAAACATTGATAACGAATTCTTCAAATAACCTCACACCCGGAATTATGACTTGGTGTCATTGTTGCAGGTTTTTTTTATCACGATAGAGTTCTTCTTCGGGTCTCTTTATCTTATAGAACATTGAAAACCATTTGAACACCCTTCACTCTACCCCACACTTGAAATCATGACTTAGTGTCATTGAAGCAAGCCACGATGGTCAGCGTATTCTTCTGCAGGTGTCTTTATTTCTAGAACATTGATAGCAGTTTTAAACGCTTAAGCCTTTAATCGGGATCAAGACTTAGTATCATTGTTGTAAGATTTTAGTCACGGTGGTCTTCTTCTTCTTCAAGTGTTTTTGTCTTCTAAACCATTGGTAACCATATGCACAATCTTCACTTTACCTCACACCCGAATTATGATTTGCTGCCATTGTCACAAATGTTTAGTAACGATGGAATTCTTCCACTTTTTCTTTTTCAGGTGTTTTTATGTTCTAGAATATTGATAACCATTTACACAACGTTCACTCTACCCGCCATACCCTGAAACAATACTTGACGTCATGGACGAATGTTTTTTTCACCTTGATCGACTTCTACTGCTCGTATGGTGTCTTTATATCCTACAACATTGATGTCAATTTGCACAACCTTCACCTTACCCCACACCCCGAATCATGACCGGTGCCATTGTCACAAGTTTTTTGTCAACGATTGTCTTCTTACTCTACTTCAGGTATCTTTATGTTCTAAGCCTTTGATAACCATTTGCACAATCTTCACATTACCGGACTTATCCTATCCTTGTCGCAAACTTTTACCCACGGTGGACCTCATCTACTACATCTTCAGGTGTCTTTAACTTCTAGAACATTGATAACGATTTGCACAATCTTCATGTTACCCCATACATGGAATCATGACTTGGTGTTGTTGTCGTTAGTTCCCTAACCACGATGGTCTTCTCCTTCTACTTTAGGTGTCTTTGTAATCTAGAACATTGGTAACCATCTCCACCATCTTCACTTTATTCACAAATTTTTCTTACTCTTGGGTGTGTGCCTTTTACTATACTCTATTCCTTAGTATAGTGTCGTTCCAATCAACCCAATCACCCATCCACATTAGTAACTACCAACGTGCTCCAAATTTCTTAGTTTTACAACCCCTAAAGTTACCTCATCAGAAACCTTATGTATGTTTCTTGTAAAGGACTTTGTTAATAGGTGGAACTGCCTACAATATAGTTCCATAAAATTAATTTTGTTCTGTTCTTTTGACCTTAAGAAATCTTTGGTATATACGTGCATCACTATTTTTAAACGGTGGACGCAAATTGATGATAGTGTAACAAAAATTATACAAATTATACAGTTAACAAAAAAATAATAGCAAAACAAATTTTTAAGAGTAAAATGTTAAAAGTATATTTTAAAAATAATAAAAAGGAACGAATAAAATTGGTCGGTGTCGTACAATCTATGAAACAAGACAGATGCGTTTGTAATTTGAAAATGAAACAAAACTAATATATTGTTAAATGTTAGCGATGTTAATTGTTAACTACAAACTAAGCGATAATGTCGAACATTGGACTAAACCATGTCGACCGTGTCCCAACTGAGTTTCCGGTGCTAAACGGTCGTTTATGCATCAGTTATAGGCGAGGGTGGTCGCTCTCCGCACGCGATGTTTGATCGATACTACCCTCGGCCGGATTTCTTACACAAATATCCTGAATCGATAAATGTTTGCCCTCGACCAACTAAATATGTCTTCAACAAATAAAATCTGTCGTAATGTAAGCTTCTGGTTTCCACTGCAAGTCGCGTTCCACACGTTATCTGTTGCCAATTATACCCGTCCCTCTAATCAATACTTTAAATGTATTGAGTCGAAGTTGGAATGAAAGCTTTCGGAATGTTGCAACAGTGAAGATATTATTCGAGCCAATATGAATATAACACTTTATCCAAATTGTTTAAAGCACTGGGAAAAGCTGAAATCCGTAAGTAAGCTCTCTAAAACATCTTTTTAGACTTGATATTCTGTTATTCGTCTTTGGTCCTTGTCTAGTTTAGCATTTTGTTTGGAAATTTTACACATCGTAAATAAATGGAAAAACTCAACAAAAAAGGATATTTGGATGTGCTGAAACAGCACAAAACGGAATGAAATACATTTTTAACGACGAACCAAAATTCCAATTCAACACAATTTTTGAATACACAAGTAACTATTTGTAGTTAAAGATTAAGCGTCCTAATTTGACCTAGGTCGCATAATGCCCAGAACTTCTGGTAAATTAGTTGCTGAAATGAGATTTTATGCTGGTATTAACTCGTACGAATATTTACTATGGTTTCATGGAAATGGGGGAAATAGATGTAGGAGTTGAGATGGGATATGAGAGGTATATGTAGCTAAATTGTTCTTGCGGAGATGTGAAAGGGACGAAAACATAGATGTAAAGTTAACATGGGATAAGGGGAAGGGCATGAAGCTAAATGGTTTCTGTCCAGGTGAGAGAGTATCTAAAACAGATATAGAGTTAGCATTTGATATGGGAAGGGAAAAGTACCTAAAGAGTTCTTGTTGATATGTAAGATGACCGAAAACAGATATAGAGTTAGCATGGGATATGGGAAAGATAAGTACCTAAAAGTTCTTGTTGAGATGTGAGTTGAACGAAAACAGATGTAGAGTTAGCATGGGACATGGGAGGTATAAGTACCTAAATAATTCTAGTTATTATGTGAGAGAAACGAAAACATAGATATAGAGTTAACATGGGACATGGGAGTTACAAGTACTTAAAGAATTCTTGTTGAGATGTGAAAGAAACCAGAACATAAATGTAGAGTTAACATGTGATAGGAGAAAGACAAGTACTTAAATAATTCTTGTTAGGATATGAGATGAACTAAAACATAGATCTAGGTTAACATGTGATAGGAGAAAGACAAGTACTTAAATATTTCTTGTTGGGATATGAGATGAACGAAAACATAGATGTAGAGTTAACATGGGACATGGGAGTTACAAGTACTTAAAGAATTCTTGTTGAGATGTGAAAGAAACCAGAACATAGATGTAGAGTTAACATGTGATAGGAGAAAGACAAGTACTTAAATAATTCTAGTTGATATGAGAGAGGAACGAAAACATAGATGTAGAGTTAACATGGGACATGGGAGCTACAAGTACTTAGAGAATTCTTGTTGAGATGTGAAAGAAACCAGAACATAGATGTAGAGTTAACATGTGATAGGAGAAAGACAAGTACCTAAATAATTCTAGTTGATATGAGAGAGAAACGAAAACATAGATGTAGAGTTAGCATGGGACATGGGAGTTACAAGTACTTAAAGAATTCTTGTTGAGATGTGAAAAAAACCAGAACATAGATGTAGAGTTAACATGTGATAGGAAAAACAAGTACTTCAATAATTCTTGTTGGGATATGAGATGAACTAAAACATAGATGCTGAGTTAACATGGGATATGGGAATAGCATGCAGTCTTGTTGAGGTAAAAAAAGTACGAAAACAGACATAGAGTTCACATGGGTCATGGGTGGGGCAAGTACCTAAACAATTCTTCTTGAGATGGAAGAGAAACGAAAACATAGATGTAGAGTTAACATGGGATATGGGAGGGACAACCTTCTTACCTAAAGAAGAAAATTACCTAGGGAAGCTGGGATAGCTGTTACCGACAGGAGAAAAACAAACATAGAACATTCACGTGTAAACTCAAAAACCTGCTAAGTAGTGTGCAAAAGCATCAAGCGTTTTATTCAGCAGGATAATAAAAATTCGTGGAGAAAATAAATCTTTGGTTTTACTACCTCAATCAGTATAGTGTATTTGAAATAATCAGTTATTTAAAATTAAATCATTTGTGCTTTTACCATCTGATATTAGTATGAGATTATCTGAGATTTTAAAACACAATAGATAACACAGTTGGATAATTATAATTAATTAACAATTATAAATATTTCTAAAAATATTTACACAACCAATATGTACGTTTCTTTAACACAGTTAGCATCACTAGAAGATTACAAACGTTCTCATTTAATATATATAATCCTTAAATTATATTTGTTACCTTCTTTCAATTCTGTGTTAACGAAATGTACATACAGATTGTGTAATATTTGTAGCAATAGTTTAAAATTGTTTAATTATAAGTGAGGGTTTATTTGTGTATTTTTAAGCCTCTGTTTTATTTTAATTTACCAGCTGTGCGTATTCTCAATAACTTAATTGGTCAGAAAATATTATACAATAAATCACGTGCTTTTGAGATAACTGAAATACTTAGATTGAGACATTCTGAAGCTAGGTTCTTCGTACATTTCTTATGATATGCTTATTCTTGTTGTTTAGTGTTATATGTTCTATAAGTGCTGATTACCTTAGTGGATATTACGAAATAAACACGTAAATTTAAATAATAAATTTATCACTCGACATAACAAATATGTACACTCACATACCCAACCCGAAACGCTCAACATCCTAGAAACCCAATTAATACAGAACAACATACCTAAAACCCACGTTACCGAAATCATAAACATACCCCAAACCATTACCAAACCAAACTCTTTTACCCACAACTCAAACTTCTATTCACAACCAGATGACCTACCCATGGGACGTCCTATCTGTAGTGTCCTAAGCAAAATTTTTCTACAACACATAGAAAACACCACACAAAACAATACACACGCATTCAAAATCATTTACTGGCATAGATACGTCGATGATATCATAACACTATACGGAGGCAACTCCCGTCAATGCGAAAAACTCTTCACCAGCACTAATAAAATACACCCAAAACTCCACTTCACTTCAGAAATTAAAACCAACCTATCCCTAAACTTCCTCGACCTAACTATAACAAAAAGCCACACACAAAAACACAACTTCAGCATTTACAGGAAACCCATAACAACAGACACACTTATCCACAACATCTCAAACGACCCTATCCAACACAAACACGCTGCCTTCAGATCCATGCTCCATAGACTTAAAGAAGTCCCAATGACCACAGAAAACATAAACAAAGAACTAGACACAATTAAATATTTAACATACACAAATGGATACAACACCACAATAAAAGACAAACTACGGTACAAAATACAAAAACACACTAAAATTAACACTACAGACAGGGAAAACAAATACATCACATTACCATACATTAACAAAACAACAAACAAAATAGCCCGCAAATTTCAAAAAATAGAATACAAAATAGGATACAAAACTAATAACAAGTTACAATACAAAATACAACACAACGCCAACAACAAAGATAAACTACACGTATCAGGCGTATACAAACTGAACTGCGACGAATGTAACAAATTCTACATTGGACAAACAGGTCGCAGCTTTAAACAAAGAGTCGAGGAACACAAACAGAAGACCAACACAACATTTTACAATCACATAAAAGAAACAGGACACAAATACAGACATTTACCATAACCTAGAAATCCTACACATCAACAGAAAAGGACCACATCTCAACACACTAGAAAAATATGAAATTTACAGACACATAAAAACACAAAGTACAAACATATTAAATGAGCAAACACAATACAAATACTCTTTGATACTGTCGAAAACCTGCCTTTAAAACTGTCACTGCTTGATCCGACATCTCCAAGCAGAAGACACCGACAAAGACCGTCACATAACGATTAAAAACGTTCTGTCTCAGTAAGTTTCCACAAATTTACTAAATTTAAAGTTCGGATAGTCATAAACTACTGTTTAAGTATAATTAAAGAATAAAAATATGGTACAACTCACAAATATACAATTTTTTTAATTTCAAACGCGTTTCAACGACTAATTTGTCGTCATCCTCAGTGAAGATACACAAATGAAATTAACTAAAATATATATATATATATATATATATATATATATATATATTAAACATAACCTATAAAGTTTTAGCGAGTTGTACCATATTTTTATGCTTTAATTATAGCTTTCACTCACAAGCCAGCTCGAATATTATTTATTGTTTAAGTGATTAATAAATTTATCTTACCAGAACTCTAATCAGTTAATAACGTTCGATTAGATTTATTGTCAATAAAAAGAATACATTATATTTTATAAGTATAAAATGTGACTTAATCGTTGCTATCTTCGTTTCTTTGAATATTAAGGTTGAATGGCGAATTCTTAAGGAGCAAGACGCTTTTTTGTTACTATATTACATCAAGATACTTTTGTTTTTAGTTAACTACGAGTATAAAACAAATATTAGTTCAGAAAAATGTAATTATTGCAAATATGTTATTACCCTCAGAGTCATTAGCTTAGGCGTAAGGTATGCAATTAAGGTACATCTGTAAAATATTGTATATAAAGAGGGATTCGGGAGCATTTTAATCATTCTTGCATTTCGAAAATTCCAAAACGTTTTCCGAGTAAGTCCCCAAGTGGTTTTACGCATATAGGAGATGCTCCCAGGCCAGGTCGTTTTATGAAAAATTGTTTTTCGGGCGCATTTGTAAATTTAAAGCTATAATTACATTCTCAAAGAATCGTCACATTCACTTATAATAGTCAGGCTAAAGTTTATTATTTGTATTTCCAGTTAGTCGTCACATTCTTGATTATCATCCCATTAACCACTAATTGTTACACACGGTTTAATTCTAGGCTAATCGTTACATTCCAAGTTAATATCTTATTGACTGCTAATACTGGCACTCGAGTTTAATGGTTATATATTCTCGAATAATTGTCACATTCTAGATTAACATCACATTCACCGCTAATAGTTACATTCGAGATTAGTTGTTACATTCTGAGCTAATAGTTACATTCTCGGTCAAAAACCCCTTTACCGCTAATAGTCAAACACAAGTTTAATAGTTACATTCTAGGCTAATCGTTACACTATAGCTTACCCCCACAATCAATGTTAATATTCGTTCACGGGTTTAATATTGACATTCTAGGTTAACATCACATTCAACGCTAATAGTCAGACGAGTTAATTAGTTACATTCTAAGCGAATCGTTACATTCTAGGTTAATATCACAATCACCGCTAATATGAATACACATGTTATTAGTTACATTCACCGCAAATCGTTACACTGGAGAATAAAAGATATAATCTAGCTAGCATCATATTCATCGCTAATATGAATACACGGTTGTTAGTTATGTTCTATGCTAATCACTACAAACTCGGTCTACAAATCATTTACCGCTATTATCACGCAGGTTTAATAGTTACACTCGAGACTAATGGTTATATTCTCAGTCAAAATTGGAATCTACCGCTACCAGTCACTCACGGGTATATTAAATACATTCTAGGCTAATAACATTCTAGATTACCATTGCATTCTCCGCTAATATTCACAAAGGGTTTATGTTAAAATCTACGCTCATCACTACATTCTAGGTAAACATAACATTCACCGGAAGTAGTCAAACACTGGTTTGATAGTTACATTCTCGTCTAGTAGGACCATTCTCGACTAATAAAATCCACAGCTAATAGTCACACAAAGTTTAATTAGTTACATTCTAGGCTAATCGTTGCAATCTCTATCTACATAACCTTCACAGCTAATATAAACACACAGGGTCAATAGGTACATTCGAGGCTAATCGTTGCAATCTCTATCTACATAACATTCACAGCCAATATAAACACACAGGATTAATAGTTACATTCGAGGCTAATCGTTGCAATCTCTATCTAGACAACATTCACAGCTAATATAAACACACAGGGTTAATAGTTACATTCGAGGCTAATCGTTGCAATCTCTATCTAGACAACATTCACAGCTAATATAAACACACAGGATTAATAGTTACATTCGAGGCTAATCGTTGCAATCTCTATCTAGACAACATTCACAGCTAATATAAACACACAGGATTAATAGTTACATTCGAGGCTAATCGTTGCAATCTCTATCTAGACAACATTCACAGCTAATATAAACACACAGGATTAATAGTTACATTCGAGGCTAATCGTTGCAATCTCTATCTAGACAACATTCACAGCTAATATAAACACACAGGATTAATAGTTACATTCGAGGCTAATCGTTGCAATCTCTATCTAGACAACATTCACAGCTAATATAAACACACAGGGTTAATAGTTACATTCGAGGCTAATCGTTGCAATCTCTATCTAGACAACATTCACAGCTAATATAAACACACAGGGTTAATAGTTACATTCGAGGCTAATCGTTGCAATCTCTATCTAGACAACATTCACAGCTAATATAAACACACAGGATTAATAGTTACATTCTAGGCTAATCGTTGCAATCTCTATCTAGACAACATTCACAGCTAATATAAACACACAGGATTAATAGTTACATTCTAGGCTAATCGTTGCAATCTCTATCTAGACAACATTCACAGCTAATATAAACACACAGGATTAATAGTTACATTCTAGGCTAATCGTTGCAATCTCTATCTAGACAACATTCACAGCTAATATAAACACACAGGGTTAATAGTTACATTCGAGGCTAATCGTTGCAATCTCGGTCTACATAACATTCACTTCTAATATAAACGTACAGGGTCAATAGTTACATTCTAGGCTAATCGTTGCAATCTCTGTCTACATAACATTCACAGCTAATATAAACACACAGGGTCAATAGTTACATTCGAGGCTAATCGTTTCAATCTCTGTCTACATAACATTCACAGCTAATATAAACACACAGCGTTAATAGTTACATTCTAGGCTAATCGTTGCAATCTCTGTCTACATATAACATTCACAGCTAGTATAAACACACAGGGTCAATAGTTACATTCTAGGCTAATCGTTGCAATCTCTGTCTACATAACATTCACAGCTAATATAAACACACAGGGTCAATAGTTACATTCTAGGCTAATCGTTGCAATCTCTGTCTACATAACATTCACAGCTAATATAAACACACAGGGTTAATAGTTACATTCTAGGCTAATCGTTGCAATCTCTGTCTACATATAACATTCACAGCTAGTATAAACACACAGGGTTAATAGTTACACTCGAGGCTAATCGTTGCAATCTCTGTCTACATAACATTCACAGCTATTATAAACACACAGGGTTAATAGTTACACTCGAGGCTAATCGTTGCAATCTCTATCTACATAACATTCACAGCTAATATAAACGCACAGCGTTAATAGTTACATTCTAGGCTAATCGTTGCAATCTCGGTCTACATAACATTCACAGCTAGTATAAACACACAGGATTAATAATTACATTCTAGGCTAATCGTTGCAATCTCTGTCTACATAACATTCACTTCTAATATAAACGTACAGGGTTAATAGTTACATTCTAGGCTAATCGTTGCAATCTCTGTCTACATAACATTCACAGCTAATATAAACACACAGGGTTAATAGTTACATTCTAGGCTAATCGTTGCAATCTCGGTCTACATAACATTCACTTCTAATATAAACGTACAGGGTTAATAGTTACATTCTAGGCTAATCGTTGCAATCTCTGTCTACATAACATTCACAGCTAATATAAACACACAGGGTTAATAGTTACATTCTAGGCTAATCGTTGCAATCTCGGTCTACATAACATTCACAGCTAATATAAACACACAGGATTAATAGTTACATTCTAGGCTAATCGTTGCAATCTCTGTCTACATAACATTCACTTCTAATATAAACGTACAGGGTTAATAGTTACATTCTAGGCTAATCGTTGCAATCTCTGTCTACATAACATTCACAGCTAATATAAACACACAGGGTTAATAGTTACATTCTAGGCTAATCGTTGCAATCTCGGTCTACATAACATTCACAGCTAATATAAACACACAGGATTAATAGTTACATTCTAGGCTAATCGTTGCAATCTCTATCTACATAACATTCACAGCTAATATAAACACACAGGATTAATAGTTACATTCTAGGCTAATCGTTGCAATCTCGGTCTACATAACATTCACAGCTAATATAAACACACAGGATTAATAGTTACATTCTAGGCTAATCGTTGCAATCTCTATCTACATAACATTCACAGCTAATATAAACACACAGGATTAATAGTTACATTCTAGGCTAATCGTTGCAATCTCTATCTACATAACATTCACAGCTAATATAAACACACAGGATTAATAGTTACATTCTAGGCTAATCGTTGCAATCTCGGTCTACATAACATTCACAGCTAATATAAACACACAGGATTAATAGTTACATTCGAGGCTAATCGTTGCAATCTCGGTCTACATAACATTCACAGCTAATATAAACACACAGGATTAATAGTTACATTCTAGGCTAAACGTTGCAATCTCGGTCTACATAACATTTCCTTCTAATATAAACGTACAGGGTTAATAGTTACATTCTAGGCTAATCGTTGCAATCTCGGTCTACATAACATTCACAGCTAATATAAACACACAGGGTCAATAGTTACATTCGAGGCTAATCGTTGCAATCTCTGTCTACATAACATTCACAGCTAATATAAACACACAGGATTAATAGTTACATTCTAGGCTAATCGTTGCAATCTCGGTCTACATAACATTCACAGCTAATATAAACACACAGGGTTAATAGTTACATTCGAGGCTAATCGTTGCAATCTCGGTCTACATAACATTCACAGCTAATATAAACACACAGGGTTAATAGTTACATTCTAGGCTTATCGTTGCAATCTCGGTCTACATAACATTCACAGCTAATATAAACACACAGGGTTAATAGTTACATTCGAGGCTAATCGTTGCAATCTCGGTCTACATAACATTCACAGCTAATATAAACACACAGGATTAATAGTTACATTCTAGGCTAATCGTTGCAATCTCGGTCTACATAACATTCACAGCTAATATAAACACACAGGGTTAATAGTTACATTCGAGGCTAATCGTTGCAATCTCTGTCTACATAACATTCACAGGTAATATAAACACACAGGATTAATAGTTACATTCGAGGCTAATCGTTGCAATCTCGGTCTACATAACATTCACAGCTAATATAAACACACAGGATTAATAGTTACATTCGAGGCTAATCGTTGCAATCTCGGTCTACATAACATTCACAGCTAATATAAACACACAGGATTAATAGTTACATTCGAGGCTAATCGTTGCAATCTCGGTCTACATAACATTCACAGCTAATATAAACACACAGGATTAATAGTTACATTCGAGGCTAATCGTTGCAATCTCTGTCTACATAACATTCACAGCTAATATAAACACACAGGATTAATAGTTACATTCGAGGCTAATCGTTGCAATCTCTGTCTACATAACATTCACAGGTAATATAAACACACAGGATTAATAGTTACATTCGAGGCTAATCGTTGCAATCTCGGTCTACATAACATTCACAGCTAATATAAACACACAGGATTAATAGTTACATTCGAGGCTAATCGTTGCAATCTCTGTCTACATAACATTCACAGGTAATATAAACACACAGGATTAATAGTTACATTCGAGGCTAATCGTTGCAATCTCGGTCTACATAACATTCACAGCTAATATAAACACACAGGATTAATAGTTACATTCGAGGCTAATCGTTGCAATCTCGGTCTACATAACATTCACAGCTAATATAAACACACAGGATTAATAGTTACATTCGAGGATAATCGTTGCAATCTCGGTCTACATAACATTCACAGCTAATATAAACACACAGGATTAATAGTTACATTCTAGGCTAATCGTTGCAATCTCGGTCTACATAACATTCACAGCTAATATAAACACACAGGATTAATAGTTACATTCTAGGCTAATCGTTGCAATCTCGGTCTACATAACATTCACAGCTAATATAAACACACAGGATTAATAGTTACATTCGAGGCTAATCGTTGCAATCTCTGTCTACATAACATTCACAGGTAATATAAACACACAGGATTAATAGTTACATTCGAGGCTAATCGTTGCAATCTCTGTCTACATAACATTCACAGGTAATATAAACACACAGGATTAATAGTTACATTCGAGGCTAATCGTTGCAATCTCGGTCTACATAACATTCACAGCTAATATAAACACACAGGATTAATAGTTACATTCGAGGCTAATCGTTGCAATCTCGGTCTACATAACATTCACAGCTAATATAAACACACAGGATTAATAGTTACATTCTAGGCTAATCGTTGCAATCTCGGTCTACATAACATTCACAGCTAATATAAACACACAGGATTAATAGTTACATTCTAGGCTAATCGTTGCAATCTCGGTCTACATAACATTCACAGCTAATATAAACACACAGGATTAATAGTTACATTCGAGGCTAATCGTTGCAATCTCTGTCTACATAACATTCACAGCTAATATAAACACACAGGATTAATAGTTACATTCGAGGCTAATCGTTGCAATCTCTGTCTACATAACATTCACAGGTAATATAAACACACAGGATTAATAGTTACATTCGAGGCTAATCGTTGCAATCTCGGTCTACATAACATTCACAGCTAATATAAACACACAGGATTAATAGTTACATTCGAGGCTAATCGTTGCAATCTCTGTCTACATAACATTCACAGGTAATATAAACACACAGGATTAATAGTTACATTCGAGGCTAATCGTTGTAATCTCGGTCTACATAACATTCACAGCTAATATAAACACACAGGATTAATAGTTACATTCGAGGCTAATCGTTGCAATCTCGGTCTACATAACATTCACAGCTAATATAAACACACAGGATTAATAGTTACATTCGAGGCTAATCGTTGCAATCTCGGTCTACATAACATTCACAGCTAATATAAACACACAGGATTAATAGTTACATTCTAGGCTAATCGTTGCAATCTCGGTCTACATAACATTCACAGCTAATATAAACACACAGGATTAATAGTTACATTCTAGGCTAATCGTTGCAATCTCGGTCTACATAACATTCACAGCTAATATAAACACACAGGATTAATAGTTACATTCGAGGCTAATCGTTGCAATCTCTGTCTACATAACATTCACTTCTAATATAAACGTACAGGGTTAATAGTTACATTCTAGGCTAATCGTTGCAATCTCGGTCTACATAACATTCACAGCTAATATAAACACATAGGGTCAATAGTTACATTCGAGGCTAATCGTTGCAATCTCTGTCTACATAACATTCACAGCTAATATAAACACACAGGGTTAATAGTTACATTCGAGGCTAATCGTTGCAATCTCGGTCTACATAACATTCACAGCTAATATAAACACACAGGATTAATAGTTACATTCTAGGCTAATCGTTGCAATCTCGGTCTACATAACATTCACAGCTAATATAAACACACAGGGTCAATAGTTACATTCTAGGCTAATCGTTGCAATCTCGGTCTACATAACATTCACAGGTAATATAATCGTACAGGGTTAATAGTTACATTCTAGGCTAATCGTTGCAATCTCGGTCTACATAACATTCACAGCCAATATAAACACACAGGGTTAATAGTTACATTCTAGGCTAATCGTTGCAATCTCGGTCTACATAACATTCACAGGTAATATAATCGTACAGGGTTAATAGTTACATTCTAGGCTAATCCTAACATTTTAGATTAACATTACACTCAACGCTAATATTCACACGGGGTTGAAGTTGAAATACACGCTCATTCTAGGTTAACATCACATTGACCGCTTACAGCCACATTCGAGTTTAATGGTTACATTCTAAGCTAATAGTGGTTTCTCGGTTAACATCCCAATATCCGCCACTCTCAAGTTTTATATTTACGTTCTAGACTAATAGTTACATTTTAGGCTAATCGTTAAATTCTCTGTAAACATCGGAATTCATCGCTACCAGTTACACACGGGTGTATACGTTAAATTCTAGGCTAATCCTAACATTTTAGAATAACATAACATTCAACGCTAATATTCACTCGGGGTTTAAGTTGAAATACACGCTCATAGCTATATTCTAGGTTAACATCACATTGACCGCTTATAGTCACATTCGAGTTTAATGGTTACATTCTCAGCTAATAGTGGTTTCTCGGTCAATATCACATTAACCTCCACCCTCAAGTTTTATATTTACATTCTAGACTAATAGTTGCATTCTATGTGAACATCACATTCATCGCTAATAGTTACACACGAGTAATAGTTAAATTCTAGGCTAATTGTTACGTTATAATTAACATACATTCGTTGCTAATATTCACACACAAATTTAATATTCTCATTCTAGGCAATTCGTACATGTTGGGGATTAAAAGTTACACACTGGTTAATTATTTATATTTCAGGCTAATCGTTACATTCTAGATTAACACAACATTCTCTGTTTATTGCCGAACAAGGGTTTCTTAGTTTCATTCTTAGCTAATCGGTATAGTTTAGGGTAACATCACATGCACCGCTAATAGTCAAATACGGGTTGCCTGAAATAAGGTAAGATTAACAGAATATAAATATGTTTGAAATTTGCGTAACTTTGTGTTGAAAGATAAGCTCGATATTCACGTTAAATTGGCTAAGTTTATAAGGTATAGTACAGTTTCATTTCAATACATTCCCTAGAATAATATGTTAGACATTACAGAGAATCGTATTATAGGAAGCCATGATTTTCTGACAATAAAAGGTTCTAAAGTGAATATCTTTGATTGTTAGAGATAGATTAGGCGCAATGTATGCAATTTAGGTACACAAGAAGGTCTATGTGTGGCAGTTACCCATGTTATCAACACATGGTTTATTCCAGCAAGCACAGAAATAACGAGGGGACATGGATATTCTCTTAACCTACCGCCGGTGAAGCAAGGTCCGCCATCTTGGTGAGGTATCTAGCCGGGAAAACAAGACTTGGCTACCGACTAAGTTTATTAGATGGCGCTCACTCCAACAGCGTTTTAAACCTGTTACCATTGTCAGAAAATAATAAAATTTGGTTTCATAGTAATATATAATTCATGAGTAAATTTTATATTTGTATGTATATTATTTATAATAATAATTATTTTTTACATATTTAAAACATTATTATTTCATATTTATAACCCATTACCTACATATCGACACCAGTGCCCATTTTCATCCTATGTTTTAATAACTTTATCTATTTTAATGACTATATTTTGTAAAAATATTTCTGATAATATGCTTGACATACGAGAACCCATTGGTAACCCATCTTTTTGTTTATATAGTTTATTATTATACAAAAATAATTTTGCTTTAATATGGTTTTTAATGTATGTATTATTTCTTGCGTTAATGTTTTACCATGTTCGTGTGTGTGTGTTTATATATATATATATATATATATATATATATATATATATATATATACATATTATTTGTTGTTGTTTCAAATGTTTTCGTTATACATATGTTACTATACATGTTAATAACATCAAATGATATTAATTTGGTATTATTAATAATTTTAAAATCTTTTAATCATAATTTTTTACAGTATGAGTATTATTTAATTTTACTAATTCTTCAAGTATTAAAACCAAATATTTTGAAATTTATAAAAAGGAGCACTTGTAAAATAAGCCTAATAAGGTTATCTTCTTTGTGTTATGCAATTTAATTAGTCCATTTAATCTTGGGATTTTAGAATTGTCATTTAAATATTTATTAATATATTTTTAAATAAATAATTTGATTGAGGGGTTTTTGATAATTTTTATTTTATTTTCATAATTGTCTGTGGGATCTTTATTTATTTGTGTATATTAACTTTTAGATATATAATTTTCAGTTTTATTTAAATGTTATTCTTTATTATTAATAACTACAGCATTACCTTTATCAGCTATTGTCAAAATATCGTCAAGAAACGATGACGTCAAGAAACGTCGTTTCTTACGGCAGATTGGTTTTTAAAATACAATTTATTTCAGACTGTAAAAATACAAGTTTATTAATATAATTAGAATTAAACTAATTACTAAGACAGATCTGATACAACTCCTATTCACAGAGGTGACCCGTCCTTGCAATCGTTATACATACACTGCCTGTCCAAAGCGTCTCCCAAGCTTTGTCCGCAGAGATGCTGACTTCACTTATTCTACGAATTATGAACACCTGCTTATCTTATGATACTAAGCTAAACAATACATTTGCCCTATACTAACACGTGTACTACACATTGTTTATTACACTTAAGGTTTAGTTACGTTATATAACTTTTATATATACAGTATATATATATATATATATATATATATATATATATATATGTGTGTATAAATATACACACATATATATATATATATATATAAATATATATCGTAATATGTATTCTTGTGTATTAATAAAGAACTAAGTCAAAATACAAATACAAGAATTATAATTGAATTTACAAAATTGTAAATTCAATTATAATTTTTGTATTTGTATTTTGACTTAGTTCTATATTTATATAAATAGTTCTGTATATATATAAATATATATACATACATACATAAAGATATATATATATATATATATATATATATATATATATATAATTGTGTGTGTGTGTGTGTGCGCGCGCGTGTGTGTGTGTGTTTGTGTTAGTGTGTTTGTGTTAGTGTGTGTGTGAGTGTGTGTGTGTGTGTTAGTGTGTGTGTGTGTGGGTGTGTGTGTGTGTGTTTGTGTTAGTGTGTGTGTGTGTGTGTGTGTGTGTGTGTGTGTGTTTGTGTTAGTGTGTTTGTGTTAGTGTGTGTGTGAGGGTGTGTGTGTGTGTGTTAGTGTGTGTGTGTGTGTGTGTGTGTGTGTGTGTGTTAGTGTGTATGTATTTGTGTTAGTGTGTGTGTGTGTGTGTTTGTGTTAGTGTGTGTGTGTGTGTGTGTGTGTATGTGTGTGTTTGTGTGCGTGTGTGTGTGTGTTTGTGTTAGTGTGTTTGTGTGTGTGTGTGTGTGTGTGTGTGTGTGTGTGTGTTAGTGTGTGTGTGTGTTTGTGTTAGTGTGTGTGTGTGTGTGTGTGTGTGTGTGTGTGTTTTTGTGTGTGTGTGTGTGTGTGTGTGTTAGTGTGTGTGTGTGTGTTTGTGTTAGTGTGTGTGTGTGTGTGTGTGTGTGTGTGTGTGTGTGTGTGTGTGTGTGTGTTTGTGTTAGTGTGTGTGTTAGTGTGTGTGTGTGTGTGTGTGTGTGTGTGTGTGTGTTTGTGTGCGTGTGTGTGTGCGTGTGTGTGTGTGTGTGCGTGTGTGTGTGTGTGTTAGTGTGTGTGTGTGTGTGTGTGTGTGTGTGTGTGCGTGGGTGTGTGAGTGTGTGTGTGTGTGTGCGTGCGTGGGTGTGTGAGTGTGTGTGTGTGTGTGTGTGTGTGTGTGTGTGTGTGTGTGTTTGTGTTAGTGTGTGTGTGTGTGTGTGTGTGTGTGTGTGTGTGTGTGTGTGTGTGTGTGTGTGAGTGTGTGTGTGTGTGTGTGTGTGTGTGTGTGTGTGTGTGTGTGTGTGTGTGTGTGTGTGTGTGTGTGCTACGGCGGTGAATAATCTAAACTAATATAAAGAATATATTTAGAGAATTTTAATAAGGAAAACGATATTTTTAAACTAGTGACTGCACATATTTAAGGACTAGAATTTCCGCTTGTGTTTAGCATGAGGCACATTCCGGTTATAAATGCAATAAAAAATATCGTTCGTTCAATTAGTTACAATAAAATATAGGTCGACAAGTACCAAATACGGTTCGGAAAATAATAGTTTTTGGAAACAAATAATTTCATTAAGTGGGTTTTACTTAAGTAAAATTATTAAGTTATTACTAAACCTAATATTAAAATATTATAGCATACTCTAACATATTATAGACAAATATATAACATAATTTTAAATGAAGTATAAATATAATACACTTGATAATATATTACGTTATTTTCTCTATAATAATAAACTGTCGTTTATAAGCAAAATGAAATAATTATTCGTTACAAAAACATTTTAAGAATTTGACATTTATAATCATAAATAATAACAATACTTTGTACAACAGGACTGATTTATTAAAATAATCAACACATAAATGTTCAATATTCTTATTTATGCAAATCTAAAACTTATTTTTATAAGTTATTTTAAGGATTTCGATCAAAACAATGCAATCAAATTTTACAGTTCAACTTTTTCCTACCGCAGGTAAAACAATATTACAAGAATAAAGAGACTGCCCGTAAAAATATGTTTCTTGTGTAACTTGATGTTCCAGGGGTTTTTAGAACGAAAAAAGCACTAATCTGCGTGACTATATTATAATGAGTTATAATAATCCGTCACCAGTCACTCAATGCCACATAGAGTGTGGAACGGGAGACATGCTTTTTAGATTGAAACAGTGTTTGTAATTAATTTTCTACTACGGGTATTTTGTTTCAAATACTCCCCTGTTTAAAATAATATTACCAGTAACACGTTTGTATTAAAAAAAAAAAAACATTTCTTTTCTAATGGAGTATGGAATAGTTACACAACAGTTTTCTGGTATTTAATGAAACGACACTCTTCTTCTTCTGCCACTACCAGAAACATTAGTAACTGTTCGTGGCAAAGCCGGAAACATTAGATACTTCACGTGTCACTGTCAATAGAATTTGGATACTGTTCCTGGCACTATCAGAAACATTAGTTATTGTAAGTGGCACTGCCTGAAACATTAGATACTCAAGGCGACACTGTCAGAAACATTAGATACTCTAGGCGACACTATCAGAAACATTAGTTATTGTAAGTGGCACTGCCTGAAACATTAGATACTCAAGGCGACACTGTCAGAAACATTAGATACTCAAGGCGACACTGTCAGAAACATTAGATACTCTAGGCGGCACTGTCAGAAACATTAGATACTCTAGGCGGCACTGTCAGACACATTAGTTACTGTGCGTGGCACTGACTGAAACATTAGTTATTGTACCTAGCCCTGTCAGAAACATTAGATACTGTACGTCACACTGGCTGAAACATTAGATATTGTACCTCGCCCTGCCTGAAATATTAAATACTGTACGTGGCAGTGCCTGAAACATTAGATATTGTACCTCGCCCTGCCTGAAATATTAAATACTGTACGTGGCAGTGCCTGAAACATTAGATATTGTACCTCGCCCTGCCTGAAATATTAAATACTGTACGTGGCAGTGCCTGAAACATTAGATATTGTACCTCGCCCTGCCTGAAATATTAAATACTGTACGTGGCAGTGCCTGAAACATTAGATATTGTACCTCGCCCTGCCTGAAATATTAAATACTGTACGTGGCAGTGCCTGAAACATTAGATATTGTACCTCGCCCTGCCTGAATATTAAATACTGTACGTGGCAGTGCCTGAAACATTAGATATTGTACCTCGCCCTACCTGAAATATTAAATACTGTACGTGGCAGTGCCTGAAACATTAGATATTGTACCTCGCCCTGCCTGAAATATTAAATACTGTACGTGGCAGTGCCTGAAACATTAGATATTGTACCTCGCCTTATCAGAAACAATAGATACTGTACGTGCCACTGCCTGAAACATTGGATACTGTACGTGGCACTGCCTGAAACATTAGATATTGTACCTCGCCCTGTCAAAAACATCAGATACTGTATGCGGCACTGTCAGAAACATTAGTTACTGTTCGAGGCAGTGCCGGAAACATTAGATACAGTATATGGCACTGCCTGTAACATTAGATATTGTACCTCACCCTGCCTGAAACATTAGTTACTGTACGTGGCACTTCCTGAAACATTAGATACTATACGTGGTACTGCCTGAAACATTAGATATTGTACCTCGCCCTGTCAGAAACATTAAATATGGTACACGGCACTGTCAGAAAAATTAGTTACTGTTTGTGGCACTGCCGGAAACATTAGATACTGCACGTGTCACTGTAAAAAGAATTTTGTTACTGTTCATGGCACTATCAGAAATATTAGTTATTATTCGTGGCACTGCCTGAAACATTAGATACTGTATTTGGTACTGCCTGAAACATTAGATATTGTACATCGCCCTGTCAGAAACATTAAATACTGTACATCGCCCTGTCAGAAACATTAGATACTGTACATCGCCCTGTCAGAAACATTAGATACTGTACGCGGTACTGCCTGAAACATTAGATATTTTACATCGCCCTGTCAGAAACATTAGATACTGTACATCGCCCTGTCAGAAACATTAGATATTGTACATCGCCCTGTCAGAAACATTAGATACTGTACATCGCCCTGTCAGAAACATTAGATACTGTACATCGCCCTGTCAGAAACATTAGATACTCTACGCGGTACTGCCTGAAACATTAGATATTGTACATCGCCCTGTCAGAAACATTAGATACTGTACATCGCCCTGTCAGAAACATTAGATACTGTACGCGGTACTGCCTGAAACATTAGATATTGTACATCGCCCTGTCAGAAACATTAGATACTGTACATCGCCCTGTCAGAAACATTAGATACTGTACATCGCCCTGTCAGAAACATTAGATACTGTACATCGCCCTGTCAGACACATTAGATACTGTACATCGCCCTGTCAGAAACATTAGATACTGTACGCGGTAATGCCTGAAACATTACATATTGTACATCGCCCTGTCAGAAACACTAGATACTGTACATCGCCCTGTCAGAAACATTAGATACTGTACATCGCCCTGTCAGAAACATTAGATACTGTACATCGCCCTGTCAGACACATTAGATACTGTACATCGCCCTGTCAGAAACATTAGATACTGTACGCGGTACTGCCTGAAACATTAGATATTGTACATCGCCCTGTCAGAAACATTAGATACTGTACATCGCCCTGTCAGAAACATTAAATACTGTACGGATAGATTGAAAATTTTAAACATGCAGTTATGGTTTGACATATGTTTTTAACAATATTTAGTAAATTATATAAACATTATTGGCCCAACTAGCTTTCCTTTTGTTGTACAGCTACTTATATCGTCCCTATTCCGAAGTAAAGTTATGTAATTGCCTCGCCTTTCCGAAATTGAAGTTAAGTGATTTGTCTGCTGAGAATATAACTCATGTCAAGTACGTTACCTGGTAATCACTAAACGGAGGTCATTTTAGTTATCGGACATATATGAGGTTGGCTTTAGATGAGTCTTTGAATTTCAATAGAGTTGTTTTAAAGTATTGCTTAGGTGGATTTTTTAGCTTTAAAAACCAGAAGCCTTTCTACAAAACGGAGATATGATCGCATCATTTCTACATGATAAGGGATTTTTTGTAAAACCTCCTACCGTTGGAAATAAGTCTGTTTAGCCCTTCATGTCTTTGCGAGTTGCTCTCTTGTGAAATCTTGCCAGCTTACGTTCAGGTAACACTGTAGCATTAGTCAAACCTCCTATTGCAAGTAACATGTGCAAAATAGTGTCAACCATGTCCTTAGAGTAATCTGTCGTGTTTACAAATACTTTAATTTTTGTTTTTAGGAAGAAGTGATTTTGTTGGCGGCATAGATAATGAGGCTTTGGACTTCAGCCAGCTTGAAGATTTTATTAATGACGAGTCTGATGAAAACCACACGTAAGTAAAACATTTACTAAATTAATTGTATAAAGTTTGATATATTGTTAAATTATGTAATATAATTGTTTAAATACTTTACAGTACGTTTCTTAGTAAAATTGTTCCGTTTTTGCTACCGTTTTCTTTATTTTTTATTCTCCTTCAACCAAACTACAATTTTGTTGGTATTTTTTTATAACAAAATTAAAATAGTGAATAAAAAACGCCAAATATTCAACAAGAAATATGATTATAAAAAATATTATGAAACTAATAAATAAATAACAATAATATTCAAACCTATAAAATTATTAAATTACAATTATTATTATTAAATCCAAAAACTTGATAATAATAAAATAAGAACGATACAATTTTAAAAATATTAAAAAAGTATTATGTAAACGTATGACATAAACCCGATTTAGCTAGCTTGACCTAATCACATTCGGTTGCCCATTTTGATCATTCTACTTTTATTGGGTTCACTTAGTGGTGCAAGGGCTTAAACAGGGCGTGCATATCATGATATATTCTCCCACCACTCCAAAATTTCTGATGTAAAAAATATGTATAAGAAATCTAAAAGCTAAAAAACCCTAGATTACTAATAATGCATCATGTTGATAGTGGTTTTATAATTTAAAGGTGATTTTTTTATGAATCAAATGCAAGAAAAATGCGTTTCTTTTGTAAATTAAATACATTTTTTCTTTTACATTCGTTTTAAAAAGCATTAAAAGTTATACATATTATATTCCAAAAAAACGTTCCTGGCTACGCCACTGAGTGGGGGGAGAGGGATGACTTGAGAGGGTTGAATGGTTGAGAGCCCTGGCTATAAGACCACCCTCCGCCGTAAGTAATGTGAGATTCATTGGGGATCAACGACTTTCTAGACAGCCACTGGCAACCTGTGAATAAAATAGAGACGGCTAAATATACCACGAGTGTATAAAGCGTATAGCCTACACATGTTTTCATTTCAAACTTTGTATTTATCTGTTTTAATTTTGTGTACATCATTGGAATTTTTCGTTTTGTTTATATTAAACCCCTGATACTAGTTTTTAATACTGTGGAATAAAAATAAAAATAGTAGCAAATAACATAATACAACATTAAGTATTAGTTTCGAATTATAGAACATTAGCATAGTTACGAAATCTCTATGTACATTTTTCCCAACACAGCACACCATCAGTTCAGTTGTAACCTCCTGATGATGGTAACTGTGTTAGTGAAATGAGTATAAAGATTTTGTAACTGTTTTATTTATCTATCTAAGAGTATGTAATTATGAAATTATAACTTATGCTGCTGCTCTATAATATTATTATTATTACTAAACGTAATTTATATGAGTCACTCAGATATGAAATAAAACAGAAAGATTTTGGTCCTTAGATGACCTAATCCTGACAAAAAGCTTATTTATCTAAAAAAATATTTTTTTGGAATTTTATATTAGCACTAAAACTTTACATCGTATATTTAGGAAAATAAAGGATATTTATTAGGTTTTTGTTTCAGTTATTTTACAGATACACTAACTCATAATGAAAACACACCTACGCGCCACCTGCCTTCTCTAGTTGTAAATATTGATAATAACAGCCAGCACCATCTGGCGGATAAACCTCCAACATCCACACCAAGTGTCCGTAATGTGGGAGCTACAACTTTCGGCCAACAAAATCCTTCAGTTGTTGACGCTGCAAATTTTCCACATTCGTAAGTCTGTTCTTTAATTAACTTCTTAAAGTTTCTAGAAGGCCAGACTAAAATATTAGGTTTTATTTTCATTATTTTTAAAAAATTTAATTAATATTTATAAATAAAAATATTATAAATATTTAATTACTATAGAAATAAATAAATATTATTCCAGTTATAGAATTAAAATAGTGCTTATTTATTTAAGCTATGGTCACGAGATATATACCAGAACAAAGTAATCAGTCATTATTTAGCAACCAAAAATGTCGTTTACGCAATGTTAAAAGCATAGATAATTATTTATTTATAATGTAGTAATAGGCTATATATACAACAAATTATGCTGTAATTAAAAAAGTCTCAACTAAAAGAATTTAAGTGGTTACTTTCTTCTGTTTCTGCTTACTTGCTGACGGGTTTCGAAACGATCGTTCCTTTTACGAAGCAAAGCCTCTACTCAGGTTGATTACTGATGACCGTTGATCGCTATTAAAGTTGCTTGATGTAATCATCTTGAATTCACTGATTAAACTGTGATTAAAAAATACTTAACATGAGTGCTTTACGTAGGAAATAAGCCTTATCTCCTATGACCTATGAATACTTATAAATAACTTAGTATTCACTTAGTTTAGTATTTTTTAATTATAGTTTAATCAGTGAATTCAAGATGATTACATTAAGCAAATTATGCTAGTCTTTTCTCAAAATTTCTGATTTATTTGAAGTCCTTAAGGTTTTTTGTACAGAAAACATACTGAGGTTGATTATTTAACTAATTTGTCTTTTTACTAGACCAAACCTACTTATTATTGCATTTTTTTAAATATTTAACCTATAAAGAGGCTGCATTTTGCCACTAGCGGCTCTAGACATTGCGAGGCAATGGGCGATTCGTTATTTCGGGGCAGAGGTTTTGAGTGTATGGAACATCCTCAATCTAAGACAGTCTGGAGGACCTAATAATTAGAAAAAAGTGTATAGCATTATTTTATACTCCTTCATGATTTTATGTAAATTCTTGAAGTTAATTTATTAAGCCTAAAACCTTAAATGTTCATGTTTTATAGGGTATTTATAAGTTTCAGTTTCTAAAAGCAAACACTCCTTAAAAAGCAAGTACAAAATATGGAAAATAAACAACTAGATTTAAATACACCGTTTAGCATGGAATTACATTCAATATATTACATAGAGAGTTCGGCTCATGTCACGGTTCCTGCATTATTGTTATCGAATCGATGAGATAGTTGGGGTCTTCCATAAACACTTAGAATATTTAGTTGATATTTTAATGCCCTAAACTAAACTAAGTTAATTTTGTACAGCAATACTCTATTTTACTTTTATTTTGAATATGGCTTGACAACGTGACTTAAAATGGAGCCCCGTGCTTATAACCCTCAGATACGATCTGCCTGTATTTTATATCTGTTAGCCGTTTACTGAAATTTAATTTCCAAGTCAAAAGGTCAATATTCAGACAGGTAAAATGATTAACTATTATCATAAAATGTTTAATGTAACTAACTATTTCTATATTTTATAACGCACACTAGGGGTTTAACTATTTAAAATTTGAGTTCGTAACAAAACCCGGTAGAAAATACCAACACAACACTCGTCAGTAGGCCTATTGTTAAAATCATTTTGAATATTATTTCAATAAATAAATATAAAGATTACTTTAAATCATGGTTTGTAGTTAGCAGATAGTGTTGATATAATGTGCACCATACTTGCTCTCGTAAGATCCTGCTTAAGAGATCAGGTTGAGTTGTCACTTTAGTTATTTCTCGTTACTCTCGCAGTACTCTATTGTTCTTGGAGTGTTTTTCTGCCCCTTCCACCTTTAGATGGCTAGCTCATACATTAGCCAATGTGTTTTGTTGAAAAGTGAAGAAGAAAGACAGATGGTAACAAGAAACAAAGGTGAGAAGGAATACGTGTCTCACGATCAAAGAACATAAAGTTAGTGTTGAATGAAGAGAACCTCCAGTCCAGCATATTGAAACCACGCCCTTAAGCATCCATCCTCAAACTCGTAGCTCCCGCCCGGATCACTAACGTCAGACCCGAGGCAGCGAACTTGGTGTCACTATCCGCGGTACTAGCTCCTGGGACGAGATACTATGGTTTCAACCGCTTTCCCAGAACTACTCGGGACCAGTAAAGCCTTCCGAACGGCCAAGTTTTCTTACCTAAGTACCCCGTCTAATTAATTTGGTCCAGATAGTGCAACCGGACCTTTATCCACTCTCGATTGGACTTACCTAAGGGCCGGCTCCTCATACTCGAGACTTGGTCCTGAGTGGTTATAGACCCAACCCGTTAGACCTTGATAGCGCTAGTGGTAATAGACCTTGAATACAGACTTAGTACATAATCCCTTCTGGCGTGGTTGGAAGGCAATCTATAACTAGAGAAAAGTTTTTAATGAATGCGATTTTACGCTATTCTTAAACTTAAAAACAGATAAAAGTTCACAAAATTAGTGAATTAAATTAGTTTTAAATTTCAATACGTTTCAAATTTAACGTCTCAGTGAATAATTAATTTAAGTCAAGTACAGTGTGGTATTTATTTAGCAGACCAAGAAATAAACATACCTGCAAGAAATAAAAATTAAACTTGACATCTTCATTTTTACAAACTATAATTCTATTGCGGCTCCCAGAACCCACCCACATCTCGTGACAGCCATCCTCTACTGAGCTATCTCCATCTTACAACAAGTGCATGCGGTTAGTATCCCTACAGCACGTGAAGGAAACAGGATTAATTGCCCATGTACCAAGCTAATAAGCTCATACAATGGAAAATCATAAGAGAGTGAAATAAAGGTGTACGATAGGTGTGGCGCTAAGAGCTGGATGGGAAAACCTAGCAAAAAAACTATGTTAGGAAAACCCCCCGTGATTGATCATGCAGAAACCCTGGGACTACATAGTATAGGGGACTTCCTATACTAAGTGATAAAGAGGATTATTGCCATACAAATACCTTGATAGTGAGGCTATGTTAGAAATGGCATGCACTTTATCTGCTGCCTACTTGGCATACTCCCAACTGAAATGGTAAAGCAAAATTAGCACTTCCGTTGGGAATAAGCTAGGGATGTGACCCCACATCACCTGAAACCGAATTTGGAAGCAGATTAATAATAGTATGATCATTTGATTTAAATTTTATTATTAGAGCATCACGGTGAGTAGGGACAGCGACCAACTGTGTTCGTCGAGGGTAGGGTGGTGAGTAGGATGTTGTACGTAGCGGTTTAAAACCACTGCCGTCTAGTAAATAAAACACCAACGCTTCCTGGCGGAGACGTTGCCGAAGAAAGCTAAGTGCGATCGAAAATGCGTTTCAGTCAATTTTCATAACTTCACTTAAATTTTAAGTTCGGCTAGTAGTTAGTTACTCAAGTTCAAACCTAATTACGTTATCTTAATCTGTACCTGAGTTATCTTAGTAGGTAGTTGCCTTATAAACAATACTATAAAGAATACAATGAAAAGCAATATTTAGGAAAAAATCTAATGCTAGTTCTATTAGTATACGCATTAAACCTCTGACGTAAAACATTAAAAAAATCACAAAAATATCTCTGTTTACGTGAGAAGATATGATAACATAACTGTTTGATTTAGGCCTATAGCCAGCAAATGTTTTTTTTGTGAAAAACATTTTTTTAAATTTTTTCACTTAACCAGTAAAGTAAAATAAATGGTACATTAGTCAAAATTTTTCCTATAGTACTACACGATACAAATAAATCCAAACTTTTGAAAAATTGTCTAAAATTGCAATAAGAAAGTCCCATGGAAGTATTGTTAACGTTTTTCTTAATTTAGTTACTAGGACAAAACAAAACAATGAAAAACCTGTCACATTTGATTTCAAATTTGCACCCGTATTTACACATGGTCTCTTGTTACTTTACAGACACAACCTGCCAGAAAGCCCTCCAGATTCTGGTTCAGAGCCTCCGTACTCACCCCAAGCTCAGTCTCCACGTAAGTAGCTCAGCTCATTGAAACATAATTTATGCAGCAGTTCAAGCCTCCTATTCTAAGAAATGAAACAGGCTACTTGACTATATAATATGGGATTTAACCTCGAGAAATAATCAGTTAAAAAATGAAAAGTCGCATACTTTCATGTTCCTATTTTATGTCCTTTAACTAGTAATAGGGTATAATAGGATGATTTTTAAAATTTGATAAAAATATCTTTTATTTTTACATCAGAAAAAAAATTTTTACTCTTGTTTTATCTAACTACTAAATGTGGAAAAAATTCTTTTTTTGACGTAAGTTATTATAATCTTACTGAAACGTTTCAAGTTCCAAACATTTTCCAAATTGTACTAAAAAAATACTATATCTACTGATAGAGCAAACGTTCAATACACTGGAAACTTGTAGTAATGCAAGTGTCCAAAACGGAAGGATGTAGCGAAAATTTTATATTAAAGGGGAAAATCATAAGTTTACCAACTGATATAAAAAGCAGAGCCTTAACTTTCTGCAGGGTACAGACTTTCTAGTCTGTCAGTAGCATCACCTAAAAATCTTCTGTCAAATATCTTGACGTCATCCTTCTCTCCTGATGTGTCTGGGTCTTGAAGGGAATGTCCATCTGTTCTAAGCTCTCCCCCTTTTTTTCATTGCGCAGTTCCATATTTTTAAAAACAAAATACTTTTTTAAACTTATGATATTACGTCGTTTTGCCACATATGCTGCCCTAGGCTGGTGGCCAATTTGTACTAAGACGCCCAAGAAAAGCCTCGATTACTTCCAGTCGAAATCTCTAACAACCATATCCCAATCGCCTTGTTTTTTCTCCAATATCACTATTGAAATTCGTTTAAAGCCCTTACCCTGGCAGAATTCATCCGTTCCATGCCTGCCAAACGTTCCTTTGTACCTATTTTTCTTAGGCAAATTCATTAGTTTTAATTTATTTGTTCAAGTTGTTTAGGTTAACCAGTAATCTTGAGTCACATGTACTCTAGTTTTAAGTCACCTCGTTAGCTTTAAGTTCTTTCTATTTAAATATTTTCAAGTCAGTCGGCCAAGTCCCGTTTAATTAAATAAACCTATCCATCGAAATAAAAGCACTTCCACTTGGAAATGGCTCCTGAATATCAGGGCAATGCCATAGCCCTGAATCTCATTATCCTACCCGCAGCCTCCATGACAAGATGGCTGCTTCATAGCCTCGTGGACCTCCAAACCTCCCACTTCTCTCGACTTACTGACTGACTGACTGTCTGTCTATAAATTTATTTTACAATCTAAGATATGTGCGGGATAATCGCAAGTTAACTGACCTTTTTAATAATCAACAAGAACCGCAAGCCAGTAGTTTCCAAACATTTTTAATGCATTGCTCCTTTGAGGTAAAAATATTTTCTAACGTCGCCTCTACAGAAAATTGGACATTATTTTGTTGGTGGTAAAATTATAAGTAAATTTTTATCAATTATTTTTTCGTAATACTCTACTTATTACAGTAAAAGTACATCATTCCGCTGTATTTTGTAAAAAATGTTTTAAAACTGTAAGAGGTGTAGATTGTGGACATGAGTTACCACAAGAATTGTACCTCCTAACTAGACAAATCTCTTCATTGGATAAGAAACAGATAAAACTATTATATAGCGTGGCTCTTTAATCTTTAAAGAAGTAGTTTAACAATTTTACTGGTAACTACAACATTTTGCACTATCACAAATAAAATGAAACATATCCTTACAAACAGTTCTCATTATGAGTAGAATAAAACGGTTCACACTGTCTGATTTAGTGCGAGGTATGAGCTTGTGTATCCTTTGCCAGTTTAGCATATCTTGGCGTTACTTTAGAAAAAGCAATCCTCATTTCTTGTTCAATGTTAAGCTTAGCTTACTACTGCAACGATAGAAATTCGCACTCACAGAGGTAAGTTCTAGCAGACGGGATAACAGCGTGCAATGCGGGAACAAAATGTAACACCGGTTCATTTTAAATTCCACGCCAAACTCAAAAGAGATTCAGATTGAAATTTTGACATCAAAGATGAGTCCGTAGAAACACCAATTAAACGTTCAATTTGGAGGGACGCCGTGACGCCCCTGACAATGATCTCGACTCTTCCAGGCAGTCGCAGCGTATACTTTGAGGACCACAGCCCTATACTACAAAAGGTGCAAACTTGAAGTTTTATCAATAATTCAGTTTCAAAATGTAAGTGGATAATAAGAAAGAATTTTACAAAATTTTAAAACTATAGCGCGAACATCGTATGTTCTTATGGAATGAAATGAATCAAATGAGATTAACGCGGAGGGTGTTCAATGAGTAGTAAAGGAAGGTTTACACCACCAGATGTGTCGAGGAACATGTTCCTGGAGAGATAATAAATCTGTTGAATATGTTGTGTCTGCAGATCAGAAGAGCCAGTCTAATCAAGGCCTGGCCGATCTCTTACTCCAGTCTCCAGTCGTGGGGAGCAACCTGCAGACGTCTTTGTATGGCAAGTCCCCTCACATTCACATACAGACAACAGACACTATCCTGACGCCATTACTTACTCATCACCAGCAACAGGCTTCAAATAATTCAGGTAAGGAAAATTCTTAACTCAATTTGAACAAGAAAAGAAATTTTTTTAATATTCTACATATATTTTAGCCACGATTGTTGCTTATAAACTGACTGTTTAGGATTACCAAGTGGAGGGAACAATACACTGGCACTGGCTGCAACTCATGCCGGACTAGGAGCCACCACTTTATCAGATGACCTTTCTAACAGCGGAATCACAGCAATGTACACGTCTCTTAACAATGGCACTAAGAAGCGAAAACTGTCTGAAGACAACGTCAGAGTTAAGAAAGAAACAGGTTAAATATTATGTAATGTAAATCAACTGGTGAAAACCAGACAAGGGTTCAATGCGTCTCATCCTGTACCGTGATCACAAATCCTAATTCATTGGTCCACATCTGGTCTTCCAATCCTGCTATAAGACCCTCCGGATGTAACTCCTATAAAAATATTCCACGATTCTTCTACGATCTATATCAATGTGCCTAAACTAATCTGTCTTTTCTAGAGTTTTTTCTAAAGTTTACGGGTTTCGGATGTCCTTCATCTATACTTCTCCCGCTTTTAAGATATTTATGAAGTGAATATTTTTGTACTGCACATTAGCGTTCTCTATGGATCAAGCACCAATGTTCTTTAAGAACTCAATTCCAAAACGTTTAGCAAAGGGAGTAAAATTAAAAGAGAATCGTGTTAACTCTAGTTAAATCTCTGGGTCCTAGAGTTCCTGCTGTCCAAATCAATAAATGCTGCCGAATTGAACCGCTGGCGCTAACTCAATACGGGGGAGGTGCGCAACGTTTACTATAGAACATTATAGTGACGATTCGACAGTAGCGACCCTAGGATAAAGGGGTTGAACTAGGTCAAAAAGATTAAATTTTAGTATCATTGTGTTAAGACTTTATGTTATGTTCCTCCTTACTAATAATGTTGGTGGATTTCAAGTTTCATTTTTAGTCAACCTAACCTAAGCATACTCGCCGATACAATGTGACAGCTGTCACTTTAATAGAACGACTAAGTTACACGTGTGAGACCACTCGTGAGACGGTATCACTAACCGGGTTATGACTTACTCCAAAACGGAAGGGTAGAAATAGAACGGGTATCTGTACTAGAAACCTACAACCATGTCTTTAAAGAATAGGGTAAATACAAGTTTCTTCTGGGTTTTAGGAGATTGCGATGGAATTGGCAGCTTATTAGAACCACAAAACCAAATTTTAAAAGATTACTGTAGTCTTATTCCACTCTAAACTCTAAAATTTGAAAAAAAGTTGATAAAATAAAAGAATTAAATATGTTCTTGATTCAAATACATTTCATATTTAAAGAATACTCAGCTTGTATTCAATTTAAGTATTTGTGCAGGGTGGCATTTATTCGGAAAATCAAATTAAAGAAGTAATTTTTAAATATTTTATTACCTTATCTATTAAGAGGAGCTCCAACTTAATCTACCTCAAACTGGTAGATTGTGGTTTACTGAAAGTTTTTTCTACTTCGAGCAAAGCTATAAATCACGTTAAGCGACGTGGTAACATTATCGTCTTATCACGTTATAAAATATTTATCATAAAGTTTATTAGTTCAACAATTTCCTTCTTTTTGACTGCAAGACAGGCCCCCCTATTTTATCGACTCTGTTTGACCCCTTTTGAGTACAGGGCTAATTCAAGTAGTTGGTCCTGTACCTCGATCAAACGTTTCAACTATTCAGAAAGTTCAGTCCATTTAGCTACATTATGAAAAAAAGCTAAGACTTTTTCTAGATGCTCATGTCTTCTAAATTGCATACACATATTTATTAACCGCCAACAGTTTACTATCAACTCGTATTATATAAAATCTGTCTTGAAATTATAATATTTTAATTTCGTTTCGAGGGTATGAAATTAATACTGTATTATATTTTTGCCAAACTTGCCAATTTAAAATATTTTCTAGTTTATAAAAGATTAAAACTTTATAATCTTTCTTGATGAGTAAACTCAAAACCATCCTTGTGGTTTTCTGCCATTTTTTAATATGGTTTTATCAGGTCGATCGGCTTTTAGTACGTAAACCTACATAGTTGCCATATCTTTCTTATATCCTAAAATTAAGTGATTTCTCCCTCTCCTTCCATCACGTCTTTATTTCCTACCCTTCGTATAGGGATCAGCTAGCATGCTGTTTGCCTTGAAACTACAACATATACATGTAGCAGAAATGTAATAGACTTTAATCCCGCACCTGTTCCTGGGATATCAACCGATGTTACATTACATGTCGTTCATTCCCAGAACCAGATTTATTTCGCTTCAAGGAAAAACTTAATAGCAGTGATAAAACCATCTTCCTCTGTGACTATCTATGAACTTCCTTCTTAACACATTGTTACTGTTACGCGTTATAAAATAACAACATTATCGGAGCAAGACCATTGCAGCTACAAATGGCTTATTGGTCTCGATGTTCCTAAATCGTTACAGTTTCAAACATTCTTTATGTGTCATTCAAACTACATTGCATAATCTAGATATGTTCAGAGTTAATTCAAGTAATCTGAGTGTTTAAGTGAAACACAATATTATAACTATCCTCTCCAATGCAAGATTTAAAAGGATTGTGAATAAGATGTAGGATTAAGGACGGGCCATAGAAATGGGTTGTATGAGATAATAGTCCTGTGACAAATACCTGAATCAGACCTACTCTGTTAGATAAATCCTCGAGCAGAAAGTGCATTTTTTCATGTTTTTCCAATATGAATCATGTTTACTGGAATCACATATAAATGACAAGAAAAAACAGATTATATAAAGATACAAACATGAATAATGTAAAAATATAAAAATCTTTAGTTTGTGAATAGTATTTTCGCATAAAGGGAGTAGATCTACATGAGCTAATCGTGGTTGTTGAACAGTATGATGAAAAGCTTTGTCCTCCATTAATATTGTGATTAAATCGTTTGTATACCATTAAATTAACAGTACAGAAAAATACTTTGTACTCCAACAGAAATACAATAGGTGAATTTTTGTATCCTCCATGTGATTATAGTATAGTGAACATTTTGTACTCCATGATATTAAAAGTAGAGTAAAAGATTTTGTACTTTTCAATCTAACAGTATAGTGAAAGTTTTGTACTCCATGATATTAACAGTATAAGTAGTAATGTTGTGCGTAAATCTCCGGGGGCGTGACTTAGGTGCGCTATCTCCTAGGGCGTGGCTTAGTAGGGGTAATTGAGGAGGCTGGACACATAAATTATATTCGTAATGAAGTGGATGCTATAACAAAGCATCAGGAAATAATTTTGAATAAAAATAAAAAACTGAAGCGAAACAGGCGAGTGAACCACATTTTTTCAATACATAATACACGGTTACAATTTTTTTAAAACATATCTAAGTCTTGATATTCACAAGATCTTAAAAAACTGAAATATTACATCTATTTGATTTATGTTCATAAAAGAATTACTAAACATAGCTAAGAAACAAAATAATAAATATCTTAATACTACCAGAATTAAATCCAAAAATATATAACTACTATAAATATTATCTACCCTACATCCACGCAATAGAATATTATTACAACTACCTAAATAACTTTCATCTACTAAACAATACATGATGTTGAAAGATTAAAGAGCAAGGCACAAAGTATCTTTAAAAAAATAATATTTGTATTCCAAGTTAATTTATATAGTCATAGAAAATAATTGTGTAATTGAAATTGAAAAACAATTATCACTATGCTAATAAGCATTTGATATAAGCAAAGACTTTTCACGGTCATACGTGCGTACTTGCAAATAATTATTTGCAATTATCATAACAAGCATGTCTTGGAATATTATATTTTTTATATTAGCACGGATTTTTTGAGCGTCACACGCGTTGAAAAATAAGTAGGCAATTGACATTGAAATAATTATCCAGACATGTGTTATGTACGCAGGCTCTTGGAATACAATTTACATTTCAAAATGAAACAGCGTTTCTCTGAAACGGCGGCCATCTTGAAAAATAGTATTACCTCTAGAAACTGTCACAAAACAAACGTCGGCCAACTTTAAAATATGATTACCTCTAGAGAACGTCACAAAAAAGTCGACCATCTTGCAAACGTCACAGCCGACATATTGAATGACGCATTTCCTCTGTCTAGAAACAGTTCCCCCAATAAGCCACGCCCTTTCGTTCATTTCCCCCATCATGTCACGCCCATCCCGTCATTGCTCTCCCTAGTCACGTCCACTTGCCACGCTCCTGGAGATAGCGCACCTAAGCCACGCCCCAGGAGATACACGCACACCACTACTACTAGTACAGTAAACGATTATGTACTTTATCAGTGTAACAATATATTGAAACGTTTTGTACTCCATGACAACAATAATATGATGAAATGTTTTGTACACCATGGAATTAAGAGTAGAGAAAAATACCTTGTACTCCAAGAGATTAAGAGTAGATGAAATGTTTTGTACTCCATGAGATTAGCAGTATAGTGAAAGGCTTAGTACTCCATAACAAAAACATTAGATGAAATGTTTTGTACACCATGGAATTAAAAGTACAGAGAGATAATTTGTACTCCAGGAGATTACCAGTAGGTAAAATGTTCTGTACTCCATGCCATTATCGGTATAGTGAAAGCTTTTGTACTCCATGACATTAATATTATGATGACATGTTTTCTACACCATTAAACTAACAGTATAGAGATACCTTGTACTCCAAGAGATTACCAGTAGGTGAAATGTTTTGTACTCCATTATATTAACAGTATGGTAAAACATTTTGTACTGTATCAGATTAACAGTATAGTAAAAGATTTTGTACTCCATGATACTAACAGTATAGTAAAAGATTTTGTAATTTATCAGATTAGCAGTATGATAAAAGATTTTGTACTCCATTAGATTAGCACTGTAATGAAATGTTTTGTAGTCGTTGGTGATTCAAGAATCATTACACCCTTCTGCTTAATCCTTGTAGTTCTTTCTATAGACCTGTTTGCACAAATTGTTTTACAAAAGAGTGTAATAGGTAAACACCTCAATAAATAATTGGTCTCATCACATATATTATACTTCTCACACGTTATATGTGATGCCATAATACCTATCCTATATCCAGCGGCAAGGGATTTTATTACAGTTCTTTGCAGCCGACAACAATTATATTGGTCATGGGCAGAGTTACAGGTTTTGTTCTGGGGGACACAAGATTGCCCTGGGGGGTACCAAATGGACTCTGGGGGTACTCCCTCTCCAAAAATAGAGAAAATGTAAAAGCTTGTCGGCATCAAGACATCATTCAAAAACTTACATTAAGAAGTACATTTTTTAAACTGCTTTTTATTGGTAAGTTATGGTAATGTATTCAACAATACGTTTCTCATAAAATGCAAATCGGGGGCTTCTAGACTTATAACTTTGCAAAGGTATAAGTCCAAACACAGGCCTGATTTTGTTTCTATGAGAAACATGACGTTGAATACTAAATTTCGTCTGAAACACTTCCTAAAAATTTGAAAACCAAGACTTGTGAGCATAAAATAAGGTCCATATTTTTCTTTAAACTTACAGTCACACTTAGAAAATTACTCGCACATATAATCAAAATAGCAACTGATGCTGCCAAGTATATTTCTTGTCAGCACTCTTATTATTGTTGTAGTACTTTAATGGGTTCATCATGAGGTTTTGATTATAAAAGAATAATATACCTGTCCAGCAAGTTGTGGACAATGCTCCTCATTGCCCCTCTCTTAGCTCCACCCATGGTACTGGTTGATTAATTTCAAACTAAAAATGTATAATTTACTTCTAACTTTTTGAATGTAGTTCAGGCAATATTATCTTTCTCGGACTTACCTCTTATAGACACCTTTGACCAACAATGGTTGATTAATTTTAAACTAAAAATGTATAATTTACTTCTAACTTTTTGAATGTCTGTTTTCATTGTAGTTCAGGCAATATTATCTTTCTCGGACTTACCTCTTATAGACACCTTTGACCAACAATGGTTGATTAATTTTAAACTAAAAATGTATAATTTACTTCTAACTTTTTGAATGTCTGTTTTCACTGTAGTTCAGGCAATATTATCTTTCTCGGTCTTACTTCTTATAGACACCTTTAGCCAACAATGGTTGAATAATTTAAAACTAAAAATGTATAATTTACTTCTAACTTTTTGAATGTCTGTTTTCATTGTAGTTCAGGCAATATTATCTTTCTCGGATTTACCTCTTATAGACACCTTTGGAAAACAATGGTTGAATAATTTAAAACTAAAGATGTATAATTTACTTCTAACTTTTTGAATGTCTGTTTTTATTGTATTCAGGCAATATTATCTTTCTCGGACTTACCTCTTATAGACACCTTTGGCCAACAATGGTTGATTAATTTTAAACTATAAATGTATAATTTACTTCTAACTTTTTGAATGTCTATTTTCATTGTAGTTCAGGCAATATTATCTTTCTCGGATTTACTTCTTATAGACACCTTTGGAAAACAATGGTTGAATAATTTAAAACTAAAGATGTATAATTTACTTCTAACTTTTTGAATGTCTGTTTTTATTGTATTCAGGCAATATTATCTTTCTCGGACTTACCTCTTATAGACACCTTTGACCAACAATGGTTGATTAATTTTAAACTAAAAATGTATAATTTACTTCTAACTTTTTGAATGTCTATTTTCATTGTAGTTCAGGCAATATTATCTTTCTCGGATTTACTTCTTATAGACACCTTTGGAAAACAATGGTTGAATAATTTAAAACTAAAGATGTATAATTTACTTCTAACTTTTTGAATGTCTGTTTTTATTGTATTCAGGCAATATTATCTTTCTCGGACTTACCTCTTATAGACACCTTTGACCAACAATGGTTGATTAATTTTAAACTAAAAATGTATAATTTACTTCTAACTTTTTGAATGTCTGTTTTCATTGTAGTTCAGGCAATATTATCTTTCTCGGTCTTACTTCTTATAGACACCTTTAGCCAACAATGGTTGATTAATTTAAAACTAAAAATGTATAATTTACTTCTAACTTTTTGAATGTCGGTTTTCATTGTAGTTCTGGCAATGTTATCTTTCTCGGACTTACCCTTTATAGACACCTTTAGCCAACAATGGTTGATTAATTTTAAACTAAAAATGTATAATTTACTTCTAACTTTCTGAATGTCTGTTTTCATTGTAGTTCTGGCAATGTTATCTTTCTCGGACTTACCCTTTATAGACACCTTTGGCCAACAATGGTTGATTAATTTAAAACTAAAAATGTATAATTTACTTCTAACTTTTTGAATGTCTATTTTCATTGTAGTTCAGGCAATATTATCTTTCTCGGATTTACCTCTTATAGACACCTTTGGAAAACAATGGTTGAATAATTTAAAACTAAAGATGTATAATTTACTTCTAACTTTTTGAATGTCTGTTTTTATTGTATTCAGGCAATATTATCTTTCTCGGACTTACCTCTTATAGACACCTTTGGCCAACAATGGTTGATTAATTTTAAACTATAAATGTATAATTTACTTCTAACTTTTTGAATGTCTATTTTCATTGTAGTTCAGGCAATATTATCTTTCTCGGATTTACCTCTTATAGACACCTTTGGAAAACAATGGTTGAATAATTTAAAACTAAAGATGTATAATTTACTTCTAACTTTTTGAATGTCTGTTTTTATTGTATTCAGGCAATATTATCTTTCTCGGACTTACCTCTTATAGACACCTTTGGCCAACAATGGTTGATTAATTTTAAACTATAAATGTATAATTTACTTCTAACTTTTTGAATGTCGGTTTTCATTGTAGTTCTGGCAATGTTATCTTTCTCGGACTTACCCTTTATAGACACCTTTAGCCAACAATGATTGATTAATTTAAAACTAAAAATGTATAATTTACTTCTAACTTTTTGAATGTCTGTTTTCATTGTAGTTCAGGCAATATTATCTTTCTCGGATTTACCTCTTATAGACACCTTTGGCCAACAATGATGGTAACATTACAATCAGACATTTGGAAGAAGTCAATTGATATCTATGTATCGACAGTTTTTGATCACTGCATGGTTACAATCTCCTATTTAATTTTCATCAAATTTAATTTAAAATTATTGTTTTTAAATTTACCTTTAGTTTATATTTTATTTATTTACATTTAATTATTAAAATATTTTCAAACATGCCAAAAAATTTTTATCTTGTGATACTACAAATCATAATTTTAGCTACTCTTACATTATCTTTTAATTTATTTATTTCCTTCAAAATTAGATTTTTAAAATTTTATTACCAAAATTCGTATTTTATAAATTTATCCACTTTCAAATTTAATTTACTGAATTATTTTCTCTTAATTATATCTTGTCATTTAAACATCACTTTGTAAAAACCACATAAATTTTATGTAAATAGGACATCAAATATTAACATTTTACACTAACAGACTTAGAAATCTAAACATGTTCTTATATATATATATATATATATATATATATATATATATATATATATATATAAATATAAATATAAAATACGTTTTCTTGTTTAATAATTTAAAACAACACAGGTTATTCAAATACAAGAATATTTATTATTTTATATCCAAAGCTTTTCGTTGGCAAACAGTACCAACATCATCAGGAATGAAAATTACAATAATTTTCAGATTGTAATTTTCATTCCTGATGATGTTGGTACTGTTTGCCAACGAAAAGCTTTGGATATAAAATAATAAATATTCTTGTATTTGAATAACCTGTGTTGTTTTAAAATATATATATATATATATCAAAATGTTTTAAAATCAATTTAAATTTTCTACACTCGTTTTCAACTACTTTTAATTAAAATTTACTTTGAAAATAAGACAAATATGAATTTAAAATTTTCTTCTTTTTTATTTAAAAAAGAGAAGACAGCTGTATTCTTTACTTTTCCCTCGCTGTTGCCACCGTATTATTGATAACTAGGTTGGGCGGCGATTTTCCACTCTCTTTGCTGGTTTCACTGGCGTCTTTCTTCATGCATCATCGTTAGTTGGTTGTCCTTCCTCTCTTCATTCTTTTCCTTTGGTTATTTTGATGGATCAACGAAGATTTAATTTTAGAATTTATAGATTTTGAAGTATCTCAAACCAAGTATTTCACTATGTCTAATTTTCTCTTAATAAAGTCTTTAATTTTTTAACTTAGTCCAAATTTAAGAATTTAAATTTATTTCAAATTTATCTTAAAAAACTATAAAATTTCTAAAATTTCTTTTGCTAACTTAAAATTTATCCACTGTTCAGTTTTAAAACTTTTATATTTCAACCATTATTATTTTCTTTTGTTTTACGGAAGCTACTACTTAGGTAAACACAACCCAAAGTGATGTTAAAGAAAAACCAAGGTTGGAAACACACAAAGTCGCATTTTTTGTTACCACCACTGAACCTTCATCTTCTTACACTTTTTTGATATTTTACAATAAAAGTAGAGCTACCTGAACATCCATTCTTATAGCTCCCTAATATTTTTCCCTTTGTCCAAAATTCACTTACTCCTACTCTGGTGGCAAAACCCACCAATGACAATAGCTTTAAAAATTGGTCTGGTGTGTCAGACTATGTGACATCATTGCTTCCAGGATTTGGTGTTGTCTCTACCTGCAGTGGTAGATTTTGTTCCAAAAGTTTTGTTTCTCTATAACATTTTTATTTTACGTTTCCTGCGACTTCCTATACTTGACATTTTTCTTGCTGTTCATATTCCAATGTCAATGATCTTCTAGCTTTATTTTGAATTTTCTTCTTTTTTCTTGGCTTGCTTCTAACTTCTTCAAAAGTACAAAAAGCCCCCCTCTTTAGAATGGCTTTGTGTTTACTCATTTAAATTATTTTAATTATTAATTGTATGAATATGGCATAATGTTTTGATTTAAATCTTTGTATTTTATAAATTTCAAAATTCTGCATTTTTCAATTTAAAATGTTTGTTGTAACCCTTAAATCTACAATTTAAGCACATTACAACATCTGCATAAGCGAGTATGCGTGGGTATATTTGTATCAATATAGTGGTACTTTGTAATTACATGTTCTCAGTTGCACTTTGTTTAACTTGAGTACCACAAAATACAAGCCAAATATTTTTTATCAAGTGTTGTTAGTCCATATCCTACTGTAGGATGTTGACATATCTCTGTATATCAAAACAGTAAAAATACTGTTTGATATACAGTAATTTAATTTTGCTACAATCTGTAATATTAGCAGATTGAAAGTGACAATATATATGTCTCAGAGTAGTAAACTATGTAACTCATTGGATAATTTCTGTTGACAGAAGTTTGTGGTGATGAGGAACTTAGTTTCCAAGAAGGTCCAGGAGAAGGTGGCTTATATTTGGATTCGACAAACTTCCAATGTATACGTTTTCAGGCATTCCAACAAACTAACTGGCATGTTTTATGTGACAGAAATCTCAAAGAATTGTAAGTATTTTGATTATCTATTTTACTCAAGTTATTTATTTATCTTAACTGAGTAAATAAATGTGTATAAATCATCTCTTTAAAATGTGTGCATAATAAATTTTAGAATTATTATAAATAACTCTAACTCCAAACAATAAAAACATTTTACCTCTGAAGATTGTTACACTGCAACATGTTGTAAATATACTTTGTGGTTTTATTGTCCTCCTTTAATTTATTATAAATTCACCCTGTTTTATTTGCTTATAAATTATTTATAGTGAGTAAATTATGTTTTTATTCTGTTATTTACTATATCATTCAAAATTTTAAAAGCATTTTCAAGATTTAATATTTATCAACCCCAAAAAGTAAGATAATATTTGATTTTACAATTTTCACATAGAAAACACTTGAATTTTCTCATTTCTACTTGTTGTTTTAAATGTTTTCGTGCTTATACTTTTTAAAGTTGTGATTATGATAGTTTTAATCGAGGCATATTTTTTAATAAAATAAAAACTTCATTTATGTGCTCTATAAAATGGTAGTGATTATTGGTATGTGCTTTAGTAACACTTCATCATGACTATATGTATCTCAGTGTTACAAGGTCACTAAGGTACTTTTAGTTTTCTGTTCAAATACTCCACAGAAGACAGGCATTTTGACAAATACCTATGCCTCATCCTTTTGGATTCAGCATCTGAATAATTATTTTACTGCTATTTATTTTTAAATATCTTTCTCTAATTCACCTTTCTTGTAGAAAAATAGATTAAAGTCAGTTTATTGATTTTTCTTGCTACTTTCATTAAGTTCCCAATACAACTTTATTTTTCAATATATTTTCTCATTTCACACATTCTTTATCTTTGTCAGTAGCTTTATTTAGTTTGTTGTTTATTTACTGTTCAACATTTCTTTATATGTATACATAAACTGTTTTTTTTTTAAAGTCTAGATTAAGTATTAAATCCATTTTATATGTGGTTTTTCCAACCAAATATGTAGTTTTTCTAATATGTGGTTATATTGTTTATATTTAATAGTAATAATGAAATTTTTTTCTTAGACCTATTCCACACTACCGTGTTGATGCTGATAAAGGATTCAACTTCTCAAATGCTGATGATGCTTTTGTTTGCCAAAAAAAAAATCATTTTCAGGTGAGACAGTTTAAATATAAAGAAAACTGTTTAAATAATTCTTGAATTTTGTAGTCTATTACTTTCGGTGAATCTTAATTAATCACTTTAACATTAGTTTATGACTATCTGAATTTTAAATTTTTGTAAATTTGTGAAAACTTACTGACACAGAATGCCACATAGCGATCGAAAACGTTCTATTTCAATAAGTTTTCACAAGTTTACAAAATTTTAAGTTCAGATATGTATAAACTAAGGTTGAAAGGGTTAATTAAGTGTATATAATGTTGCTTAGGAAAATCATGTAGTTAGAACATTTTCTATTGTAATTTACAACAAAGCCAGAAGTTCCTTTTGGTTAGGTTATTATTAATACTATGAGATATTTGGACCTAATTTGTAAACCACAAACCAACTTTGAAAATTAAATGACAATGCTTAAATTAGATAAAAATTTATGACCTGAGGGGTTAAAATTTTATAATAATTTAAATACATCTCAAATTTAAAGAGTACTCAGTGAATATTAAATTTAAGTACACATACAAAGTGTTTATTTAGACATGCTGAGTGTTCAGATTTAAGGGCATGCAATAAATAATACAGTCTTAGAAGCAAAACTCAAAATTTATTTTCACTAATTATAATTCTAAAAAGAGATACAGTACAGTCTCGCTAATCAGGACGGCCCAAAATTTTTGTTTAGTTATAGTATTTTACAGTGCACAATCAGTCTGCCGTCCACAAAAATATTTATTTTTATACGTCTATATTTGTTATTTTTCAAAGGGGTTTTCCTACTCTAATAGATAAATAATATGTTTATTCATTTAAATATGAATTTACCATATTATTTGTTTCTTTTGCCTGTTAAAGTAGGAAAAACTTCTTTGAAAAAATATATTCACATTAGATCTCCCAACACTACAACGCACATGACATCAAGAGATATCTTGCGATAAACGAAAGATAAAGGACCGCTGACTAAACGGATAGACAATCTATCCGTCTGGCGTCAGGTCAGTTAGGTTGTCGGACGGATGCCACCGTTACTGCTTCTCGCAAGATATCTGCTTAGTTGTCATTTAATTCTAGTGCAATATTGATCTGTGTTTTTTATTTACGTCTCGTTCAGTGTTCAGTGAAAATGGCGACTAAACGTAAGTCAGTGACAGTGACATTGGAACAAAAACTCCAATCTTTGTTTCGTATTGATGGAGGTGAACCGCATACTAAAATTGCAAAAGAGTTAGGCATGGGAAAACAAACTGTTTCTGATCGCAAAAAAGTGGCAGGAAATTGAAGATTTTTGTGCAAAAATTGTTAGTAAAGACAGTTTAGGCGGCAGAAGCATTTTAAAAATACCAAAATATGAAACCCTAAATGATGCTTTATATGTATGGTTTTGCCAACAACGGGACAGGGTGTTCCATTATCGGGTGTAAATTTGCAAAGATCGCGCTGAAACTGAATGAAAAGTTAAAAGGAGACCCTAATTTTACTGCCAGTGTGGATTGGCTGCCACGGTGGAAGGAACGACACGGCATCCGTCAACTCGGAATAAGTGGTGAAATTTTGTCAGGTGACAGTGATGCCAGTGAAAATTTCAAAACAAATTTGGAAAGTTTCTCAGAGATGAAAACTTACAACCTTGTACGTGTTCAACGCTGACGAAACCGGATTAAATTATAAAATGTTACCAAAAAAAACGTAAGCTTCCAAATTAGATTCAGTAGCAAAAGGCCATTAAGTTAAGAAAGAACGTATAACTTTGTTGCCCTGCAGTAATGCTTCTGGCGATCTAAAATTTCCACTTTTGATGATAGGGAAATCCACAAAGCCGAGGGTTTTTAAAAATGTAAATTTAAGTGTTCTACTGGCCCAATACAAGTTCCAAAAATCAGCGTGGATGAACAGTCAAATTTTTAATGACTGGTTTTTTGAAAACTTTGTTCCAACAACAGAAAAGTTTTTAAAAGAGAAAAAAACTCACTTGAAAAGCGGTTTTACTAATTGATAATGCCCCATGCCACCCAAATGAAGAACAATTGTGTCATGGTGACATTTTTGTTAAATTTCTTTCTCCTAACGTCACGGCTCTCATTCAGCCGACAGACCAGGGCGTGATAGAGGCAATAAAACTGCGATATAGAAAAAAGTTAATTTTATCGCTTTTGGAACAAAAACAAGCAGATCCATCTACACAATTTATTGAAATTCTTAAAAAAGTGACTATAAAGGATGTCATTTATATGGCTGCAGATCTACTAATGACGACGCCGAATTTGTTAAGATTTTTCAACAATTGGAGGGTTGTGCCGAGTTGAAAGACACTGATATTTCCGAGTGGATTATCAGTGATAATGACATTGGTCATCAAGTGCTAAACGATGATGAAATCGTCGCTGTGTGCATTGCAAATGCAGAAAATGACAGCTCGGAAGAGGAAGACTACACAGACGAACCGGTCAGTCCTACTCATGATGGGGCGGCTGCAATGCTGGAGGGGTTGATAACCTACTTTGAGAAACAAAGTGATACGTCAACTGCGGAGCTACTGACCTTGAAACGCCTACGAGATCGTACTGTGAAACAACGCCATTTATGGTTAAAACAAAAGAACATTACAGACTTTTTTCACTAAGTTTTTTAAAGTTTATTTTTGTTTCAGTTTCATTTTTGTTTGAGTTTTTTTGTGCGTTTATAAAGTATAGTGTAAATAACTTTATGTGAATACATTTATTCAACGAGAAAGATGCTTTGATATTTATTCAAGTCATACCTTTTCTGTTACAATTACAGTATTTTTTGCTAAATAAGCTATGAAATACTGTACTGTAAGCTATATTTAGGCCTCAATTTCACTAAAACTACAATTTCAATGTTTCCCCGACTAAAACACATATTGTATGCATTTGTTTGGCTTTTTCCGTCTAATCCGGACTTTCATTGATCCGAACAGGGTCCAGTCCCATCAAGTCCGGATTAGTGAGACTGTACTGTACATAGTATTTGAGAACTTCATTAAAAATTTCATCCTCTGTTACTGATATTTTCTTATTTATGTATTTCTCAAATATGCGGTTATCGCCAAACAAAGTTATGAACACTGAATTGTTTTACAAAGACATCGTATACAGGTATTTATTACACAGACCTCAACTTACTGTCAACTCACTTTATATGAGAAATATATTGAAATTTTGTTCAAATACACTCACTAGAGTTAAAAATTAATATGAAATTTGTAACAAAACTTGCCAATGAAAAATATTTGTTTAGCCTTTAAAAAATTAAAAGGGAATCTTATAATCCTTTTAACAAAGGTAAACACCAAAAGCCCCTCATGTGCTCCTTATTTAAAGAAATGTAATTTATCAGGACAGATTAACTTTCAGTTTTATTTACTATATGAGTTGGAATAAACCAATGGTTTCAAGAATTTTTTTTTTTTTTTTTTCCTTTTTTTTCCTGGCGAAAAACCAATTGTGGTTATCATCGCCAAACAAAATCTAACTGAACGCAATATTTTAAATAAATTTAAATACAACAAAAATTACAAAACAAAAAAAACAACAACAATAAATAACAAAAAACAACAATAAACCTATAACAACGAAAAAATTCTTAAAAAACTAAATAACAAAATAACAACAAAGAAAAATATAACAGTAAATAAATAATAACAATATTTAAAACAATAATAGGTAACAGTTTACCAATAAATAAATTTCAATAACAATAACACAAAATAAATTAAATTAAAATAAATAAAAGAAACAGAGAATTATATGTATAAATGAAAAAAAAAAATGTATGTGTGCATTAAATTTCAAAAAATATTTTCAAGTTTTGCAAGAAAGCGATGACTCGGTCAATGGCCGAGGCATCGTCCCTTAGCACCACCTTCAAACTCCCTTTTAATAAGTACAATATACCTTAAGGTAGCAGTGCTTCGGGCAATTCAAACCCGCTCCCAAGTTAAAAAAAAAAAAAAAAAAAACTCCCTTTTAAATTAAAAAGGGCACGAATATTACTTACATTAACACAATCTACTAAAATATGTTTTATTGTGAAGATATCACCGCAGTATTGGCATATTGGTGGATCTTCACGACGCATCAAATATCCATGAGTTGCAAAAGAGTGGCCAACGCGAAGGCGTGTAACCACCACTTCCTCCCTACGTTTTGAACGAATTGAAGACCTCCATGGACGGACGGTATCTTTAATTTCCCTCAGCTTATTATGAATCACGGTATGCCACTCGTCATTCCAAGCAGCGAGCAATAAATGTTTCGCGAAACACACATAATCAGATGCCATAACCAGTTGAGTAAGAGGCACCAAACTTGTAGCTTTCTTCGCCGCTTCATCCGCTTTTGTGTTTCCAAGTATTCCGCAATGTCCAGGAACCCAACAGAAAGTTACCCCCACACCCCTCAATTGAAGCCTGTGTACAGCACACAAAATGTCCCTAACTAAAGGGTTGTTAGAGAAAACATCCTGAAGAGCCTGAAGAGCACTTTTGGAATCCAAACACAAAAGATAATGTGAGGATCGAGATTGAATGACGTCCAAAGCTTTAAAAATAGCAAATAGTTCTGCCGTAAAAACACTGCAAGCTGAGGGCAATCCGTACGTGTAGGTACATCCAGATGCATAGAACGCACACCCAATGCCATTGTCCAGTTTAGATCCATCAGTGATAATAATTTCACTGTGTTGGTGAGATTTATAAATGGATTAAAATTCCTGGTGGTAGACCACAACAGGAGTGTCGTGTTTTATATAACTGGACAATGAGAAATCGAAGTGCGGCGTTTTTATTATCCATGGAGGTAGATAGCACATTTGTCGTTCAAACATAGTTGGAAGTTGCAACTCAAGGTCATCCAATATTCTTAACGTTCGTATGCCAAATGGAGCGGTCGAACGTTGACTTGTATTGTACACTTGATTTAGCTTATTATTAAAGACTATTTCAAATGCCGGGTGGTTGGGTTTGCTTCGAAGAACAGAAACGTAAGATATTTGTAGCATCTGACGTCGTCTAGAAAGGGCAGGTTCCCCAGCTTCGACAAGAAGACTAGGGATTGGGCTAGTTCTAAATGCACCAGTAGCCAGTCTAAGTCCAGAGTGGTGGATGGTATCAAGAGTTTTCAGAACTGTAGGTCGTGCAGATGAGTAGACTTGACAACCATAATCTATGCGCGATCTAACGACTGCGCGATAAAATCGAAGCATACTAGTTCTGTCTGCTCCCCAATTCGTTCCACTAAGGACTCTTAACATATCCAATTTCTTGCTGCATCTCACCTTCAAATCACGAACATGTGGACCCCATGAGAGTCTTTTATCAAATAAAAGACCCAAAAATCGAACACTATCCGTGGTTTGAAGCTGAACCCCGTCAAGATAAAGGATCGGCTCCTGGTGTTGCCTACGACGACTAAATGCTACACACTGGGTCTTCGAAGCAGAGAATTTAAAACCTGTAGTTCTTGACCATTCCTCTAATCTACTTATTGCTAACTGCAAAGATCTTTCCGCAGTTGCCATACTACGAGCAGGCACATATATACAAAAGTCATCTACAAAGAGTGAACAGTGAACCGGAGATCGTATATAACTCGTGATACTGTTTATTGCAACGGCAAATAGCGTGACGCTCAGCACGCTGCCCTGCGGTACACCATTCTCCTGTTTATAACTGTTTGAATACGTGCCTCCAAGACGAACGCGGAAAGATCTATTTGAAAGAAAGTTAGCTATGAATGCTAAGACATTTCCTTGTATACCCCATGATTTTAAAGTGTTCAGAATTCCTCTTTTCCATGCCATATCGTATGCCTTCTCAAGGTCGAAGAAAACAGCAACGAGTGTTTGATGCAAGAGAAAGGCATCTTGAATAGCGGATTCTAACAAAACCAATTGGTCAACGGATGATCGTCCTTGCCTGAAACCACACTGTTCGTTGCAAATAAGGTCATTGGTTTCTAGGTACCAGATAAGACGGCGGTTGACCATCTTCTCCAGTAGTTTGCATAAGACGCTTGTAAGGGATATAGGTCTATAACTACTGGGATTGGTTTTTTCTTTACCTGGCTTCAAAAGAGGAATTACAGTCGATTCTAACCATGCATCGGGGAAAGAGCGCTCCTCGAATAAACGATTGTATACTCGAAGGAGGACAAGTTTCGCCGATGATGGTAGATGTTTTAGCATGGAGTACACAATGGAATCAGGACCTGGTGCAGAATCCTTCGTTGACGCAAGAGCTGACTCCAATTCCCCTATAGAGAAAGGAGTGTTTAAAGGAGAGTCCCCAGACGACCCAACAGTAAACGGTATTGCTTCTTCCTTCAGTTTATAAATCTAGAATAATCTATTATAGGCTGTAGTAGCAGAAAAGTTAGAAAATGATTTACCAAGTACATTAGCAATATCATCACGGTTTGAGATTATTCTTCCATCCGGTTGCTTCAGCGCAATGGCTGGCAACGGAGTGCAAGTACCACAAACTGATCTTAGTTTCCTCCACACTGTAGAAGACGGAGTTGTTCGTCTAATTGTGCTAATGTACTGTTCCCAAGAGTTCTTTCTACTCAGCCTAAATATCCTCCGTGCTTTCGCATGGAGTATTTTATATTCCTGAAGGTTTCAATTCGTTGGGTGTCGTTTAAATTTCCTAAGAGCTCTTCGTCGTAAACGGAGGATTTCTGTGCATTCATCGTTCCACCACGGCACAGGCGGTCGGCGTGGATGCGTAGAGGTTTTCGGAATGGTCTTTTCCGCTGCATTTAAAATTGCTTTCGTAATATTTTCTATATTTTCATCAATGGGTGTCAAATAATCCATGTCAAGTGATACAAGGTAATTCGAGTATGAGTCCCAGTTGGCTTTTCGCAAAATCCAACTGGGATTTCGAGCATAACAGGATTGGGAGTCACATAAACTGATCTTAATAGGCACATGGTCGCTTCCATACAAATCATTGAGTACCGACCATGTGCATCTAGTAGCTAATTGAGGGCTGCAAATCGATAGATCAACAGCTGTCCATCCACCAGTAGTTGCTGCTAAATGGGCAGGCGAACCGTCATTTAGCAGACATAAGTCCAGTTCCGTTCTCACACTCTCAACAAGGTCACCTCGAGAGTTCCTAGTCGGAGATCCCCAAGACGAATGGTGGGCATTAAAATCCCCTACCAATAAGAACGGAGTTGGTAACTGGCTTATTAAATCCACTAAATCACTGTGATGCCGGTTTTCTTGTGGTGGCAAGTAGACACAACACACAGTGATTTTATACGGGACAGCTGTTTGAACGGCTACTGCTTGTAAAGGAGTTATTAAGTTTAGAGAAACAGCATCGATACAGTCACGGGCTAGGATGGCTACGCCACCTCTAGCTCGATCTTCTGTAACGAAGTCCGATCTAAAAACTGAATACTCCCTTAAATGGAAATTATGCGATGCGTGGAGATGTGTCTCCTGTAGACATACAAACATTGGGTACACATCTCGCACGAGTACTTTAAGTTCTTCTATGTGACTCCTAACACCGTTGACGTTCCATTGTATCACTGACTTCCTAAGCAAAGACATTTATTAGGTTAGCAAAGGGTTTATTTGACACCCTTTGGTGCTTTCTCCTTTCTTGCCTCGGACGTTTTTAGACGTCTCAGGCTTACATTTCTCAGATTCCATATCCACCCGTTCAGGGATGGAATCTGAGGAAGTTTTGGGTTTAGGAGGAGTAGTTTTTACATTCCCTCCTTTGTTAGCATTTTTCTTAATACCCGGTAACGACGGAGGCGATGTGGTCTGACGTAACACTGGTTTCCGTGGTTTGGATTTTTCCAACGTCTTCTGCACAGAAGGTTTATTACCCGTTGATAATATCTTCTGCACAGAAACACAAGGCTCGCTTAGTGATTTATTTCGTGCTCCAATCCCCCCAGTGGAAGGGATTGGTACAAGAGGTAAATCACCATCCGTCGCTGCAGGTTGTACTAAACTCAAAGTAGGAGGTCCATTCGTGACTATGGACAAAAGGCGAGAAACTTGTTCAGTTAGAACTTCAATTTTTTTCGACAGCTCGGCACAGTTGTTACAGGACGATTTGGAAGCGGTCAGAGTAGCGGCATAAGTCTTACTGTCTGCCTTTGGCTGAGTAGATCTATACATTTTTTTGGCGTCTGGAAACGACAGCTTGTCTTTCGCCATGATGCCTAGGATAGCTTTCTCTTCCTTAAAAGTAGGGCAGTTGTAGGATCGCGCTGGGTGGTCACCACCACAGTTGGCGCATTTCGGAGAATTGACACATTCCTTATCATCATGGCCTTCACCACTACATATACCGCATACGTTCTGCTTCGAACAGGTAGAGCTGATATGCCCAAATCGCTGGCACTTGAAGCAGCGCCTAGGGTTAGCCACGTATGGTCTCACTGAGAGCCTTTGGTAACCTGCATGTAAGTATTCGGGTATATCCGGCTTTCCAAAAGTGACGATAAAAGAAGCTGTTGCTACTTTTTCTTCTTTGTCCATTTTCATTATAGGGATAACGTCCGTAACTAACTGAGAAGACAGTTCGGACTTTATTTCATCGATTGGAAGGTGCATTAAATCCCTACATGTGATGACCCCCTTTGAGTAATTCAAGGATCTGTGGGGAGCCACAGATACCATGACCTGGTCAAAGAAGGAGGTCATTTTTGATAGAGAACGGGTTTGTCTGTCGGTTGAAGTCGCAATTAAAAGTGTTCCGTTTCGAAGTTTCTTAATAGAGGCTACTGGGCCTCCAGCACACGCAGTAATAGCCTTGTTAATCAGGAAAGGAGAAACTTTGGAAAGATCTTTCCCTTCTTCGGCACTAGAAACAACTAAATACTTTGCTGATGGCAATGTCTGCGACGTTGCCACCATCAACTTTTTACTCAAATCTTGACTATCGTCAGGAGAATCCTGGCGTGTCCTCTTCAGACTAGTCATATTTGACGTGGTTTTGGAATCCATAAATATTTTTTGCCAGCCATCGTGTCAAGCGTTACGGGCGAGACTATAGGAACGGGTACACCCTTGGATCACATTAAGATCATTTCCAACCCTCAGAACTCTGAGGCCTATAGCTTTTCTCCTTAGCTCGACTGGATGGGCATCAGTCGAGAACTCGTAATACTGTGCACAGGCTCCGACACCTGTGCACCGCGGACACTCCCTGACCAAGGACCGAAGCGGCTGGTAGACCAGAAACCGCGCTTACGTCTTCGGCAGAGCAAGCTCACATCAGTGTCCCAGACCAGAGTTTGTCAAGCTCTGGCCTTTTCAGCGCTCCCAACGCGCAACGGTTCTGACCAGTCAAAAAATCCCTAAGAGAAGATGTAAGTGTTGAAATGTCTATAGATTGTGTTGGTGTGTGTATGTGTGTGTATATGTTTTGTGAGTGGTGTAGTGTTAGGCTAGGGTACCGCGAGGGACGCCAAATCCCTCGTAGGTGCGGCTAGTCCGCACCCCCCTGCGGGTTGGTTTCAAGAAAAGGCAACGATATAATATAGTATAAAGTAACAACATTAAGCAACTGTTGCTTAGCTTTTTATTATAAAAGCCTTTGTGCATTCTAATTGCAAACCAATCACCCTCAGGGGTAATTATTTAAAAATTGAAAAACAATGTTTGAATACTAAATAGTTTTTCTGAAAATGATTGGTTTTGGAATTAAAGTATACTTAAAGGTTTAATTTTTTTTATTTTTAAAAGGTATTATTTGTAGTTAAGGAGTTTTATTTAAATTTTAGGAACAATTTGCAAAATAGATGAAGAAATGAAAGTAATTAATTGAAACTTATTAATGTCACATATAAGAAATAAAACCCAACCATGTTCTAAACCTCTGTTATATCACTGTCCTATTACCTGAGTAGTTGGTTACTCCTTTTTTAAACTATACTCTAGGTTTTAGCTGTTATACTTGTGAAATGAGTAATAATTTCAGTAATTCTATCATTATTGAATTATTATAAAAATCCACATGTTTTTTTCTGACAATCATAATCACTTTTTAAATATTATTTACATAACACTTATGTGATTTTAGATAACATGCCATGCACAGCTTCAAGGAGATGCTCAGTTTGTGAAAACACCAGAAGGTCTGAGGAAGATAAACAGCTTCCACCTTCATTTCTATGGTGTGAAAGTAGAATCACCCAGTCAAACCATCAAAGTAGAACAATCACAGAGTGATAGGAGCAAGAAAGCCTTCCATCCTGTGCTGTAAGTTAGCAACTAATCAAATTTACTTTTTGTAATACTTCAACTAAGGAAGTCTACCCCTTTTAGGAGTGAAGGTTAGCCAGGACCTAGTAAAAACAGCAGCAGGTTTTGTTAGAATAGTTTCCCTATAAATTTCGATTTAAATATTGATTAATCACTTAAACAATAGTTTATGAGTATCCGAACTTTTTTTTTAGTAAATTTGTTAAAACTTACTGAGACAGAACGTTTTCGATCGCTATGTGCCGATCTTCATCAGTGTCTTCTGCTTGGAGATGTTGGGTCAAGCGGTGACGGTTTTAAAGGTAGGTTTTCGATAGTATCAGAGAGTATGTGTGATTTGTATTGTGTTTGTTCGTTTAATATGTTTGTACTTTGTGTTTTTGTGTGTCTGTAAATTTCATATTGTTCTAGTGTGTTGAGATGTGGTTCTTTTTTGTTGATGTGTAGGATTTCTAGGTTTTGGTAAATGTCTGTGTATTTGTGTCCTGTATCTTTTATGTGGTTGTAAAATGTTGAGTTGGTGTTATGTTTGTGTTCTTCGACTCTTTGTTTAAAGCTGTGCCCTGTTTGTCCAATGTATAATTTGTTACATTCATCACAGTTTAGTTTGTATATGCCTGGTGCTTGTAGTTTATCTTTGTTGTTGGTGTTGTGTTGAATTTTCTATTGTAGCTTGTTATTAGTTTTGTATGCTATTTTGTAACCTGTTTTTTGAAATTTGCGGGCTATTTTGTTTGTTGTTTTGTTTATGAATGGTAATGTGATGTATTTGTTTTCCCTGTCTGTAGTGTTAATTTTAATGTTTTTTTGTATTTTGTGCCATAGTTTGTCTATTATTGTGGTGTTGTATCCATTTGTGTATGCTAAATATTTAATTGTGTCTAGTTCCTTGTTTATGTTTTCTGTGGTGATTGAGACTTCTTTAAGTCTATGGAGCATGGATCTGAAGGCAGCGTGTTTGTGTTGGATAGGGTGGTTTGAGGTGTTGTGGATAAGTGTGTTTGTCGTTATGGGTTTCCTGTAAATGTTGAAACTGTGTTTTTTTGTAGCTTTTTTGTGGCTTTTTGTTATGGTTAGGTCGAGGAAGTTTAGGGATCGGTTGGTTTCAATTTCTGAAGTGAAGTGGAGTTTTTGGTGTATTTTATTAGTGTAGGTGAGGAGTTTTCAAATAACACTCAAATTAACACTACACACAGGGAAAACAAATACATCACATTACCATTCATAAACAAAACAACAAACAAAATAGTGCATAAATTTCAAAAAATAGGTTACAAAATAGCATACAAAACCAATAACAAATTACAATACAAAATTCAACACAACACCAACAACAAAGATAAACTACAAGCACCAGGCATATACAAACTAAACTGTGATGAATGTAACAAATTATACATTGGACAAACAGGGCACAGCTTTAAACAAAGAGTCGAAGAACACAAACATAACACCAACTCAACATTTTACAATCACTTAAAAGAAACAGGACACAAATACACAGACATTTATCATAATTTAGAAATCCTACACATCAACAAAAAAGGACCACATCTCAACACACTAGAACAATATGAAATTTACAGACACACAAAAACACAAAGTACAAACATATTAAACGAACAAAAAATACAAATCACACATACTCTTTGATACTATCGAAAACCTACCTTTAAAACCGTCACCGCTTGACCCAACATCTCCAAGCAGAAGACACTGATGAAGATCGGCACATAGCGATCGAAAACGTTCTGTCTCACTAAGTTTTAACAAATTTACTAAAAAATAGTTCGGATAGTCATAAACTATTGTTTAAGTGATTAATAAGATTCACCGAACGTAATGGACTACAAAATTCAAGAATTAAATATTGATTTTTATTGTGATATTTTCCATTTTTACCGGTCTTGTAAAACTGTCCTTGCTTCTTACATCCAATACATGGGTATGGGATGGACATATAAGGGTAAGACCATATCTACTTCAGGTAATCAACCCTGCCCTAGAATTGCTATACGTTTTTCATGTTCCTGGTGCCAAGGGATCATTATGCGTTTCCTTAGTCCTACCTAATTCTATCTACCTTTTTTCTAAAGGAGAAGTAACTTCCTTATGACCCTTATAAAGAGAAGCTAACTTCAGGTACTTGACTCTGTACTTATAATATAGATCTTATAACCTTTACTATGGGATTTTATATCCTACAATGTTTAAAATCCTTTTATATCCTTCAATAAAGACAGTTTTAAACAACTTATTTTAATAAAATTGAATAGTGATTCTCCTGGGAATGCTCCAAAAGAACGAATTCACTCAGAGATAAATGCTCTCATTTTAGCGTTATGTATTTAAAGCTTCAAAATAAATAACTTTTTTAAACATTTATCTTTCGGGGGTGAGCTGGTTGGTCCTCGTCCTGCCCCTGGATAGCTGAGTTCATATTTTACGTTTATGAAATGGGCCCAGTCTTCTTACCACAGTACTCTCTAAAGAAATGCCTGAGTGCTGTGAAAACATCAGTTAGAAGAAAATGGATCCACCGTTGGAGAGAAGAAACCATAGGTAGAAACCTCTATGATATTCAAAAATAACCAAATGATTTGGAAATGTATCAAGGGGTTCCCAGATTTGCAGCCGTCTTTCCAGCACGAGCAAGAATTGGACACATTGTGACTGAGACCTATCTCTTCAGATTTAATCTGAGTGAATCTCCACTCTGCCCTAACTGTAGAAAAGAGGAGGAGACTCTAGACCATATCCTCCTTCGATGCTCCTCACCAATTTCACCAAGAGCAGCTCTGCTGTCTGCGCTGGGAAGCCAGGGAAACATCAAAGCAATACTGATCAATAAACAGTTTTGGACCTTGGCTGCAGCAACTTATTATGGACATCGGACCATCGGAGTCACATGACCCTGGACGTCCGCAGCAAGAAGTAAGTAAGTAACATTTATATTTCTTGTTTAACAACTGACAAACCATGGGAGGCTGCGGACTTGCCATACCTACTGAGAGGGGTTTAGGATCCCTTGCAGTAGTTTGTTTAAACAATGCAGTACTCGATTAAAACATCACTACAAATTCAACGGTCACAACAAATATACAGACGGAAACACACAATCACCACCTCCACATTCAATGGGACCTCTTTTCTCACTTGTATTTCTAAACATCATAAAGACTTTATATATTTGGGTAGAAATCGAATCTACTTCGTGTAATAACTCTGCTAATGTAAGCTATCTATCCCCTATCCATTGTACACCAAAGGGGCAACTATATCCGTTTCTTAGTAAACCTATTCTCCTTTACCTCTACTAGCTTATTCTTGTCCCTAAACCATGCTGTAGTAAGAAGACACCACCTAATGTTAAAAATAAAGGATAGATTTACTTAGAATATGCAACTCTGCATACATGCCCCATAACGTTTCACTAGATTCCACAGTTTTATGAATTACCTTAATCCTATTTCTGTGAACAATCTTTGTTTATCCCTTAAATTTACTAGTTTTTTTTAAAACATTCCAATTTAAAAAAGATTTGTTCAGGAAATAGTTTTAAAATATCTAATACAGTGAAAAATTATGTTACTGATCATCAATGATAAATTTCTCAGATACAAAAATTGTTTAGTTATTATATGGATTGAGAAGGACCGCAAACAAATTCAGAGAACACATAAATATATAAATAAAATTAAAATGAGAAATAAGTGTATTCCAGTTTCATTTATCACTGTGTTTTGGATCGTATGTATCTTCACAGCATTAAAATTCAAGAGATTGTGGATTACGATCATTTTATTTTTAAATTTTACATATAATAAAATATTTTTTACTAGATTATTATTATGTGTGTTTATATGTTACTACCTAACAAGGTTGTGATATGGAGTTGGTATATTGTGTGTAGAATACTTAAAGACATGAGAGGCACAGTACACTTCAGATGGCAAGTGAGTCACATTATGTGTAGAATACTTGGAGGCGTTAGAACCTTCAGTTGGCAGGTTGGATACATTGTGTCTAGAATACTTAGAAACATGAACTTAGAGGGTGGGGTACATTGTGTGTATAATACTAAGAAACATGAACTTAAAGGGATTAGTAGCTTCAGAAGGCAGGTGGGGTACATTGTGGGTAGACTACTTAGAGGGACGAACTTAGAGGGATTAGTAGCTTCAGAAGGCAAGTGGGGTACATTGTGGGTAGACTACTTAGAGGGACGAACTTAGAGGGATTAGTAGCTTCAGAAGGCAAGTGGGGTACATTGTGGGTAGACTACTTAGAGGGACGAACTTAGAGGGATTAGTAGCTTCAGAAGGCAGGTGGGGTACATTGTGGGTAGTCTACTTAGAGGGACGAACTTAGAGGGATTAGTAGCTTCGGAAGGCAAGTGGGGTACATTGTGGGTAGACTACTTAGAGGGACGAACTTAGAGGGATTAGTAGCTTCAGAAGGCAAGTGGGGTACATTGTGGGTAGACTACTTAGAGGGACGAACTTAGAGGGATTAGTAGCTTCAGAAGGCAGGTGGGGTACATTGTGGGTAGACTACTTAGAGGGACGAACTTAGAGGGATTAGTAGCTTCAGAAGGCAAGTGGGGTACATTGTGGGTAGACTACTTAGAGGGACGAACTTAGGGGGATTAGTAGCTTCAGAAGGCAAGTGGGGTACATTGTGGGTAGACTACTTAGAGGGACGAACTTAGAGGGATTAGTAGCTTCAGAAGGCAAGTGGGGTACATTGTGGGTAGACTACTTAGAGGGATGAACTTAGAGGGATTAGTAGCTTCAGAAGGCAGGTGGAATCAGTGAATGTGAACTATTCTGACAAAATTTTACATTTTTTTTAAAGTGACAACATTGTGTTCCTATTCCTAAATGAATCAATTTATATGTATCTGTTTGATAATTACTTTCTCCTAAAACTGATATTGAGATAGTAAACTTATTTAGGAGTGGCAGAAATTTATCCTCAATTGAATCATGATATCTTATCAAAGATGACTGAAATTACAACCTTTATTTGCATATTTGTCTCTTTTTAGTTCTTTTCTCAAAATCCTAAATTTTTTCAACCATCTCCTATCTTTTTGCTTAACTTAATTTCAATAAATCTTCATCTTCCTGAATCTTTCAGTATCCTGTAGCATTTACCTTTTTGCCAACATCTTTACCATTGAAAAAATTTGTTTATCGGCATTTGTTTTTAAAACACTTATTTAACAGTCTTATATTTCTAAACCTCAAATTTTCTTAGTTTCGAAGTGCTTCATATAATTCTTTGATTTGCCAAAAATGTCAAGGAATGATTAATTTAGGCCTACATAAAACACCATCAACAGTTTTTTTAAAGGCTCCATTTCTAGTGTTTCTGGGCCAATGGTAAATCAACTTCACTGTTAATAAGTATTAAGTCGGAAATAAATCATTGTAGTAAAGTTGGTCTTTGTTAAAAAGTCATTTTGTTTTTAGTGTAGACCTTCATGGTGAACAGGTGACTAAAATAACAGTTGGCAGACTTCATTTCAGTGAAACAACATCAAACAATATGAGGAAAAAGGGAAAACCAAATCCAGACCAAAGGCATTTCTATTTGGTAGTGGGTTTACATGCACATTGCAGTGACAACAGCCATTACTCAATCATATCACATGCATCAGAGAGAATTATTGTGCGGGTAAGTGAAGTGAGGCTTAAGTTGAGATATTTATACCTCTTACTCCTGATAAACAAATTTAAAATATAAATTAAAAATATGGTTTTTAACACTTCTTATTCGATACTGCTTGAAAAAGTAGTAATTTTGTAAGAAATTTATTTTCAGTCTGTTCTATTTATATTCATTTCCATTGTTCCTGGTGGCCTATACATATATACCACAGTTGATATTAGGACTGTCAAACCTGGAATGGTGATCCATGAATCTTTTAATTCCCCATACAGAAGGAGTTTCACGTTTCTACTTCAATCCTGAATATGTATAACCATACTTACCACATTCTTTACAGACGATGACTACTTTTACTTTACTTCTACACCAAAAAGGACCAAATGTACCTGTTTAGATGCAACTATATTTTTCTGTAATGTTGATGATTTTAGTTGATTAATATTATCATGAAATAATTAATAGAATTCTGAGTACTAAGGGTATTAAAGTAAACACATAATCTCTGATCTGAAACCTTGAGAATGATACATCATCTCTTTAGTCTGAATATCAGATATAATATTAACCCTAAAGGACTGGCGCGGGGTAATTATTCTCCCAGTGAGTTTCCAACAAGGATTATAAAACATTTGCAAATCCTGAAATTCTTTCACCCCCTACATACCTTCTAATTAACTCGCCCTGTATCTATTTCTGTCCCTACATCATGTAGTGTGACAGTTTTTGTTTACTTATAACAGTTTGAAGTTATTGTTGCAACAGCTGGGAAAGTTTTTACCCAGCACGAGTCCTCACATCACTATACTGGTCCCTTTAAGTGACATCTATTTCTATTTGTATTTTGGGAGGTTTTTATAAGTAAATTTTATTTTAAATTGTATTTTGCAAGGTTTTTATAACATAAATTAATTTTCATTTGTTTTTTTGCAAGATTGTTATGAGTGAATTTTATTTTGTATTGTATTTTGTAAAGATTTTATAACTGGAGCTCGTTTTAATTTATAAACCTAATAATCTATTTTGAATTATCTAAGTTTATATTTTCTCATGGCGATTAGAAATGACACAAATGTCATTAATCGCATGTTACAAGAGATGGAAAATAAAGTACAGTAATACCCCGTACATACACGATAGGTGGGACCGAGCGATAACCGTGTAAGTCGATGTATAATTTTACATACAATCAGATAAAAATCATGTTTTTAGTTGAAACCAAAGACTAAATAAACTAATAGTTTAAAAGAAAAATGTGTTTGTATTAAAATCTTAAATACATAATGCAACAAAAAATCTGTGATCCTGCCACTGGTCGTACAGGAGCGGGCTACCACTCCCCACTCTTTACAGGGTGTGCCGCAGTGGGTTTTCCCCTGAGCAACTATGACGGGGAAATAGCAGCTGTATATGAAGCCGCTCGAATACTAACTTCATTGAGAGATTACTGAAAATCTGTGTTCTTTGTTGATTCTCAATCTGCAGTCACGGCCCTCTCCACCAACACTGACACCAATTGCAAGCGAACTTTCAACTGTCGTGCTCTACTAAGTGATTTCTCTGAAAGGGGTTGGGAACTTACTCTGCAGTGGATTACAAGCCACGTTGGAATTCCAGGGAATGAAAAGGCAGATGAATTATCGAAATCAGGCTAATCCCTCACTCAGCCAATGATGCCACCCAAGCGGTGAAGGCAAGAACATCTGCCAGACACAGGTACACAGCGGAAGGGAAAGCTGGAAATCTATTGTCAAGGACAACCCACTTAACCGAATGCTGTCACGGCCAGTTGGTTTGGCCGCCTTTCGAACTCTGACAGGACACGATTACCTCCCTGCCCATCTGACCAGAATAGGAGTACTCTCCTCCACAGACTGCCCGCTCTGCATAGCCCCTGAAGCAACTTTAAACGCCCAACATCTGTTCGAATGCCAAGGACTGCAGGATGTCCTCGATGAAGCATATGGCTCCGACTTTGAGCATCTCGCCTCCCTCCAGTGGACTGCGCGGCACCGAAAGGCTGAAATGCCAAGAGTGGGCGTTAGATAAAGTAAAGTAAGTACAACAAAAAATTATATTATATACATACATATTGTAAAGAAGAAAGTAAAAAGAAGTTATTTTAACATCGAAGGCTTCATAAAATCTAGTAAATTCGTTTGAAGAGTTAAAGAGTTTTTCTTCTCACTCAGAATTTCCTCGTAACTCACTAAATTTTGTTTTGTGGCAGAAATACACTCATCATTTGGGTCTAATTTTTTTCAATATTTGTTAACTTTGCTAATTTAAATTAAGGCTTTTTGTCAAGTTTCTAACCGTCATTTAATCATCTACGTAAACTGGGCCTAAAGAATCTGCGTTTTTAAAATCTTGCTCTTGCTCACGCATTTCTATGAACTCATCAATAATTGTTAGCTCCTGGTTGTGTAAATCCAGCAGTTCTTGAACGTCATCATTATCCACTTCTATATTTAGTTGTCTGGCAAAACCGACAACTTCTTCAATCACATCTGCAATTTCATCAGATTTTGGCACTGATTCTGCTTGCGTTTCAGTGGCAAAAATAATAGAAATACCTTTTTCCAAACACCATTTAAATTTTTTTGTGAAATTTCATTCCAAGACTGTCCAATGATTCTCAAACCATTTAAAACATTGAATTGTTTCCAAAAACCATCAACAGAGAGCTCGTTTTTCTGTCTCATAGCTTCATGCAGATATGACTCCCTGATCCATAGGTTGAAGCCAATTATTTGTGTTTGATGGCAAAAATATCACTTTCACGCATGTGGCAAAATTAGTTAAAGTAGTAGGAGGATGGCCAGGTGCATTGTCCACTAATAGGAATTACTTTAAAAGGAATTTGTTTAGACCGACAATATCGTTCGTTTTGAGGTATGAAATGATGAACAAACCCGTCCTCAAAAAAAAAACTATCACCAAAGCCTTCCGATTCGACATCCAAATCATGGGCAAGCTATCTTTAGAAATATTGTTCAATGCCCTTGGATTTTCTGAGCGATAAACTATGAGAGATTGCAACTTACAGTCAACAGCTGTATTTGCACCAAATATCACTGTCAATCGGTCTTTGGCGACCTTAAAACTTGAAAATATTTTGTCTTCATCAGGCATAAACGTTCTCATAAGTATTTTCTTGCAGAACAGGCAAGTTTCTGTACAACTCGAACAGCGTGATTTAAAACCGCGTAACTTGGGAATCGCGTAAGACCTGGTAGCGTAAGTCGAGGTAATACTGTATATGCAGAATCTTCAAGTGAAGAAAGTGATATTGTTAAGGAAAGTGTTCATTACTCCGAGAGGAAACAAATGATCTTGATCAGGCTAGTGTTGTTTATGAAGACATTGGTCCGAGATTTGGATTTTGGAATTGAAAATTCAGGTAACTCTAGTAATATAAATAACGTGAATGGTGGTTTAGAGGAAAATTACGCTAAAACCTGCCGCTAAGAACTGAACTTGGATGAGTACACCTCTGACGAAGATGATTTACCTTATAGTGAACATGTTATTTGTTATTATGGCAAATCTAAAATTGACAAAAAAAGGTAAAGTGATTGTGCCACCGAAAAAATGGTATTGCAAACCTCAAAATGTAAGTACCCTTCGTGTAACATTATAACTCATTTGTCAAGGGTAAAGGGAGAAGCAAAAAATTCAAAATAAACCCCTGAAAGCATGGAATCAGTTGTTTGATAATGACTTGATTCATTAAATAGTGTCTTGCAGAAATAATTATATACAAACAAAAAAGTCTGATTTTGCAAGGAGAGATAAAAATGAAACTTCTTTTGAAGAAATTAAAACTTTGATTGGGGTTTTGTATACTTTTGGAGCAACGAGGACTTGCACAAAAATTCTAAAGGCATATGGACTACAGTCAGGACTGGTTTGCCAATAGTAAAGTGTACAATGTCAAGACACAGATTCTATTTTCTCTTGCAATTATTACGTTTTGGTGTATATTGTGTTTATAAACTATTCTTGTTTATGAAATATTTGGTTTTCATGATTAATGTAACGAAAACAATTTTCATTACAAAAAGATTTATTCAAAAAGATTTTGATTAATTACAATATATGCTATAGCTTTATATTTGGGAGTATTATTAAAAAACATTTTGATTACAGGGGTGATTTTTGCCCGAAGAACTTAAACCAAAAACAACAAAGTGCTGTGCTAGTTGTAGGAAAAGTATTTGTAAAGACCATTTAGTTGAAGTATGTGAAGAGTGTTTTGACGTATGAAAAACAGAACCGTATTGTATGTGTTTGTTCATATATTTTATATTATAAAAAAAATTGTTTAAATATTTTTTAATTTAAAACAAACTATTTTACTGATATTGACCAGAAAACTAGTTGGGGTAAAAATTACCCCGCACAAGCTCTGGTGTAACAGGTATTAGCGCGAGTCCTCTAGGGTTAAGTGTGTTGGGCTTTTATTACAAAAAACATCATTATGATAAAAAATTATAGATTTATAGTTTATATACAGATTTCTGTATTTATAAAAATTGTAAATTTTTGGGAGAATGCAAAAAAAATGTTTTGAAGATATCATTATTTTCTAATTGATTGTGAAAACAAAAGTATTGAATGCCAATGTTGTATATTTACATAAACACTGGGACATTGAGTTACAAAGCGAGTTGAAAATGGGATACATCATCTGACACCTCAATTCTCATTTTAAAAATGTAAGTGCTGCTATAGAAAAGTGTGACATATTACTATATGTTTAAGTGTAAACTAGTACCTCAAATTAAAGGAAGAATCAAATAATATTAGTTATATTTAGAACCATTTTTGTTATGCTCACATAGAATGTTAACATACACTCTGAGTATTGATCAAAAGAGAGTCTGATTGTTTTCAAGTTGGATAGTATAATTATTATTTCTTACTAGGTTTTGTACTATATGAGAAATGTGAAACCATCAGTAGGTTCAACACACACACACTATGGTAATCACACAATGCTTTCCAGGTAATGAAATTTGGGGAAGAATCATGGTTTGTATGAGCTGAATTGCTTTCAGGAATTTCTTTTCTGAAGAATCATGATGAGTTGTCTCACCAATCCTCTTTAAAGGAACTAGATGAGACCACTAAAACAATAACAATAAGGAATAAGCTTTAAACATTGATTGTTCTTCCAAATACTTTTCTGGAATAGAAATCCAGTGTCATCTTTAACAAAACTTATCTTGTTCTGTTTTCAGAGAGTTAAATGTAACAATAAAAATAAAATCTGCTTTAAAAATTAGTTATACTAAAAAAATTTAACTATATTTGTATTGAATGTTTGATTGCATAGTGTAAGATATATACTGTATTGTACAGTGTTATGAGTATAGCAGTGAGGCTGACTATATTTAGGCCTTTTTGTTCCAGGCATCGAACCCTGGCCAATTTGAATCAGATGTGGAGTTGTGCTGGCAAAGAGGAGGCACAGCAGATTCCATCTATCATGCAGGAAGAGTAGGTGTCAATACAGACCGTCCAGATGAAGCTCTTGTTGTACATGGAAATATGAAAGTAACTGGCCATATTGTACATCCAAGTGACTTGAGAGCAAAGAGAGATATACAGGAGGTAAATGCTAGTCGAATATTTGTTTAAACATTCAAAAACTCTTAGCTATAGTTCATTGGAGAGAAATAATTATGTTTGTAACAAAGTTCTTACACCTCAACATGGAAATCTATAGATAGTAAATTTACAGGCAATATATGCTTTTGTATCTGTATCTACAACATACAGGAAGACAAATGTCTGTCTAGACATTTTGAATCACCAGTTTCTTTACCCTACTAGTAGTTCATTCAGTTTAAAGACTTTTTAGTAAATTTTTATTTTAACTTATCAGTTTGAAATTACTATTTTTTTAATCAAGTTAGTTAGTGCTTAATTTTAAAGAGAGTAAAAAGTCACTGTAAACATTAATACATTTTTTGGTGCCAAAGTTAAACTATATTCGCTAATATCCTCTTATATATAATGTTTAAATCATTCTAAAACACTGGTCTATAAGAAATATAATTTTTGTGTATTTTCAACTAGGTTTCACTGGTTACTGTGTTATTCTTAGGTTTATTTTGTTACAGTGTGATTCCAGTCAGCAGCTGAATAATTTACGACAGATAAGGATCGTAAGTTACAAGTATGATCCAGAGTTTATTTCTGTTTGTGGATTAGAATCAAAATCAGATACTGGCATCATAGCCCAGGAACTGCAACATATACTGCCAGATGCAGTTATGCCTGCAGGAGACCTTGTTCTTCCTAGTGGCATGAGAATTGACAACTTTTTAGTCGTCAACAAGGTACAATATTTTAAACTGTGTATAGAGCATAAAATAATATTTCAATTTATTTAATTTCATTTTACTTGAGTGGGTAAATTTTACAATTATGAAATTATAAAAACTTTCCTGAAAAAAGCACTTACACTTATGATGACCATTTCAGAAGACATGTCCTATTTACAATTGAGACCAGAACTCTGTCTATCCATAAATTAGCCCATTATGTTACAGGAATGAAACATCAGTTGATGAAATGAAGCTAAATAAAAAAGGACTTGTAAGTTAGGGTCGCTAAAATATTTGTTTTGTAATTACATAAAATTTATCTTAACCCTCTATTGTTTACATGCATATCACATATCGTTTGCAACACTTAGAATATTTTTAAATGTTTTAAAAATTGGTGATCGTAAGTTTTACGAAATTTGGGAATGTCAAATTTTACTTTGTATTATAATTAAACAAGTTTATTACTCGTGTATTTTTAGTTATATGAAATGCTTTTAATTGCACTACATTTACCACATAATGTATTGTATTATCTCCCTCATGTTTTGAAATTTTCATTAAATATTTTTTTTCTATTTGAATCGTTTTCAATGAATAATGTTTGTTTTTATCAGTTATTTTGTAGTTACGATATTTTATTAGTTTTTTGTACATACTAGAGGTGTATATAATTTATTCAACTTTCTAAGAAACATGAATAAGTTTCCATATCTGCAATTACAGATGTACTGTGTGTGTGTGTGAGTGTGTGAGTGTGTGTGAGAGTGTGTGAAAGTGTGTGAGTGTGTGTGAGAGTGTGTGAGAGTGTGAGAGTGTGTGAGAGTGTGTGAGAGTGTGTGAGAGTGTGTGAGAGTGTGTGAGAGTGTGTGAGAGTGTGTGAGAGTGTGTGTGAGTGTGTGAGTGTGTGAGTGTGTGTGTGTGTGTGTGTGTGTGTGTGTGTGTGTGTGTGTGTGTGTGTGTGTGTGTGTGTGTATTTATTAATGTCTGTTTTTTGTATCTTATTCTTAGCCCCTAAAAAATGTTTCAGCTTAGAGCAATTTACATCTAGCCATAACAATTTTTTTAACTATCAGAAACAACTGAGAGTAAATACGTTTTAAAATTTTTAACTCTTCCTCTTTAGTAAGAAAACATGTATCCAATTCTAAAAAGGTGTCTTATCAACTCAGACCATACAATTTGATAACTTTTAGTCCTCATGTAGACCTAAGGTATGTGCTACTATACACAAATGTTTACATAATAATAAATGTTAAATTGTATAAGGATAAGCTTTTATTTTTTTTTTACTTACTCTATTCTTTTTATTTATTAAATCTCATATTTAAATTAGTTTATTTTTTGTGTGCTACCATACCATTATTTTTTTTATTAAAATAACTGCAAGTAAAACTAAATCAAACCTTTCTTTATACAGGATTGATGAGAAAAGAACTTTTCACAGTAGTCACTGACCCCACGTTATTACAAACTACTTGATACCCCCTTATTCAAACTTTTGCCTTTCTGGATCTACTGATCTCACCATGTTCAAAAGCAAGATTCGTGATCAAAATATTGTTGCAATTTCACTCTTAAATGGTTGCCTGTTTCTTAAGTTGAACCTTTACATGAGTTACATGATTTGGTGATCTAGAGACTTGAAATAAAATTTTATGAGAAGGCTGTCCTTGGTAAAATTGGATCTTAAAATCAGAGAAATGAAGTATTATTATTTCTCTACTTTCAAACTTTCAGAGTTTTTTTGTAAGCAGAGTTTTTTCAAGGATATAATGTCAATATTAATGTAGTAGTTTTCCTTCTACTAAAACACAGTAAAATAATTTGAGGGCAAAAATTGTAAAAAAACACTATGTTCTATAAATTTCTAAAATTTTTACTAAGTTGGAAATAAGACTTTTAAAACACAATGAATTTACAAATTCAGGAGCGCATCTTGATGGAGAGTATTGGGGCAGTAAAGCAGCTTTGCAACCTCACAGACCAACTTCAAACACGAATAGATGATTTAGAAATGGTTAGCAAAAGATTGGTGAAAATCAGTGATGTGAAATCAAACATTTCTTCATTTTTACCAGGTATTGTACAAAAATTTCAATATTTATTTTACATTGCATCTGAAAAACTGGTATTTCTGGTATATCAAAAATTGTCATATTTTTCAAGTTCAACTTTCAAGAAACTTACTCGAAAGGAACATGGTTTTCTTTCGCCCTAGAGTTTATGTTATTACAAATTTTGAGTAATGAGGTATGTGAACAATGTTCAGATAAAAAAATTAAAGCATAATATATCCTTGTTTATTTTTTATTTCCCCCCCCCCCTAATAATTATAGGGTTCCTTCCAACCTATTGTAATGCCAGGGATTTCCAAACAGGACACACTATGGCCTATTCCTCAGATAATAACAAACTCCCGGACATCAGTACTTCCTTTCAAATTCCCCAAGTGGACTACGACTTCCTATTAAACCAGAACATGACCTTAGTCTTCAACCTTGATTGTCCTCCACAAAATTCCCCGAGTCATGACACGTGTATCATGCGATTGGTTGGGATAGCGCTAAGGCTAATGAGATGGTCAATCGGTGTAAAGAGTATTATGGAAGGGGTTGGCATATGGTGTCCTGGAAGGAGTCCTATATATTGTTATGTACCAGTCAAAAAAAAGGTTGATGGAATGAGGGTGATGATGAGGTCGTAATGTATGTTGAGTGAACTTAATTAATTTGTATTAATTTGTGTAGTTTGTGTTCTTTGTTCTGCAACGCAAAATGTTATGTAACTAGCAATATAATCTATTATTACAATGATTTGTGTTGAAAATCTTAGTGGCTTACCTGCTTCAACCCTTCTCACTCATAAACAGAACAAGATCTAAATCCATGTCTGATTCCCGGTCGTGACAAATTGGTGGCAGCGGTGGGATTCTGTTGCAAAAATTACAGAATTCTGTTCTGAATTTTGATTGGGAGAGTTGAGGTTGGTAACAGAGTGTGGCAATGGAAAACTATTAATTTTCTTAAAAAAAAAAAAAAACATGTTGTCTAGAATACATATAGACTTTACATTTTAATTGAGTCTTAGAATTTTCTTTTACTTGAAAGCAATGAAATAATCAACCGTTTACTGTGAATAATTATTTTAAAATAACTAGTAGTATTTTAGTTACAAATGAGTGTTATTTATAAGTGTTGTTTTTTTTTTATATATATGGGAAATAGTATAAGGAAAAAATGTAAGAGTGAAGATAGTAGTTCTATGGAAAATCGCAGAAATTTTGGTAGTCCTACAGGTCAGCTAGTTAATAGGTAACCGATATCTCCGGATTTATTCATGAAAATAGGTACACGAGTAGGGAATATTACTGCATATTATAAACATATTGCTCCGGTACCTAATCCAAAACCAGTATCGGTCCCAGTTAAACCTGTTCAGTTTGCTAAGTTGTCAGCTATCCCTGAGAGTTCTAATTCTAAACCCGAAGACCACACCTATGATATTCCTAAAACTCAATGACTTCTCGACCTATATATTATCATAATGTTTCTGACCCTTATATTTTATTAGAAGGTTGTTCTACCTTGCTCAGAAACTTGATTCAAAGAATAATTGAGAGACACATAAATGGTTACTCCACATATACCGATGGAGGGAATGTTATCATAGTCAAATTGGTTAAGCTAGAGATAGAATATTTTAATTAATTTGAAGACAAATATTATTATTAAGAAAAAAGAGAGATAGGAAAGTATTATCAAATCTACATGTTTATGACACTGATAGTCTATGTCATTCTTGGATTTGTGGTTTGCCTGATAACCGAAGTAATTCTTATCTTCCTATACCAAGATAACCAGTCTTGTAACTTTTCCTTGTTTTGGTGTTTTGCTAATATACTTGGCAACATACACACTATCGCCCAGCCAAGTAATTAAAATAATATTATCAAAAATTTAAAATAAACTTTTAAAATGGCAACGGCCCAAGAAGTGCAGGAACTTAAACAGGCTCTTGTGAAAACACAAGAACAATTAAAAATTCAAGCCGAACAATTGAAATTAGTTGTAAACCCTACTAGGATTAAAGACCTAACTACTGCAAATTTAATAGACGCATGGCGAGGTGATGGACCGATACCAGTTAGTGAATTTTTTGATAACATCGAGCGAGCAGCCTAGGTAGGAAATTGGAATGAACAGGATAAAGTATCTTTATTTTATTATTTTTTTTCCCCTGGCGAAAAACCAATTGTGGTTATCATCGCCAAACAAAATCTAACACGGAACGCAATATTTTAAATAGAACCAAATAAATTTAAATACAACAAATATTACAAAACAAAAACAACAGCAATAAATATAAAAAAACAACAATAAATCTATAACAATGAAAACACTCTTAAAAAACTATAAATAACAAAATAACAACAAAGAACAATATAACAGTAAATAAATAATAACAATATGTAAAACAATAATAGGTAACAATTTACCAATAAATAAATCTCAATAACAATAACAAGAACACAAAATAAATTAAATTAAAATAAATAAAAGAAACAGATAAAAAATTTTAAAAAAAAAATTTATTTGTGTATTAAATTTCCAAAAATATTTTCAAGTGGTGCAAGAAAGCGATGACTCGGTCAATGGTCGAGGCATCGTCTCTTAGCACCACCTTCAAACTCCCATTTAAATTAAAAAGGGCACGAATATTGCTTACATTAACCCAATCTACTAAAATATGTTTTATTGTGAAGATATCACCGCAGTATTGGCATATTGGTGGATCTTCACGACTCATCAAATATCCATGAGTTGCAAAAGAGTGGCCAACGCGAAGGCGTGTAACCACCACTTCCTCCCTACATTTTGAACGAATTGAAGATCTCCATGGACGGACGGTATCTTTAATTTCCCTCAGCTTATTCTGAATCACGGTATGCCACTCGTCATTCCAAGCAGCGAGTAATAAATGTTTCGCGAAACACACATAATCAGATGCCATAACTAGTTGAGTAATAGGCACCAAACTTGTAGCTTTCTTCGCCGCTTCATCCGCTTTTGTGTTTCCAAGTATTCCGCAATGACCAGGAACCCAACAGAAAGTTACCCCCACACCCCTCAATTGAAGCCTGTGTACAGCACACAAAATGTCCCCAACTAAAGGGTTGTTAGAGAAAACATCCTGCAGAGCCTGAAGAGCACTTTTGGAATCCGAACACAAAAGATAATGCGAGGATCGAGATTGAATGACGGTCAAAGCTTTAAAAATAGCGAATAGTTCTGCCGTGAAAACACTGCAAGCTGAGAGCAATCCGTACGTGTAGGTACGTCCAGATGCATAAAACGCACACCCAAGGCCATTGTCCAGTTTAGATCCATCCGTGAAAATAATCTCACTATACTGGTGGAATCTGTATATTGCCAAAAACTCCTGGTGGTACACCACATTAGGAGTATTGGTTTTTATAAAACTGGACAATGAAAAATCAAAGCGGGGCGTTTTTATTATCCATGGAGGTATATAGCACATTGATCGTTCAAACACTGTAGGTAGTTGTAACCCAAGGTTATCCATTATTCGTGATGTTCGTATGCCGAATGGAGCGGTCGAACGTTGACGTGTATTGTACACTTGATTTAGCGTATTATGAAAGACTATTTCAAATGCCGGGTGGTTGGGTTTGCTTCGAAGAACAGAAACGTAAGATATTTGTAACATCTGACGTCGTCTAGAAAGGGCAGGTTCCCCAGCTTCGACAAGAAGACTAGGGATTGGGCTAGTTCTAAATGCACCAGTAGCCAGTCCAAGTCCAGAGTGGTGGATGGTATCAAGAGTTTTCAGAACTGTGGGTCGTGCAGATGAGTAGACTTGACAACCATAATCTATGCGCGATCTAACGACTGCGCGATAAAACCGAAGCATAGTAGTTCTGTCTGCTCCCCAATTCGTACCACTAAGGACTCTTAACATATCCAATTTCTTGCTGCATCTCACCTTCAAATCACGAACATCTGGACTCCATGAGAGTCTTTTATCAAATAAAAGACCCAAAAATCGAACACTATCCGTGGTTTGAAGCTGAACCCCATCAAGATAAAGGATCGGCTCCTGGTGTTGCCTACGACGACTAAATGCTACACATTGGGTCTTCGAAGCAGAGAATTTAAAACCTGTAGTTTTTGACCATTCCTCTAATCTGTATATTGCTAACTGCAAAGATCTTTCCGCAGTTGCCATACTACGAGCAGGCACATATATACAAAAGTTATCCACAAAAAGGGAACAGTGTACCGGAGATCGTATATTACTGGTGATACTATTTATTGCAACGGCAAATAGCGTGACGCTCAGCACGCTGCCTTGCGGTATACCATTCTCCTGTCTGTAACTATTTGAATTTGTGCCTCCAAGACGAACGCGAAAAGATCTGTTAGAAAGAAAGTTAGCGATGAATGCTAGGATATTCCCTTGTATACCCCATGATTTCAGAGTGTTCAGAATTCCTCTTTTCCATGCCATATCATATGCCTTTTCAAGGTCAAAGAAAACCGCAACGAGTGTTTGACGCAAGAGAAAGGCATCTTGAATAGCGGATTCTAACAAAACCAATTGGTCAACTGATGATCGTCCTAGTCTGAAACCACATTGTTCGTTGCTAAGAAGGTTGTTGGTTTCTAAGTACCAGACAAGACGGTGGTTGACCATCTTCTCCAGTAGTTTGCACAAGACGCTTGTAAGTGATATAGGCCTGTAACTACTGGGGTTGGTTTTGTCCTTACCTGATTTCAAAAGAGGAATTACAGTCGATTCTAACCATGCATCGGGGAAAGAGCGCTCCTCGAATAAACGATTGTATACTCGAAGGAGGACAAGTTTCGCCGATGATGGTAGATGTTTTAGCATGGAGTACACAATGGAATCAGGACCTGGTGCAGAATCCTTCGTTGACGCAAGAGCTGACTTCAATTCCCCTATAGAGAATGGGGTGTTTAAAATAGAGTCCTCAGACAACCCAACGGTAAACGGTATTGCTTCTTCCTTCAGTTTATACATCTGGAACAATCTATTATAGGCTGTAGTAGCAGAAAAGTTAGAAAAAGATGTTCCAAGTACATTAGCAATGTCATCACTGTTTGTGATTAATCTCCCATCTGGTTGCTTCAGCGCAATGGCTGGCAACGGAATGGAAGTACCACAAACTAATCTTAGTTTCCTCCACACTGTGGAGGACAGAGTTGTTCATCTAATTGTGCTAATGTACTGTTCCCAAGAGTTCTTTCTACTCAGCCTAAATATCCTTCGTGCTTTCGCACGGAGTATTTTATATTCCTGAAGGTTTCCATTTGTTGGGTGTCGTTTAAATTTCCTAAGAGCTCTTCGTCGTAAACGGAGGATTTCTGTGCATTCATCATTCTACCATGGCACAGGCGGTCGGCGTGGATGCTCAGAGGTTTTCGGAATGGTCTTTTCAGCGGCAATTAAAATTGCTTTCGTAAAATTTTCTATATTTTCATCAATGGGTGTCAGATAATCCATGTCAAGTGATACAAGGTAATTCGAGTAGGAGTCCCAGTTGGCTTTTTGCAAAATCCAACTGGAATTTCGAGCATAACAGGGTTGGGAGTCACATAAACTGATCTTAATAGGCACATGGTCGCTTCCATATAAATCATTGAGTACCGACCATGTGCATCTAGTAGCTAATTGAGGGCTGCAAATCGATAGGTCAACAGCTGTCCATCCACCAGTAGATGCTGCTAAATGAGTAGGAGAACCGTCATTTAGCAGACATAAGTCTAGTTCCGTTCTTACACTCTCAACAAGATCACCTCAAGGTAGTGGCATAAGTCTTACTGTCTGCCTTTGGCTGAGTGGATCGATAGAGTTTTTTGGCCTCTGGAAACGACAGCTTGTCTTTCGCCATGATGCCTAGGATAGCTTACTCTTCCTTAAAGGTAGGACAGTTGTAGGATCGCGCTGGGTGGTCACCACCACAGTTGGCGCATTTCGGAGAATTAACACAATCCTTATCATTATGGCCTTCAATGCTACATATACCGCATACGTTCTGCTTCGAACACGTAGAGCTGATATGCCCAAATCGCTGGCACTTGAAGCAGCGCCTAGGGTTAGCCACGTATGGTCTCACTGAGAGCCTTTGGTAACCTGCATGTAAGTATTCGGGTATTTCCGGTTTGCCAAAGGTGACGATAAAAGAAGCTGTTGCTACTTTTTCTCCTTTGTCCATTTTCATGATAGGGACAACGTCCGTAACTGACTGAGACGACAGTTCGGACTTAATTTCATCAACCGGAAGGTACATTAAATCCCTACATGTGATGACCCCCTTTGAATAATTCAAGGATCTATGGGGAGCCACAGATACCTTGACCTGATCAAAGAAAGAGGTCATTTTAGTTAGAGCAAGGGTTTGTCTCTCGGTGGAAGTCGTAACTAACATTGTTCAGTTTCTAAGTTTCTTAATAGAGGCTACTGGACCTCCAGCACAGGCAGTAATAGCCTTGTTAATCAGGAAAGGAGAAACTTTGGAAAGATCTTTCCCTTCTTCGGCACTAGAAACAACTAAATACTTTGCTGATGGCAATGTCTGTGACGTCGCCATCAACTTTTTACTCAAATCTTTACTAATTAGATCGTCAGGAGAATCCTGGCGTGTCCTCTTCAGACTAGTCATATTTGACGTGGTTCTTGAATCCATAAATATTTTTTTGCCAGCCATCGTGTCAAGCGTTACGGGCGAGACTATAGAAACGGGTACACACTGGGATCACATTAAGATCATTTCCAACCCTCAGAACTCTGAGGCCTATAGCTTTTCTTCTTAGCTCGACTAGATGGGCATCAGTCGAGAACTCGTAATACTGTGCACAGGCTCCGACACCCGTGCACCGCGGACACTCCCTGACCAAGGGCCGAAGCGGCTGGTAGACCAGAAACCGCGCTTACGTCTTCGGCAGAGCAAGCTCACATCAGCGTCCCAGACCAGAGTTTGTCAAGCTCTGGACTTTTCAGCACTCCCAACGCGCAACGGTTCTGACCAGTCAAAATTCCCTAAGAGAAGATGAAAGTGTTGAAATGTGTATAGATTGTGTTGGTGTGTATATGTGTGTATGTGTATGCTTTGTGAGTGGTGTAGTGTTAGGCTAGGGTACCGCGAGGGACGCCAAATCCCTCGTAGGTGCGGCTAGTCCGCACCCCCCTGCGGGCAAGTATCTTTATTAAAACTCAAATTAAAGGGATCAGCTGCCTTGTTTCTAAACAGTAACCCCGAGCTACAACATACCGATGTAACCTTTAAAACACTCAAAGATGATTTTATTGAACGGTTTAGAGTGAAGCAATTGGATCAATTCCATTATGTTGCGCTTCAATATGCTATCCAATTCAAAGACGAATTGCCTGAAGCTTTCGCAGACCGCTGTAAACGTCTTTGTGCTAAAACTATTAGGCAAGTAGACAATCCAGAACTGCAGAAAATAATTCGCGAAGAAGCGGATCGTAGAATGTTAGCTGCTTATACCAATGGTTTACTCGGTAATGTAGGTCAGCAAGTGAGATACCGCATGCCCACAACCATGGCCGAGGCAATTCAATTAGCTGTCACAGTAGCGGCAGTTGAAGCTAGAAAACGATTAAATGGTTATGAAAAGAGTCCACATAAGAACGTCTTTCTCACGCAAGTGACATGTTTTAACTGTAACCGAATTGGGCACATATCGCGTAATTGTAGAGTCCAGGTACAAAAGAAGAATAGTTTCCAGGGACCTAATTATTCAGGAAAGAAGGCCTACGACGGTAAAAGGATTGAATGTTAGAACTGTCATAAGTTTGGACACATAGCTAAAGATTGTCGTAGCCGAAAGAACCACCCAAACGCGCAAGGTTCGGCGGGAAACAGCACCAACCTGACGAACTGGGAGTAAAGACACATGTAGTAACTAGTTTAGTCCATAATAACGTAGATGGTCACATTATAATAGATGTAACTATAGGAAGAAAACCTTGTAAATTCATAGTGGATACAGGTGCAACTATATCGATCATAAATAAAGGCATAAGTCGTAGTAAAATTTATCCGAATAATGTTATAGCCAAAAGTGTAACTGGAAACGAGTTAAGAGTATACGGCAAACAAAGGGTTTTAGAAAATTTAGAGGGAAAGTGTGATTTTTCCCATGAGTTTTTAGTAGCATCAATAGACATGTTATATGACGGTATATTGGGAATGGATCTTTTAAGACACACAGGAGCTAAATTGGATTTAGCTACAGGTAAACTGTTCTTAGATAACAGTGTTTATCTTGTTAAAGGAGAAAAAGATGGAATTACATGCGAGGCTAGTGTGAAATCGAAATCGCCAATAAGGAATTCTGAGCCTGATCAACTCTATTCCAAACCAAGCGATAATGATTCCGTGATCTTGCCAAACACTCCAGCATCATTTCGTGTTATGACCACAAAGGTGCAATCGTTACCTCCTATGTCGGAAGTACTTCTTAAGGGACGCCTTAGAAGTAGAAAAAGAGAGAAAAGTTGTTCCCGAAATAGTTATAGTTGAGCCGGAAGAATTGAAAATACATGGAAAAGAAATTCCGGAAGTGTTAGTAAAGGTAATAAATTTTAGTCGAGAGGCGTTAGAGATTCCTAAACATTGTGTTATAGGTCTAGCAGAAGACTATAAACTAGTTTATTGTGATAGGAATGAAAGTTGTGTTGGGAAACACGAAGATAATTATGTGAAAACAAAAGAGTTGAAAGAGAACGTTTACAAACAGAGATGATAGAGAAGTTGTCATTTGAGTAAAAAATGGTCGGAAAATTTTGTATAAAGTGTTAAGTAGATACGCCCACTTGTTTGAAAACCCCAAAGGTCAATTAGGATGTAATGTAAATGTAGAACATAAGATTGATACTGGTGAACATCCGCCTATAAAGAAAAATCCTTATGGATTACCAGAAGCACTAAAATCTGTAGTAAAAGAACAGATAGAAGAAATGCTAAAGGCAGGAGTCATACAACCCTCCACTTCACCGTGGTCGAGTCCTGTTGTTATCGTAAATAAAAAGAGTCCAGATGGAACACCTAAATATAGATTTTGTGTGGATTATAGAGCGTTGAATTCTATAACTAGAGGAGATGCATATCCATTGCCGAATATTGTAGAAACCTTGGATTGTTAGAATAATAGTACGTATTTCACGACCATTGATTTATATAGTGGATTTCATCAAGTAAAAATGCACCCTAAAGATATCCCGAAAACAGCATTTAGTTTACCAGGACAACATTTCGAATTTAAAAACATGCCTTTTGGATTATGTAATGCGCCAGCGATGTTTGTTCAGTGTAGAATTTGTTACATTTGTCGTAGTTTAGTTTGTATATACCTGGTGCTTGTAGTTTATCTTTGTTGTTGGTGTCATGTTGTATTTTGTATTGTAACTTGTTATTTGTTTTGTATGCTATTTTGTATCCTGTTTTTTAAAATATGCGGGCTATTTTGTTTGTTGTTTTGTTTATGTATGGTAATGTGATGTATTTGTTTTCCCTGTCTGTAGTGTTAATTTTAGTGTTTTTTCGTATTTTGTACCATAGTTTATCTATAATAATTCCTTCCAAACTTTGTTCTTAAAGTTTGTAAGCAAATCTGCTGCTTTTCCTTAAAAATAAATATTGATAATTGTGTTATATCAACACAAATGCATTAGTATCCCAACTTGACCTAAAGTTCTTCAAAAATAACTATAAATGATGCCTTTGACATGTTGTAATTTTGTAATAAATCCCAATTTTTTCTGAAAAAATCAACCTAAATATTCCATGAAAATCTATTCTTGAATTATTTATGTATACTAATACTAAAGGAGTTCAAGCTTTAAATAATAAAAATACCATAAAAAATATCTTGTCCACAAGGTAACATACTCGTCCAGAAAAAAAATAAATACATAAGCATGCCTCAAAAAACAATAACCTCAAAATGTATGCTTTTTTTTGAGTCTATGAAAGGGTAGTCACTGTTTGTTATTACTAAGTTTAATGCTAGATGAAATCGTGTCAATGGAGGCAATAGCTAACATCTGAGAAAACTCTACTACTGGAGTTTAAAGTCAAATATCATAACAAGCATTAAAATTTATCCATAGGAACAGGTGATCCCACGGATCATTACCAATCCTTTCCATCCCAAAAAAAATCTGAGGCCCATAGTTTCGCCCTTAGATTGACTGATAGAAATCAGTTGAGTACTCATAATTCTATTCATGATCTCTGACATCTTTAATCAAGGGCCAAAGTGGCAGACAGGCTGAGCCTACATCTATACCAGAACAGGCTCACAACATCCCAAATCAGTTTGCCATGTTCAGAGCTTTTCAACAATGTTTCTAATCGGTGAAAAGTTTTTTAGTATAAATATATACATGTACATGTATCCATTTATGGGAAAGGAGTATTATTAAGTTATACTGTATATGTTTTTTAAGTGTGTATCAATATGAAGAAATATTTATAGTTGTAAATGAAGAAAATGAGAAAAGTTTCACTGGGGCGTCATGAGAGACATTAAACCATTTTAGCAGTAACGATGCTACCTATAACTACTTTACTTGGAGGGCCTATCAATTTTCAAGCCTATATTAATTTGTTTCTATAAATTAAGTCTATACGACACTACTTTCTCTCTGCAAATTCACTAGTGCCACAATCCTTGAAGCTCTGGTTATTTTATAATTTGCACAATAGCTATTTCTCTATAGCAAGTGTACTTGAGTTACTTCGTATATTGTTTGTCATTGAATGTCTTTAGAAAGTTTTTACTTAAAGCACTCACACTTCTTTAATTCAAATATATTGTCACTGAAAATGTGTGAATTAAATGAACCAAATGTACTGTTTGTTTGTAAACCTTGTCCAGACCATTATCCAAGAGAAACTTTAGCATCATATTGAGAGGTAGATATCTAGCTTTATCAGAGGACACATTCAGAAGTTCATTTTTCAGTTGTACACTTTTGAAAAGTGGACTCATTTTCAGGAGGTAAAACTTTTTGGACTACTTCAAGTAGCATATTCAAAGTCTTCATGATAAGAATTTCATAGTAATTCAACTTGTGTTATTTTAACTTTGATAATTACTTTTGTTAATTTCTGTAATCACTCATATTTAATTTATTTTCTTGTAATCACGGGGTGATCCTCCAACCAGGAGAATACAGTAATTCCTTTAATTTTAGTAGTATCTTAAACCTTGGGGTCAACCCCGACAAAGCCTTTTGAACATTGTGAGGGTCTCTATCTGTGCTGAGTAATATCATAGGCAAAAATGCAACCCTCTGTGGAGGCAGGTATCGTGTCCAGCATATCACTTAGTGCTATGTTGAATAAGATTCTGCTCCAAACAGAACCCTATGGCATACCACTAGTAACCTTTACCTCTTCTGAAAGTGAGTTATTTCCTTTATATCTAATTGATCATTTATTAGAAAACATTTCAAGAATTTCAGCATCTTCCCCTTAATTCCAAGCATCAAGCAAAGCAAGATTATTGTGGAGTGGGGGATTCTATCGAAGGCAACCTCCAAGTCAATCATAACCGCAGCTGTTACAGCCTTATCAGCAAAACTACTATAAACTGATTCTGTAAATTGCAGAAGTGCATTAACACTGAGTCTCTTATCTCTCTATCCATATAGCTTGCAATGCAACTTTTATTCACTTTCTAATCTCCAGACCAGCCGTTTGTTGATGATTCTTTCCACAAGTTTCGCCTGGCAAGATTTTGGAGCTATAGGTCTGTATGAATTTAGTAGTGCTGGTTTTTTTTGGACTTTAAGATGGGAATTATAGTCACAATCTTCCAGCTTTGAGGGATGTTTCCATATACCAGATATTGTTGAAATGAGAAAAGACCCGATGATATAGCTTTGAAGTCAGGTTCGACAGCCTGAAGTTGTGAATGTTATCCTCTCCAAGGACAATGTTGCGTACTTCAGATACTGCTTGCAAAAGTCCATCTATTGTCAATTAAGAGTCTGCTATGTCTCTGCGTAGACATAGAAGGTTGAGATTACGTGAAAGGTATTGTTCTTGCAGAGTCAGGACTTTTGAGTAAGATATTGCAGATGTTGACCTCCCAGCATAAACCAGGTTAAAACAGTTAAACATCTCTTTACTCTCTCTTAAAATTTGGTTGTTTTGGGTTGTGATATAGTCTATTTTGGCACTATGTATTCCCTCGATACTCTTGAATCTCTTCCAAGCAGAAGAAGGTGTATTAATATAGTTGACAAACCCTCTCCGGTTGTTGAGCTTTGCCTGTACCACAGATCTCCTGCACACTGCATTTAGATGGCTCAACACATTTCTACTTTCTGCATCTCTATTCTTCATCTACTGTCTTCGAGCTATTTGTCTTTTGGTTTAGTGAGATCATCTGTCCACCAGATGTCCATTGAGCGTGTTTTCTATTCATTGTTTTGAGGATGCTTCCTTCAGCTGCAAATTTAATTAAATTTTCTATGTTTATTTGTTGATCTGAGTCCTGAATCTCATATTCATCAAGCTTTTTCTTAAACAAATCCGAGTCTACATTCTTGATCTTGTATTTTAAAGGCTTTGGGTCCTTACCCTCCTTGGCTGTTCTTGAATGGTGTATTTTGAGGGAAAGTGATCACTGCCTAGGTCAAGTCTTACGCACGAGGTCTCCACGAACAGAGCCATCCTTGCAGACACAGTGGGGGGGGGGGAGATCTAAGTGATCTCATGCTTGAAGATTGGTAGGTAGGATTTTTGTTTTTATTACAAAGAGTCATCTTTGGTCCACTAGTCAACTACTTTCCCATTATAATTCCCTGGTCCTTTTTTCCAACGTGATGTTTAGCGTTAAGGTCACCAATGATAAGAAAGTTCCACGTCTTTGGAGGGATATTTTCCAGTTCATACAGAGTTACGCCCTGGCTGGAAATAAACGAATTTATAGTAGTTATTTTAAGTGCCTTGGCGATGAATATTTTTACAGAGATAGATTCTAAGTAGCTCATTGAACCTGGTACCATTTTCAACATTCAGAGATTTTTGAACACCAAACACCTCCTCTTTTACGGGAATGAATGATTAAACTGAAATTAATTTTAGGATGAAAGAGCTAATTGTGTAACAAAAAAGTCTTCTGGAGGCACATTATCCTGGCATTTGTGTCTTCAATCTCTTGTTTTAGTTTGCTGTTTTATTTCTTATGGTTCTTGCATTCCACTGCAGAATACTAATGCCGCAAGTGTCTTCAGATATCAGTGGATTGGTATTTTGTTCATTTTTTCTCCTTCATTTATGGAAATTTGTCCTCATGGAGATATTTAGTTTACTTTGCAGGCCACTATTTGTGCAATAAGTATACAGGTACAGTAAGTTTGTCTCTAGTATCTTCTGCAGTTTTTCTTCAGGGGCACCAATCTTCTAGCTGCTCACCCCTCTTTATCTCATTAATAAATTACTATCTATATTTATCTGAACTCTTACTTTTTAAGATTGCCAGGATAACTCTATAAAAATACTTTTAATGTTTTGTGATTTGTACGATTTGATAGCTTTAATCTTGTCGGTAGTTCTAAGAAGAACTCTTTAGTTTATTTCTAATCATAAGATTTATTTACTTGTTGCTGAGGGCTGAAACTCATAGATGAACAGCTAGTGCTGGCGTTCAGTTCACTGTATTATGAAGATGTGATGAAGCTATTCAGTGGCAGGACTTGGACCAACCAGCTCATCACCATATAAAAGATTTGGAATATACTTTAGTCTTATAGTAGTTTCCTGAATAAATTTAATGTGTATCAAAGGAAGTGGAATATTTTGTTTCAGAGCACAAAACTTATAACTTAGATGAAAGGAATGCATATGCATCTCAGAGTGATTATGGTGTAGAATCGAAAGCTAACAACACAAGTGAAATTCGTTATTTTCTGGCTGTTCTTGGTTTATTTATGTTGATTTGGTGAGTAAAACTAGAATGTGTAGATTTTGTTGTACATAACAAGATGCAAAACTATTATATTTTAATTTACCAATTTTATAGTTTAAGTAAATTTCTGGAAAACTTACTGAGAGATAATGTTTTTGATTATACTAAGAGGTCTTTGTCAGTGTCTAGGTTGACTTATGGGAGTGACGTTGAGTTAGTTGAAAGCTGTTTTAATTGTAGGTTTTTTTATAATAAGATAAAATGGTGTATGTGATTTATATTCAGTTTTATATCGGACAAAATCAAAATACAACCAAAACCTCAATTTACCTCAAAATTCAAAGCATACCAGATTTTTTTAAAATTTCATTAACCAAACAATAAAAAAAATAATGTAGACAAAAACACACCTTCAACATTTGTAAAAAACCAACAATGACAGACACACGGTTCCACAAAACTTCAAACCACCCACTCCAACATTAACATGGTACCTTTAGATTCATTTAGCCTGTGAAGTTTAGTGCAAAAATGCTGTTGTAGTACATTTTTCATAAATTTTCTCAAATAATAATTTTGACAAGGTGTTAACTTGTTAAGTTCAAACAAAAAACTAAAAACTGTTTTTAGGAGGCTACCTAAAGCTTGACATAGATATCTTCAGTTTCTAGGGATTTTGTAATAGGTCTATAATAGTAATGCAGACATGAAAAGCCTAAAACAATTAACTGATTCCTAACATTTAATTGTGTGATGCCATGGTATTTTTATGGCTTTATTGGAGTACCCTAATAAAGTTCTGTTTTAAGTTACATTTTTGTCAGAGATTGTTTCTACTTGGTATAAAACTAGAAATTATTATTTTATTAAATAAAACTTCATGACAAATTATTTTTGTAATAATCTTTTCTGAATATGATTTCTTTGCAATTGAGATGCACATAAGAATTTAAACAAAAATAAGTTTATTTGTGATGAAGTGGTTTCACTCATTTAAATTAATGCTTTAAACAGCATTGGGAATTCTAAAAAACAAAATTAAAAATCTTACTTTAATCCCAAATACAAATTTAATGGCAAAACACTTCTTTTAACAAAATGTTAAAGGTTGTCATTACAGTAGTATCACTGGAAATAAAGTAGCTACTGAGGATGTAAAACCACTTTCAGGGCATCTCTGCATATACTTACTTCGAAAGAGAATGAAATTATATTAATTTATTTAGTTTATTGAGCTTTGTGACATGTAGAAATGGAATTAGGTTTCTTCAGATTACAAATAATATTAGCTTTAAGTTAGTCGTAATGGGTATTAAATTTGTTTAAAAACACAGACCACATATAAGAAGGAAAAACTACATTAATTTCTTATTATTAGACATTTTTGTCTTCAGTACATATAAAACTACCTAAATAAACTATACTCTATAAAACAGTTTTAAATTGTTATTTATTTGCAATTGGTTCATTTTCTTATCCTTATTTTGCATGAGAATGTTATTAATTTTAATTCGTCTTTTAATCAACATTTTAATTTTGTTTAGTAATATAATTATAAAATATAATGTCACTTTACAGCACTGGACTTACAAATTATTCACAGTGTAACAACTATGCAAAAAATAAATAAGAGTTTTTATAATAGTCTGTCTACACATCGTTTGGCAACACTGAAAATGTTCACAAAAGCACTCAACTGTTTAGTTTTTATTGCAAATCTATTTTTCTAAATACAAATACTTTTCCACTTGTTTCAGTTTCATCATCACAGCCACAATGTTTTTCTTACATCACCATAGAAGAGACAGTGACCATATTTGCCCCAGGTAAATGAGTTTCCCACATTTTAAAGTTCTTTTCATAATTTATTACCATTTTCAATCAAGGATAATAGCTTTGGTGATTTTTTGTAGCAAACAATTTAACAAACGATTGGATGTACAATATGAAACGATTATAAACTACTGGACACAAGAAATGGGTTCCAACTCATCTCAGTTTATACAAATCCCAAGGTAATATAAAAATTGCTTAAATTATTCATAGAATTTATAACTTTAGAATTGGTTTCTTCAATCTAGTGTTTATCCATGCAGTAGCTATCTAGTGCCAGGTGATTCTTGCAATGCCAAATTTTGTCTCTACTCTCACAGAAAAATCATTGTGGCATTACTAATGCATTGTCTCACTTGTTCCAAGCCTTGTTCCTTTCTTGGTCTCATTTCTTTCACATGGTATTAGTAGAGTAATTAGGAACGTTTATTACTCACAAAAGACATACCCTAATATTTTGTTTTATGAACATTTCCCAAGAGAATTGAAAAATAATCAAGTTCATTAAATCATCACCTTCTCTGATTTTACATTATTTCTTTCCATCCTCACATTGAAATACCTGTACACACTAACACACATTAGAAGTAATAATGGTTAAAAATGTTCTAATAGTAGTATATAGGTAAATCTCCATATTTTTTGAGGAATGGCACAAGGAGAAAATTTTTCTAATTACAATGAAAGCTTTTCTTATCTTGTCAAATACTTATGTGTTATTACTAAAGTAACATAGTAAAAATTATATGTATGACAAAATATCATTTTGTATTGTTAAATCTTGAAAGTCCTTTAATAAATATGAGGGCTATTCAGAAACTAACCACCATGTATGCCTAGCATGAAAAGTAGTGGGGGTAGCTAGCACCATGTTGAACACTGGTGTGCGCAGTGGTTCAGTTAAAAGCCTTCTAACTGTGCAAGGTGGAATGTTTGCACATTCTCTAGTTATAACCCCAAAACATGAATGTCGTAATAGAAAATCCTCCTAAGTGTGAAGTTCAAGGTGTTATAAGACATCTTTGGGTGAAACACCGCTCACCAGCCAAGACTCATCGTAAATTGAGTGTGGTTTATGGCTTAACCATTATGAGTAAAGGTGCAGTCTGTCAAAAGGTACGATTTTTTTAAAATGGAAGAACAAACATTTACGATAATAGAAGAAACAGTAGGTCTTCTCTTATCAATGAGTTCTGCTGGTCTTCTCTTATCAGTGAGTTCTGCTGGTCTTCTCTTATCAGTGAGTTCTGCTGGTCTTCTCTTATCAGCGAGTTCTGCTGGTCTTCTCTTATCAGTGAGTTCTGCTGATCTTCTCTTATCAGTGAGTTCTGCTGGTCTTCTCTTATCAGCGAGTTCTGCAGACTTTCTGTTTCAGTATGACTTTGACGGGGAAGAATTTTTGAACAAGATTGTTACTGGCGATGAGACTTAGGCGGCCTAAGTGATTACTGAGACAAAACAGCAGTCAATACAATGGGGACTAGCAAGCCAAAAAAAACCTGTCGAACTTTGTAAGGGAGGAAAGTAAAGGCTACAGTTGTTGGGATGCGAAGATCATTCTAACTAAACACTTTTAAATGTTTATACACTTGCCTGTAGTAGCACTTTTATGTTTGTTGAGGACGGCCGGAAGATGTGTCCCATTGTCAACTCAGAAAGTAACTGATCTCAAGGTTTATGTAGGTTAGGGTGTTAGGGTGGCGGTGGGATATTATTGTGGTGTGGGTGTATTTAGTGAGTATTAGGAGTTATGATGTCAAAAAGTGCGTGCGAGTTGTAATGTAATTGTGTATTGAGTATGTGTGTAGGGTGTAGTTTGAAGTGTCTGTATATTTCGTATTGTATCAATACACAATTACATTACAACTCGCACTTACTTTTTGACATCATAACTCCTAATACCCACAAAATACACCCACACCACCATAATATCCCACCCCCACCCCCTAACACCCTAACCTACATAAACCTTGAGATCAGTTACGGTCTGAGTTGACAATGGGACACATCTCCTGAAACGGCCGTCCTCAACAAACAAAAGTAAGTGCTACTATAGGCAAGTTTATAAACATTTAAAAGTGTTTAGTGTTAACTAGTAGCTCACGTGAAGATGGAATCAACAAATATTAATGATCATTTTAACTGATTGATTTTATAGATTTTGGTACAGCCATCATTTTTGCAGTGTACTGTGAAACTTTGAAAAGACTAAGAAAGTGATCCAAAACAAGCGTCATGACCTTCTGACATGTGGTGATGTGTTTGTGCATGACAATGAAAAAGCGCACACAGCTCGAAGAACAAATGGCAAAGTTCAAATGGGAATCTTTTGACCATCCACCTTAAAACCCAGACTTGGCTCGCAGTGATGACGAGAAGCTTCAAAACGCCAAGAATGAAGTCTACATTCACAGACAGCAGATTTTTACACAGAGGGTATTTATAAGACTGTTCCAAAGTATTACAGTATTACTAAACTAACATACACCATCGAAACAGAACAACAAAACTCCCTCAACTTCTTAGACCTCACAATTAAACGAACAGACAAACAAACACATAAATTCAACATATACCGAAAACCCACCAGTACTAATACGACCATACACAGTTCCTCAAACCACCCACACCAATATAAACTAGCTGCTTACAACACCATGATATATCGCCTGCTTAAAACACCGCTAGACAAAGATGAACACTACCAGGAGTTAAACACCATAAAATATATAGCGCAAACAAACGGATACAACCTAACAATGATTGATAAATTATACGACCTCCAAAAAAATAAATATAATAACCCAAATACAAACACACAAGATGACAATTCCATAAAATACTTATCAGTACCATATAGATCATCCAAAACCCACAATCTAACCAACACATTACGAAAATACAACTACAAAATAGCTTACTCCACACACAACACTCTCAACAAACAATTTAAACCCAACAACAAAATCAACGGCATTTACAACACTACTGGAGTTTACAAACTAACTTGCAGTTCATGCCCCAGTTTTTACGTAGGCCAGACAGGGAGGTCATTCTACACACGTAACCAAGAACATATAAAAGCACTAAAAAACAATAACTACCAATCAAACTTCGCCGATCATGTGCGCCGAAAGTGTGATAACAATATCATTGAATCTACATCTACTATTTCAGTACCCTTGGTAATTTTCCCTTATAAATAGTATCTGTAATTATTACAAGTTTTTGCTTTATTTCAGAACCCATATTGAGGGGAAAACACTCTGCAATTTAAAAGGGATGATAATAATTCACAGTTTCCCAAAGAGTTCAAATGAAGTTATGGAACATTTTAAACATGAAGATATTTCAAAGTACTTTCAGGTACTCATTTGCTAAATAAATTATTATAGCTTTAGAAATAAATCAAATTAGTAATTTCATGTATATAGTTAGTCTAAGAAAATTAGGTTATTTTGTCAGTTGATAGAAATGATAATATTTTTTAAAACAAAAAAAACTTACTTATTTTTATTAATATTTACAAGGTATATCTATATACAAGGCCAATTCATAAACTGTGCACCGTGATAATGTACCTGCACACACTTCAATGCTTGTTGGTGGTTTTTGTGGGAAAACCACATTATAATAATGCCCCAGTATCCATATTTGCCTGATATTGCTCAATGTGACTTTTCCTCTCCAAAAATTAAAACAATTTTTTTTTAAGGCCATAGGTTTTACAAGTACAGACAAGATTAAAAGCACATTACTGACAGAGCTAATTGCTATATTAAAGATCAAGTTCCAAAAGTATTTTGGGAACTGAAAAAAAGTACTGGCATAAATATATAAATTCTTATAGAGAGATTACTTTGAATGTCATAACATAGCAGATGAAGAAATCAAATTTCTAAAGTTACAGAAATTTTGTTATTTTGCGTTAATAGTACTGTTGGTAAACATGCCTTAAATGCATTTGTATACTGTTAGCCTTATTGGATTAGTCTAGAGCAGTTAAAAAGATTACAGGTGTTTTTCTAAAAGTCAATTTTTGATTTGTTGTAAAAATGTATCTAAGGATTAGAATAAAATTTTGCTTAAACGTAACACAGATTTAAAAAAGTTGAATGGTAAACATGTCTTAAATGCATCTGTATACTAATAGCCTCATTGGATAATTATTCTAGAGTGGTGAAAAAGATTACAAGTGTTTCCCTACAGGGGGATTTTTGATTTGTTGTAAAAATTTATCAAAGGATTTGCATACAATTTTGCTATAAAATGTAACAAAGATTTAAAAGTTCTAATTGTGAGTCCACTGTGGGTGAAACTAGGGTTTATGAGTGGTATAAGGGTTTTCAAAGATGTCCTTGCAGCCTCTTATTTATTGCTTATTTCTTGCTACATTTATTTTAATCCTGCCAAAAACCAATTCCGGTAATCATCGTCAATTAAGAGTAGTATCAAAAAACACTTTCAGATCCAAACAAAATTAAATGACCCAAATAAATACATCACAACAAATGAACAACAATGAATAATTGTTAGTAAAAATGTAACAATAAATATTAATGAACATATAACAATTACTAAATAATAAGAATAAAAAATCTATAACAAGTTTTCAACACTTAATAAATTAATCACTTAAACAATAGTTTATGACTATCTGAACTTCAAATTTAGTAAATTTGTTAAAACTTACTGAGACAGAACGTTTTCGGTCGCTATGTGCCGATCTTCATCAGTGTCTTCTGCTTAGAGATGCTGGGTCAAGCGGTGACGGTTTTAAAGGTAGGTTTTCGATAGTATCAAAGAGTATGTGTGATTTGTATTGTGTTTTTTCGTTTAATATGTTTGTACTTTGTGTTTTTGTGTGTCTGTAAATTTCATATTGTTCTAGTGTGTTGAGATGTGGTCCTTTTTTGTTGATGTATAGGCATTTTGTTATATTTTCTGTCTAAGTAATTGTAAACCAGGCATGGTTTTTTTATAACGTTTAGCTATTTTCACACTTCAGTTTTCTAATTATGTCTACTTTGATAAAAAACTGTAAGTATTACTGATATGTTTGTCTACAACCCCGTTTCCACTTTTTGTCAATTATTGCAGCTATCTCTAGTTAAACTGTGAAATGATGAGCTATTGTTTTATTAGGTATGCAGGTACATTTTCTATTGATAAACAATTATAATTTCAGCACTAAAACTTGAAAATGCCCTATACAAATATTTTTGTATTCACAAATACACATATATTGTTAAAAATTTTTACTTTAGAAAAACAATTCATTTTTGCATTCAAAATGATAAAACATGTAAATAAACTACTATAAGCATTGAACAAAAAATTATTTTATAAACAATTATTGTGTAACTGAGTGAAAACCATTGAACTTGCTGACATGTTTCACTGACGAAGCCGGCCCGCTCTCTGTTGTTTCAAATCGCGTCAGCAAGTAAGTTCAAAAGTTTTCATTCAGTTATGCCGTAATTATTTATAATTTAATCAGTAATTTGAAGATGATTACAAGCTATTTTGAAAAATTATTCACTAATAAAGGAATAGAAAGTAAGTTTTACATCTGTTTGTTTTTCTTTCTTTTAGAATTACTTTTATTTAATATGACAGCCTTATGTAAAATAGCCAAAATTAGATACACAATTTTTAAATTGAGAATTTTTTTAGGAGAACTAATACTTTTTATGTTTGTTCCAGGACGTAACAATTGTAATACACAAAAATGTGTACAAGACATTTATGGAATGTAAGGTTTATTAATCAGAACATAGTAATTAAAATATAAGTAGTGTAATTAAATATTATCAAAGGTGTAGTGCCTACATATACATTTTTTTTAAATGAAGGAACGTATTTCAATAAGGTAATATTTAGATGCTTTTATTGAATATTACAGAAATAGTACTGTATGTTATACAAGAAAATATTTATATCATTTTTGTGATTCTTGTAATAGTCAGCCCTAATTTTACACAATTTAGAATGCACAGTCACTAAATCTAATGGTATGTCTACTGAATTTGCATTTGTGTAAAAGTTACTATTGATTTGTAGACACTCAACTATATTTATATCTTGCTACAGAAATTAACCTAATGGCTAGACAGTTCTCTATAAAGTTTGATTTTCCAAAGTTGTTAAACTATGTCTAAATAGATGTCTGTTTTTGAATAATTGTTTTGCCATTGACTATTTGTATAAAACAATAAGTATACAATTGTAATATAATACATAATTTCTTACATACCTGTATGCAATTTCCATATTTACAAAAATATGTCTTTGTTTAAAATTATGAATCTTTTATGAATAATTGTTTTACTATCAAAGGTTATGAAATAAAAACTTTATTTTAATTAAATATGGTAAGATAAAAGATAAGAAAATAACATACATATTTCCCATAAAATACCTAACAATACCATACAGATCATCCAAAACCCACAATCTGACCAACATATTACGAAAATACAACTACAAAATAGCTTACTCCACACACAACAGGACAATCCCATAAAATACTTATCAATACCATACAGATCATCCAAAACCCACAATCTAACCAACACATTACGAAAATACAACTACAAAATAGCTTACTCCACACACAACAGGACAATCCCATAAAATACTTATCAATACCTTACAGATCATCCAAAACCCACAATCTAACCAACATACTACGAAAATACAACTACAAAATAGCTCCACACACAACACTCTCAACATACAATTTAAACCCAACAACAAAACCAACGACATCTACAACACCACTGGAGTTTACAAACTAACTTGCAGTTCATGCCCCAGTTTTTACATAGGCCAGACAGGGAGGTCATTCTACACACGTTACCAAGAACATATAAAAACACTAAAAAACAATAACTACCAATCAAACTTCGCTGATCATCTCAACTCCACAAAACATGACTACATAGACATAACATCTAACCTACAAATTCTTCATAAACAACACAGAAATAACCAACGCTACACAACCGAACAATACGAAATATACAGGCACTTCAAACTACACCCTACACACATACTCAATACATAATTACATTACAACTCACAGGCACTTTTTGACATCATAACTCCTAATAAACACAAAATACACCCACACCACCAAAATATCCCACCCCCACCCTAACCTACGTAAACCTTGAGATCAGTTACGGTCTGAGTTGACAAAGGGACACATCTCCCGAAACGGCCGTCCTCAACAAACAAAGTAAGTGCTACTATAGGCAAGTTTAAAACATTAAAAGTGTAAGAAAATAATTGTGTATTATTATACATTTATTAAAATGTATAATAATTTATTAATTATGTTTTAAAAATATAATTATAAAGAGTTAGTATTTTTTTCAGGACATGCCATTGATTTACGTTTGGGGCCAAAACAAGAACTGTTTTAAATAAGCACAAATGTTTTGTTCTAAAAGAAAAAGTACTCTATTTTGTTTTATTCAACCAATGTAGATATAGATTAAACTTAGACTAGTTTGGATATTAGCACTTTTTACCCATAAATTTTATGTCTTAATGGTTTTGTTAAATATGTTTTAGAATGTATGGTATTTAAAGTGTATGTAAATTGTAAAGGTATGTTATTTGTTTTAATTTTATTTGAAGTTCTGCTTATTTTACATGTATTGTTATTTACAACTCTGTACAGTAATATAAATTATTTAGAAATGATTTTATAAAGATGGATTTTTTTATTTTGATACCTAATTTACAAACAGTCACACATTTGACACCTATAATTAACCATACATGGTTTGCATATAGTAATTAGAAAAATTAAAACAAGATTCTCAATAAGCGAAATAAAGATTAGGTTTATGTCAGGCATGACCTCTGACTCATAATTCTTTCCATTTCATACACCGGGGAGTTTTATATCTTCTACTTTAATCCCACAAATAAATTACTATTCTTTCCCTTACTGCGAAGTTCAACTTAAAATAACCACTTAAACTATAAGTAAGAAGAGTCTCTTTGATGGAATACCCAACACCCAACTACAATATTGAAAGGTAAATCTGTAGTATGTGCTAACATTCAGAAACATGTGAGATATTAACATAGAATCAAATGGATGCAAACTTAAAAGAGACTAAATATATAATTATAATTTTTGGGAGGAAGTGAAATCTGCACCATAAGTTTGAGACAAATATAATTCTTGTTACATTCTAATTAGGGAGTTGAGTTTCTTTGGAGCTGATATGGTTCCTATTGAGCTGCAGATTAAGTCAAGAATTGTGAAATTCTGAGAAGGAAGCTCCAATAAGAACAAAAATACAAAGAGCTCACAAGAGCAATGGCACTGTATATGAGGAAGGTTAGATGAACAAAACTTTTTATACTTGTCTAGGATCAAGGACTAACATGGAGTATGTCTTCTATCTTAACTTTATGTCATATCTAAGATGGTTTTGCATGGTTTATGATGACTATTAAGCCTCCGCCGGTCGCGTCTTACATTTTTACATTACTGGTCGTGTGGAGCATGGAGTGCCGCCCATCATTTTTCGCCTATTTCAAGTGGATATTTGGTAGTAAGTGATTAAATTTTACAACTTTTTAAAAAGAAACCTGTTTTAATATACAAGAAAAACAACTTTTTACAATAACTTATTTTGTTAAAAAAAGGATAAAAACTTTTACATTTCTTCAGTTTTACTTTCTTGATTTGAACAGTCATCACACTTGATTATTTTTTTAGAATGGTTTTTACAAATAGTTCTGGTGCATTCTGAGCAACGCACTGTGGTCTTTGTATTTCGTTTTCTTGAACAGCAAACACATCTTCCAGATCCAGTAGCGACAAGAATATTTGATACCACGTCTCTGTATTGACTAAAGGACAGCGCTATGTCTTTGGGCCGTTTTTTATTTTTGTGCCTTTTCTTTCAGGTGATCTTCCATGAGTGCATGAGAAAGGTCTTTCACGATTTCTTTTCTCCTGTTATTACTTTCCAGGTTGTTAAATTTGTAAATTACAAAAGAATTTATTTCCGCGATATCCAAGTGTCTAAAAAAAAGTGGCATTGGCCACAGTCTTGTTATTCAAGAGGTTGAGTACATTGAGGAAAGCTGATCAACTGTATCGACTCCGCCCTTTGTTGAGTTGTAATCCATTATGGGTTCTGGTTTTCCCGTAATTTCATTTATGGCTGCGTCGTCGTGCATAGACGAAAGTAATCAAACAATTTTATTTATTTATTTTTTTTGATGAAATGACATAACCACTAACTCATCCTGAAATCCGAAGATGGAACTACCTATTTCTCTTGATTTACCAGCCTGAGTAAACAGTAGTGGGTTTTCCCGTTTATTTTTTTTTTTTAGAGTCCCGAGAAAGGTTAGACCATTTTTAAAAATATGTTCTGCCAATGGAATGCTGGTATAAAAGTTGTCGGTTGTAACATTTCGATTTGAGCGTTTAATAGGTTCAAAAAGCCTGCCAACAATATCAAATGGAGAATTTGACTTGAAAATGGTCGTTTCCCACAATATATTTCAAAGTTGTAGGTGTAATAGGTGCGACTATCACATAAATTTATTTGTTTTAAAACCAAATTATAAAAAATAATTGTGAAATATAATAATAATATACTTACATGACTGGTCGTGTGGAGTATTCTGTGCTACAACGAGGATGTGTCCGTGATCAAAGCCTGTTGGGAACTGAATTGAGATAAAACTAACCAAAAAAGATGATTCATTCTATTATCAATATAGTCAACAACAAATACTAGGAATGGCAAGTGCCTCCTTTCAAGATTGTAAGAACTGATAACGAATAGGTGAAAAGGCGGCACACAGTGCCGCCACGCAACCGGCGGAGGGTTAAATAATAATAACCTCTATAATAATAAATATTATACCATATATTAACTAAATTAATTTCATAATTATAAACATTTGGACTTCTAAAATCTATTTAATCATGACAGAACTTATTTATGAAATAGCGTAGTAAAGATTCCAGTCTGGCACCTGGTACATATACATATATTTTCAACAACTGTGTGCTAGTATTAGCAGTATCGTGTATATTTCTTTATTTCATTACAGTTTGTTAGTAATATACATTTTATTTTTAATTGATCATCAACCTAATTAAATTTATAATAAATATTATACCTCTATAATAATAAATATTATACCATATATTAACTAAATTAATTTCATAATTATAAACATTTGGACTTCTAAAATCTATTTAATCATGACAGAACTTATTTATGAAATAGCGTAGTAAAGATTCCAGTCTGGCACCTGGTACATATACATATATTTTCAACAACTGTGTGCTAGTATTAGCAGTATCGTGTATATTTCTTTATTTCATTACAGTTTGTTAGTAATATACATTTTATTTTTAATTGATCATCAACCTAATTAAATTTATAATAAATATTATACCTCTATAATAATAAATATTATACCATATATTAACTAAATTAATTTCATAATTATAAACATTTGGACTTCTAAAATCTATTTAATCATGACAGAACTTATTTATGAAGTAGCGTACTAAAGATTCCAGTCTGGCACCTGGTACATATACATATACTTTCAACAACTGTGTGCAAGTATTAGCAGTATCGTGTATATTTCTTTATTTCATTACAGTTTGTTAGTAATATACATTTTATTTTTAATTGATCATCAACCTAATTAAATTTATAATAAATATTATACCTCTATAATAATAAATATTATACCATATATTAACTAAATTAATTTCATAATTATAAACATTTGGACTTCTAAAATCTATTTAATCATGACAGAACTTATTTATGAAGTAGCGTACTAAAGATTCCAGTCTGGCACCTGGTACATATACATATACTTTCAACAACTGTGTGCAAGTATTAGCAGTATCGTGTATATTTCTTTATTTCATTACAGTTTGTTAGTAATATACATTTTATTTTCAATTGATCATCAACCTAATTAAATTTATAATAAATATTATACCTCTATAATAATAAATATTATACCATATATTAACTAAATTAATTTCATAATTATAAACATTTGGACTTCTAAAATCTATTTAATCATGACAGAACTTATTTATGAAGTAGCGTACTAAAGATTCCAGTCTGGCACCTGGTACATATACATATACTTTCAACAACTGTGTGCAAGTATTAGCAGTATCGTGTATATTTCTTTATTTCATTACAGTTTGTTAGTAATATACATTTTATTTTTAATTGATCATCAACCTAATTAAATTTGTAATAAATATTACACCTTATAAACTAAATTAATTTCATAATTACAAAGATTTGGACTACTAAAGTCTACTTAATCATGACGGAACGTATTCATAAAGGGGCCATTCCTAAATTACGTAACGCTAATACGGATCATTTTTAACCCCCCCCCCTTCTGTAAAATGAACTTTAGGTTATGTATAAAGTCAGGATAATATTAATTTAAACATAAAGATGTGATTTAAATGAATTTAAACACAATGAGATCAACTCATTTGTAACATTGTCTAAAGTCTATTCATCTTTTCACTGAGTAGTCATGAATGCCACGACAGATAACGCTGGTGCTGCGAGCTCCAGAAAAAGGTATGTATACATAATAAGGCTAATTTTAAAATAGAATAAACTCCACACATTGTTTACAAATACTACAAATTTCAAAAATTTATGAACAATTTTGTTTTCTCATGTTCGGCCCAGGGAATTCATAAGTTCATCAAACTTGCCCATGTACAGTAAGGCGTAATACACATTTTGTACCTCTCATGATGAGTCATGACCGAGTGTGACCAAGTTTCGGTGTACTTCTGAGTTCACTGGTTCAGCCTAAAAACATGTTACCATAGAATGTTAAAAAATATTGTTTCGTTAAAAACTGTTACTGGCGCTTTAGCTGATACGTGGAGATCTTGGTACACGCTGCCTGATTGTCGCTCTCTGTACTGCGGTGATACAGCGCTCAAGGTTCCTCACATTTTTTCTTCAATAATGCTAATTAAAAGTTTAATAGGATACTTTAAAAACGTGTTATTGTTGTAAATAGATTTTATTTGAGTTCATTATTAATAGTAAGTACATTTCACTCAGTAAAAAGTTAAAATAGGGCTAGTTTATTTATTAAATAAGAAAAGATTTTAATGTAGTCAAAACTGAAATTTCAAGTTACATAACGCTACTGAGTACCCACCTCTTCCTTCTGTAAAGGTATATGTAACCCACCTTCCGCCCCTGTGGAGTTACGTAATTTAGGATGGCCCCAAAGTAAATTACTAAAGCCCCTAGTCTGGTCCCTGGTACATATACATGTACTTTTAAAAACTGAGTGCTAAAATTAGCAGTATCTCATTACATACTTTTTTTTGTTACCGTTAGTTAGTAAAATACATTTTATGTTTAATTGATCAATAATCTAGTTAAATTTGTAACAAATATTATACCTTATATACTAACTAAATTAATTTTATAATTACAAAGATTTAGACTTCTAAAATCTAATAAATCACGGCGGAACTTATTTATAAAGTAGATTACGAAATCCCCAAGTCTGACATCTGGTACACATACCAATTTGTTTGTTACTGCTTGTTGGTAAAATACATTTTATGTTTAATTGATCATCAACCTAATTAAATTTGTAATAAATATTATACCTTATATATTAACTAAATTAATTTAGCTTTAATTATTACTTTAAAATAACAGTTTTTAGGTAGGAATGGGGGGGAAGAGAAAGGGGGGGGGAGAGAGAGAGAGAGGGGGAGGGAGGGAGATTCTACAAAAAGGCAGATACCTTTGTTATGAAGGAAGAAACATATAAGACCAGCAGTTTTCCATATATTACCAGGTCTAAAAAAGTTACATTTTTTTGAATGATTTCTTTACTTCGCTGAAATTGTAATACAATTTCATAATTACAAAGATTTTAACTTTTAAAATCTACTTAATCATGATGAACTCTTTCCTAAGTAAATTACTCCAGCCTCAATTTAACAATTGAGTGCTTGATAAATGATTACAGTAGAACCTCATCATAATAGACTAGTTGAGACTGAGTGTAGTCCAATGTAAAGCAAAAAGTTATTGTAAAATGGTTAAAATAGGATTAAAAATAGAGAAAAACTGTAAATGCTTATTGAAAAAATAAAATAATTAAAAACATGGGTAAGATTTACTTATAGGGAATTCAAACCGTCAATAAAATCAGTCTATGTGAACACTTTAAAAAAAAAATTCGATGAAAGCATTTTGAGGATGATTTCAGGAACAGAAACCAGTGACATTTTGAGTACAGTAGATTATGATTGCTTTTACAAAATATTTTTCAATATTTCATAAATTAGTATAATATATAGATCTATTAGTGATATGTTCTTACTAATTACAGTTCTTTTGCATTATTTAAGGTAGTTTTAACAGACTGACATTTCAAGACTATAACCTGTTGGGTACTACAGCACGATGAACAATAAGTATTTCAATTTTTTTGTTTAGCAAAACATTTGATAAATTACTATTATAATTATTAGTAATGCATTTATACTGTAGTGTATTTACTCTATTTTTAGTGTCTTGCACCCTATAAGACTCAACGGCTCTTGACAATAGGTATAAGGAACTCTGTGAGCACTGTTTAAGTATTGTGCCTGAGAGGTCTATACATCTCCTACTTACATGGATAGCTGATGGAGTGATCTATTTTCAAAATATAGTGATAAATGATGTTCAGTTTAATAGACTTTTATAATGAGGTCCTCCTGTATATTCTTTTTTTATGATCATTAGTTTACCTACATTTATTTCTAACTTTATAATGAGAAAGATTAGTTCTAAACTCTACTTAGTCATAAGAAAATATACAACTTTCTTTAGTGATCAGTTAAGAATATTAACAAATGCTTCAATTATTTAAAATTATTACAAATTTTATAATTCTATTCAAAATTAGGATTCTCTGTTTGATAAATTTGTTCATAAAGTAAATTACTCGAATTGTCAGTCTGGCACCAACAGATTGAGATTTCCATTAGATTCTACTGAATTCATGAATTTCTGCTCTCCTCCACGAATGCTTAGCTGTTCAAAATTTCTATATTTTCTTTCCTGAAAGCATAAATGACATGATTTTTTAGAAGTGCATACAATAACAGGTTACTTCATTTACTTATAAATATTGCAAACATATTTTTGAATATTCACCTTTGCTTAATGATCCCTTGAAGTCCTGTCTATTTTATTTGACAGAATAACTTCTAAGACATATGTTATATCGTTTAAAAGAATTAAATGTTATTGTCTTTATGTTGCTAAAGTATGTGTATTAAACTTGCTACTTAAAAGACCATAGATACTGAGCATAGCACACTCCTTGTGAGAATGTGCTCCCTTTTGAGCATATCATCACAAACAGAAACCAGTTATTTAGCTTTAATTATTACTTTAAAATAACAGTTTTTAGGTAGGAATGGGGGGGGAAGAGAAAGGGAAGAGAGAGAGAGAGAGAGAGAGAGAGAGAGAGGGAGGGAGGGAGATTCTACAAAAAGGCAGATACCTTTGTTATGAAGGAAGAAACATATAGGACCAGCAGTTTTCCATATATTACCAGGTCTAAAAAAGTTACATTTTATTGAATGATTTCTTTACTTCGCTTATAACTCTTGTATGCATACTATGGATGTACCTCAATGAGTTAACGTTACCAAAAATAACTTAACTTGTAATTACGAAATGTAAAAACCTTTACCTTTAGCATTGGTGCTCTTTCCCAGTTAGAATAGCCACAGTTTCCACAGTTTTGTAAAGGAATGATTTCAAGACTAACAGTGCGGTTACCACAATGACCACATTTAAAAAATCTCTTAACTGCTGTTACCACTTTAAGTGGATGTCCCTCAGACTTGCAAAGTTCCGAAGCGGAAAACCACTTGTATTTGCACTGAAAAAAAAATACAATCAAACACAAGTAATATACTTATCTAATAGTTTACAGAATACAGTTATTTCAGTGGAATGATTTAAAAATAGTAGGTTTGTTCAATATTTTCAATTCAACTTTGATTGTACAACTTAAAATTAATTTTACTTCCCAATCAATCTAAATATGTCTCACCTGTCATTTAGAATGTATAAAATAACAAACCTAGACATCTCAATTGCAAAAATTTAATTCTTTGCTCTACACGCTATCAGATGTTGCTTAAAACAACTTTGTTTCTATTAACACTTTGAAGCTTCTCCTTAATGGGCGCCCATCTCTATCTACCTGGAAATGTTTAGGTCAAATATACAAAATTCCTGACATAATAAATACCATATTTACAACAAATTACACATTTTTGTTAAGGGAATAAAACTAGCTTTCAGGAAATATATACATATGAATTGATTACTTACATATGGATAAGTACATATGCTCCTATGAAAAATGTATAAAAAGTCAAAAAAATAAAATAGCAATACCGTACATCACTGCACTTCACTAAACGTCATTTTACATGGGAATAAAAATAAATATTACATGTTAAATATCATTTTAAAGCTAAAAGAAAATGTAATTTAGAGATATTCTCTTTAGAATTTTGATAACTCTCTAAACTCGGGTCATTTACATTTTCATTTAGTTCATTAATAAAAAATATGTTGATTGTACCTTCGGCTAGATAGGTTTCACTGCCCTCGTCACTGTCTATAAGCAACATATCTCGTATTCAATCGCTTCCTAACGTGTCTTTAGCTATTATATCTATAACATAATACCCCTAACAATAAAAAGTAAATAAACTAAATAGCTGAAAGATAAATTTAAAATGAAAAACAACAAACTAAACAAAACTTACACAAACTACAAATTAAATAAACAAAATAACTGATTAACAATACTTAGAGCAAACAATAACAAATTCGAAATGTATGAAACTCACACTAATGAAACACTCACTATCTGATCAAACCAACATCTGTTAAACTAATGTCTAATAGCACTCGGTCGCCAAATTGGACTTCTTATTTAAAGTAGACTTCATGGATTGAAAATGAACGATCTTTAAATACCAAGTAGTTTCATGATGAAAAAACTAAACTAGTTGTGCCACCATTACTAAAAGTAGTGGTACATTTATCAAAAGTTACACTAAGCCTACGATCTTATTTTTGTTTTATCTGTAAAAAAATGAAGCAATTTGTCGACCTTATAAACTGGCTGAATATAAAGAAAATACTAATACTATGAACTTTAAAATATTTAATTTATCTTAAACTTATTTTAAGCTATATATATATATAGCTTACACACACACACACACACATGTGTATATATATATATATATATATATATATATATATATATATATATTTTTTTTTTTTTTTTTTTTTTTCCAGGCGAAAAACCTATCAAGGTTATCATCGCCTAACTAAAGTTAATTTAATTAATTATTTCAAAATAAAACTAACCAACTAAACAAAATAAATTAAAATAAATGTTTAATACTAAATGTAACTAAAACGAAAGAAACTAAAATTATACATAATTTAAATATTATTAAATAGATTAAGGTGGCGTAAGAAAGCGAGGACACGGTCGATAGCCGTGACATCGTCTCTTAAAACCACCTTTAAACTACCTCGAAGATCGTAACGTATATACAAATTTTCTCAACTCATTACAATCAAGCAGGATATGCTTGATTGTAATATTATTTCTACCAAACGGACATAATGGTGGATCCTCATGTCGCATCAACCATCCATGCGTTAACAAAGAGTGGCCGATGCGAAGTCGAGTAACCACCACTTCCTCCCTACGATTCCAACGAACAGATGTCCTCCATGGTCGGACGGTATTTTTGATGTCCCTCAGCTTGTTTCTATTTACATTTTGCCATTCTTCGTTCCAAACAGAGAATAGTGTAGATTTAACTTTGCATACAAAATCTGATGCCATCACATGTTGTGTCGATGGCAACATACCTGTAGCTAATTTTGCACCTTCATCTGCTTTAGTGTTTCCGAATATTCCACAGTGACCAGGCACCCAGAGAAATGACACCTCGACACCTCGTAATTGGAGCCTGTGTATTGAGCACAAGATGTCTCCAACTAAAGGGTTCTTAGTGTACATTTCTTGAATAGCCTGGAGAGCACTTTTGGAATCACAACACACAAGATATTTAGATTTTGCAGACGGAATTGATCTTAAAGCTTGGAAAATTGCATAAAGTTCTGCAGTAAAAACGCTACAGGCTGAGGGCAATCCGTAAGTGAAAGTTTGTCCTTCCATATAAAATGCACAACCTGTCCCATTGTCCAGTTTTGAACCATCTGTGAATATAGTCAGAGTATGTTGGTGAGTTTGATGAATCTGCAAAAACTCCTGATGATAAATAACGTCAGGAGTATTGTGTTTTAGGTACATGGACAATGAGAAGTCACATTTTGGCTTTTGTATTGTCCATGGAGGGATGTAGCATGATGTTCGTTCGAATATAGGTGGATGCTCTAAATTTAGATTCCTAAAAATGCGCAAAGTTCTTATTCCGAAGGGAGCAGTTGAACGTTAACGCACATTGTAACGATCCTCGAGGTGGTTATCAAAAACTGCTTTGAATGCCGGATGTTTAGGTTTACTTCGAAGACCAGTGTAATATGAAATTTGTAGCATTTGTCGTCGCATTGAGAGAGATGGTTCTCCAGCTTCAACTAGAAGGCTGGAGATTGGGCTTGATCTAAAAGCACCAGTAGAAAGTCTAAAACCAACGTGATGTATTGAATCCAGGAGTTTTAGAACCGTAGGTCGAGCAGATGAATAGGCTATACAGCCGTAATCTATGCGTGATCTTACAACAGCGCGATAAAAACGGAGCATACAGGTTCTCTCTGCTCCCCAATTTGTCCCACTAAGAACTCTCAACATATCCAATATCTTGCTGCACCGGGTCCTCAAATCACGCACATGCGGATTCCATGAAAGTCTTTTCTCCAATAAAAGACCCAAAAATCTCACATTATCCGCGGTTTGAAGCCGCGTACCATCAAGATAAAGAATAGGTTCCTGGTGTTGCCTGCGACGACTAAATGCTATACACTGGGTCTTCGAAGCCGAAAACTTGAAGCCCGTAGATTTGGTCCATTCTTGCAATTTATTAATGACTAATTGTAAGGATCTTTCCGCTGTTGCCATACTTCTAGCAGCCACATATATACAAAAATCGTCTACAAACAGGGAACAGTGGACCGGTGACTGTACGTTAGAAGTGACGCTGTTAATGGCAACAGCAAACAGCGTCACACTCAAAACGCCACCCTGTGGTACACCATTCTCTAGTTCGCAACGATCAGAATATATGCCTCCTAGACGTACACGGAAAGTCCTGTTATTCAAATAATTTTGTATAAAAGCAAGAATGTTACCTTGTATACCCCATGATTTAAATACGTTCAAAATTCCTCTTCTCCATGCCATGTCATATTCCTTCTCAAGGTCAAAGAAAACAGCTACCAGTGTTTGTTGTACGATGAAGGCATTCTGTATAGCTGACTCCAACAAAACCAATTGGTCAACTGATGAACGTCCTTGTCTGGAACCACACTGAACGTTAGAAAGAAGTTTGTTTGTTTCTAGATACCAGACAAGACGACGGTTGACCATCTTCTCCAGTAGTTTACATAAGCAGCTGGTAAGAGAGATGGGTCTGTAACTACTGGGATTAGTTTTGTCCTTTCCTTGTTTTAGAAGAGGAATTATTGTCGCTTCTAACCATGCATCGGGAAAACCCTGCTCCTCGAATATACGGTTGTATATCCGAAGGAGAATTAGTTTTGCCGACGGTGGTAGATTTTTAATCATGGAGTATACAATATCATCCGGGCCTGGAGCTGAATCCTTCGTTGACGAGAGAGCTGACTCTAGTTCGTCGATAGAGAAATCGATATTCAAACAAGAATCTCCAGACAATCCAACGGTGAAAGGTAAGGCTTCCTGTTTACGTTTGAACACCTGGAAAGTGTCCTTGTATGCAGAAGATGAAGAATGTTTTGAAAATGATAACGCTAGCACATTGGCAATTTCCTCAGAGTCCGTGGTCAAAACACCATCCGAATGCCTTAATGAAATTAATGGCATCGGAACGGAAATGCCACAGACTGATCGTAATTTCTTCCATACTGTGGATGGAGCTGTAGTTCTTGTAATTGAGCCAATGTACTGCGACCATGATTCTCGTTTACTTTGCCTAAATATTCTCCGTGCTTTCGCACGGAAGATTTTATATTTTTCCAGGTTTTCACTCGTTGGATGTCTCTTGAACTGGTTCAAAGCTTTTCTCCGTTGACGAAGGATCACAGTGCACTCATCATTCCACCACGGAACAGGTGGTCGTCGTGGTTTGGATGAGGTTTTCGGAATTGCCTTTCCGGCGGCATTCAAAACGGTTTTTGTAAATGAATTTACAATGTCGTCAATGGGAGCCAAGTAATCCACATCCAGTGATTCTAGATCTTGTGAAAATTGTTCCCAGTTGGCTTTTTTCAGGATCCAACAGGGATGTCGAACACAACAGGGAGAGGAGTCACACAAAGAGATCTCAATAGGGATGTGGTCACTACTGTAAAGATCAGGCAATGCTGACCATTTTAGCCTTGTAGCCAAGACAGGACTGCATAATGACAAGTCTACAGCTGTCCATCCACCTGTTGACGCTGCTAAATGTGTCGGAGAACCGTCATTTAGCAGGTATAAATCCAGTTCCGATCTGATGCTTTCGATCAGATTACCTCGCGGGTTGGATTCTGGGGAACCCCATGAAACATGGTGGGCATTGAAATCGCCCACTAATAAAAACGGAGTCGGTAACTGATTTATAAGGTCTACAAGATCTCTCTGTTGCAGGTTGTCACAAGGTGGGAGGTAGACACAACATAGAGTGAGTTTGTATGGAACAGCTGTTTGAATTGCTGCTGCTTGTAAGGGAGTTATTAAGTTCAGAGAAACGGCGTCGACACAGTCACGGGCTAGAATGGCTACGCCACCTTTAGCTCGATTTTCTGTAGCGAAGTCCGATCTGTAAACTGAATACTCCCTTAGATGGAAATTGTGCGATTCATGGAGGTGTGTCTCCTGAATACAAATGTACATAGGGGACACATCCCTTACAATTAATTTGAGATCCTCAATGTGACTTTTAACACCGTTAATGTTCCACTGAATCACGGATTGTTTAGGTGTGGACATCGTATTTTAGTGAAATGGATTCACCTGGCTCTCGTTGCTGTCATTGCAAATTCGCTGGCCTAGAATGTTGGTCGTTCCAGGCAGAGAGTCATCAGATTCCATCACCACTATTGTAGTGGTGGAATCTGAAGAGTTTTTTGACTCAGAAGAGGAGTTTGAAATGGTCCTCTTTTGAGTCGCTTGTGATTTTGCACCTACTTTCACAGGTGCAGCTTTGTTCTTATTTTTATTATTCGTATTAGGAGTTTTAACGTTTTTCATATTTGTCTCTAATAGTGTCTTACTTCTTATAATTTTCGCAGAGGTAACTGGCAATGGAGGTTTTTCCGTACATTCTACATTAGTCTTTGAGTTGGAAACCATGTTTTTAGTCACTAATGCTAATAACTGATTAAGTTGCTCAGTGAGAAGTTCAATTTTTTTATTTAGCTCAACACAGTTGGAACACAACTTTTCAGTGGTGGTAGCTGAGGCATAAGATTTTGTTTCAAGTCTAGGTTGTGTTGACTTGAACTTCTTTTTTGCTTCGTGGAAAGATGTTTTATCCTTTGCCATTATGCTGAGGATCGCTTTCTCCTCCTTGAACTTTGGGCAGTTAAAGGAGCGAGCAGGGTGATCACCAGCACAGTTTGGGCATTTCGGAGCACTTGTGCAAACCTTTTCTACATGGCCTTCAGATGCGCACTGTCCGCATACCTCTGGCTTGGAGCAAGAAGAGCTGACGTGTCCAAAACATTGGCATTTAAAGCACCGCCATGGATTGGGAACGTAGGGCCGAACAGGAAGCCGTTGATAGCCAGCATATAAATATTCCGGGATAGATGGTTTCCCGAATGTCAGGATTAATGATGTTGTTGGAACTCTCTGACCGTTTTCCATCCTCATAATTCGTACGACTTCAGTTACACCTTCCGATTCCAGTTCAGATCTTATTTCATCCTCACGGACATACAAAAGATCCCTGCATGATATTACTCCCTTTGATGAGTTCAAGGTTTTGTGGGGGGCCACCGAAACCTTGACCTGATCAAAGAAGGAGTTCATTTTTAATAATAGCTGTGACTGCTTCGAATTGCTTGTTTCTAACAGCAGTGTTCCATTACGTAACTTTTTTATGGAAGGGACAGGTCCTGCTGCACATCCAGTTATAGCCTTATTTATGAGAAAAGGCGATACCTTCGATAGATCTTTTCCGTCTTCAGCGCAGGAAACAATTAAAAACTTAGGCGGTAGTTTGGCTGATGCTACATGCATTTCTTTACTCGTCACTTTTACTTCGCTAGGCATCTTCGGGGAAACCTCACGACGCCTCTTTACACTACTCTGGTTGATTGGTTGGTTGGACTTTTGTTGGTTTTCCATAAATAGTTTTAAGCTAACCATCGTGTCAGGCGTTACGGGCGAGACTATGAGAACGGGTACACCCATGGATCACTTTCGATCATTTCCAACCCCCGGAACTCTGGGGCCCATAGTTTCCTCCTTAGCTCGACTGGATGGGCATCAGTCGAGAACTCGTAATACTGTGCACAGGCTCCGACACCTATGCACCGCGGACACTCCCTGACCAAGGACCGAAGTGGCTAGCGGACCAGCAACCGCGCATACGTCTTCGGCAGAGCAAGCTCACAGCAGCGTCCCAGACCAGAGTTTGTCAAGCTCTGGACTTTTCAGCACTCCCAACGCGCAACGGTTCTGACCAGTCAAAATTCCCTAAGAGAAGATGTAAGTGTTGAAATGTGTATAGATTGTGTTGGTGTGTGTACGTGTATGTGTATGCTTTGTGAGTGGTGTAGTGTTAGGCTAGGGTACCGCGAGGGACGCCAAATCCCTCGTAGGTGCGGCTAGTCCGCACCCCCCTGCGGTCATATATATATATATATATATATATATATATATATATATATATATATATATATATATATATATATATATATATATATATATATATACATATTTTGCGTTGTCCATTTTTTTTTTTCCGTTGCATTGACTTTATGAAGTTGATAAATTACTATTGTAAATACTTTTATCCACCACTAAGTGCAATAATTTTACCTTGTGATGAGGCATCTTTCGGTCAATGGTCAATATAAACATTTGTCAAACATTCTACAATGGTCAAGACCGAAAGGTGCCTCATCGCAACAAGGTAAAATCATTGCACTTAATGGTGGATAAAATTACTTACAATAGTAAATAGAAACACATAAAAGCACTTAAACAATGATATATTTCAACCACACAGTGGTCTTTGTCAATCAAAGAGAAAACACAAAAAGAAATATGAGAGAATGAAATAAAATAATTATAAATTGTATCACAGATTGTGTAGAGTAGAAATCAGATGTCACAGATGCACAGATTAAAGATATATATATATATATATATATATATATATATATATATATATATATATATATATATATATATATTTTAGGTTAGTTTTGGTTGGTAAAGATATTTAGATTTTTGGGTTAGAATAATTTTAATCTTGTTAAATTCACTGAACATTATAAACACAGAGATGAATGAGTAAATAAAAATGAATGATTTTAAAATATGTTATAGAATTAGAAACTTTTAAAAGAATTGGCTTTATAGGTTCTAAACACTCTTTATTTTCACACTGAAAAACAATGAAAATATTATGTTGATTTTAAGTGGGTTGTAAATGGTCAAAAGAATCATAACTTGAAATCACTTACTTTGATGCATTTCACAGCTTTACACTCCAGCTTAAATGTGGTAAGCATTTTTTCTTCTAATTGTTCCTTCTTTTCCATTTTATTATAATATTCTTCTAAATTCTTCTGTTCTGCAATTTCCAACAGAGCCTCATTCTGTGAAGTAACTTTCATAAGTTCCATAAATCTACTGGAAAGAACACTCCTTTCATCGTTTTGCCCTAATAAAATGCAATTGAGATTATTACAAGCATTATATTAATTTTTTTTAATAAAATGTTTCACTACATTTGATATAATAAATTGTTTTGAGTTTGGTATCCTTCATTTATTATTTACAAAATAAGTATACGTAACTTTCAAAGCACATACTATCAAAGAATTACAACAGAAGATGTAGGTTTGAACATATTTTAATTTTTGCAATATTTTACTCTTCATAGCTTCCTACTTGGTGTTTTTGCTGTGCACCATAAAATATTCTGTTGTCACTCAGTAGTTTGTACTTTTCTGCTACTTATCACTACTATACAGCTACAACCTTTTCCAACAAGTCTTTAGAATGTAAACAAAGAAAAATAATATTAATTACTTATATGAATACTGAATTGCAACCAGTAACGGAAAGAATTTCAGCTTTCCTCGACTCACACCTTCAACCCTTAGTAAAGAACCTTCTATCCCATACCCATGACAAAAATCACTACATAGATCGACTTTCACAAATATCTGTACCTCTACCGCCGATAACTATTTTGGTCACCATAGATGTCACCTCTCTCTATACCAACATCCCTCATGCACACAGCCTATCTGCAATAGAGAATTTTCTAAACAAACGCCCAGGCAAGCCTTTTCCCACTACACCTTTTCTTGTGAACCTGACCAGGTTCATCCTCGAGAAGAACAACTTTCAGTTTGAGGGAAGGAACTACCTTCAAATAAAGGGAACAGCAATGGGCACTAGAATGGCCCCATCGTACGCAAATCTGTACATGGGATTGTTGGAAGAAAGTTTTCTAAAGACACAAACACACCAGCCATTATGTTGGTGTAGATATATAGATGACATCTTCCTAATGTGGACACAAAGTGCTTCAACACTTAAAGCATTTTTAGATAGCCTGACACAATTCTCCACACTTCAATTTACCTGGGAGAAATCTACATCAGCCATCACCTTTTTTGGATGTAGAGGTAACACTCCAGAATGGAAATATCAACACAGGAATTCACATCAAACCGACAAACCACCTACAATATCTCCATTTCGACAGCAATCACCCAATAAACATAAAACGATCCATTCCATAAAGTCAAGCAATCAGGGGTAAAAGAATGTGTTCGAATGATAGGGAATTGGAAGATTTTAATAGAAAGATATCAACAGCTTCCAGAGAAGAGGATACCCAAAAAGACTCATTGAAAACCAAATTCATTCAGCACAATCCTCGGTTCACCCCAAACCACAAACAGAACAAAATAAACTGTCTTTAATAACAGACTACCATCCTGGTCTACATAAACTCAACAAGATATTGAGAGATGGCTTCAAAATTCTTCAAGCTTCAGTCCACACCAAAAATCTTTTCACCGATCTACCTCAAATTTGGTACAAGCAACCTCCCAATTTCAAAAACATCCTAGTACATCCTAAACTACCAGACCCTGATGCAGAGAAACTACACAAACTTCCTCATGGCTCCTTCCCATGCAATAGACCTAGATGCAAGACGTGTCCAATACACCCTCTCCAATACTCAGCAAATAGTTTCAACAGCCAAACAACAAAAATGGTCTTCAAAATACAGGGTCATCATAATTGTACATCTAAAAATGTCATATACCAGCTACAATGTAAATTTTGCTCAGCACAGTACATAGGCCTGACCACGGATGGTCTGAATATCAGAATGAATGGCCACAGACATGATGTTAAAATTATGAATATGGATAGACCAACAGCTCAACATGCTGCGAGTCACAACATCACAACTTTTGATGACTGCTACACCACAAAAATAATTAAATCACTCCCCCCTGATTGCAATCCCTCAGAACTGAGAAGATGGGAACTATCATACCACTGGTATACCAAGTCCAGAGAATCCTCTAACCTCAACATCACATAAATCCATTCACTTTTTTTCCTAATAGCCTCATCAGACGTTTCCAATCTCTTTTCCCCTAAGACTTATATAAACTATAATCACTCATATGCTCATGGAAACAATATATATATATATATATATATATATATATATATATATATATATATATATATATATATATATCTTTAATCTGTGCATCTGTGACATCTGATTTCTACTCTAGACAATCTGTGATTACAACTTATATTTATTTTATTTCATTCTCTCATATTTCTTTTTGTGTTTTCTCTTTGATTGACAAAGACCAATGTGTGGTTGAAATATATCATTGGTTAAGTGATTTTATGTGTTTCTATTTCAAGACTACAGAGTGGACTCTTACCAAGGTAAGTCTGTCAGTCTCCTAGTCCAAAAAATCTAAATAATCTTTACCAACCAAAACTAACCTAAATATATATATATATATATATATATATATATACACAGTCGAACCTCTGTATAACGAAGTCGATTATCCTGAGAAAAAATTCGTTGTAGAGAGGTATTCGTTATTGAGGGGTTGTGTTGTAAAGAATGCTCCCACCCCATCTTACGCATATCGCACTACCTGCTGTAATAAAAGAGATACAGATAATATTGCGAGCGTAGTTAGTGTAATAGGCCAATGTTAATATAGGATAATGTTTTATAAAGTCTCAATTTATTTGAAATGCAAGTTGTTAAAAATGTTTTATTGATGTTTCTTCATTGTATTAGATATCCACATTCAATATTTTTCATAGGGTCTACTCTGTATAGGCTATTATGATAAGTTATCTAATGCTTATGAAAACTTACTGGTAAATAAGTACACTCACCAATTCATTTTCAGGAAGCATGACTTGAACGTAGTGGAATTTAATCGAAGCAAACTCAGTAGGCCGTAATTTAGTAACTGTATTATTTATTAACCGTATTACATTTTTTAACACTTTCAACACGGCGGCGTAATTGGCGATCTCAATCAAACTACTGCCTGTTTTTCCTTAACTTCCAGCTCTGACGGCAGTGAAACGATATGCGGGTTGCATAGCCATCTAATTATCGACCCCGTTGTTTTCATCTCAATAATTTTATTTCTAACATATACATTTTTATTGGTGACATCAGAACAGTGTATTAGACTCTAAAATATTGTTTTATTTATCGGGTCACAATTTTAAAAAAAAATAATAATACAAATGATAAATTACTGTATGACAAATAAGAAAACACAATAAAAAAGACAGAGAAAAAAAAATATTTATATACAAAACTAAAGACCCTACTACTAACATATATTACATACTAAAATAAGCACTCAATGTTTCACTCAGAATGTTTGTTTCTTTTTGTGCCAAGTGTTTCGGAGATCATAATGTTAACGGAGACAAAGATAATACATATGTCACGTCCGAGACTATTTATAGCCGAGATAAGCTGACATTAGTTTACTACAATCTTATGTTGACACAAATATGGTTTTCGGGCGTCCAAGCATTTTGTCAATGACTCATATTTACAATAGTCTGTTCCCACCTCCAGTTGGTTTATTAACTCTAACAAGACAGTTATCGTTTATTCTTGCGTTAGTTCAGAAAACTTGGATAATTTTTATGATCGTTGTTTTTACCGGATATTCTGCCGTGTTAAATGGTACAGACTAAAAAAAAACATTAAAATATAAAAGTTAAACCAAATTAAATCTGTTCATAAAACTTCCTGAATCATTGTTTCAGTTGAAGCATCAAAAGTTAACTTGGGATGGTCGGATTTAAAAATAACTCAGGCACAATGTTCTCCACACTCTTTTAAAGCACTGGCGTAAAAATCAAACCCTTATATAGATATCGACACTAGAGAAGTTTCAATTAGCCTGAGAGTAAGCGTGCCGGTTTGCTCGCCGTATCTAAGGAAATAAGCTGGGAGCGCATCTGTAAGGAAACCCAGAGCTTGCTGTAACGCTAGCCATGCTGAACGTGTTAACTGAAACGAACTAAAACATGCAGTCAATTGTCGACATGTGTTTCGCCTATCATTCTTGGTTTTGTTGACCCTCCTGCTGAAAATAAACAATTTCCTGGAAATGCCATTGTGAGCTGCCTATACAACACTACATTTCTTCAACTGAAGTGAAGAAAAACTTCGTTATTGAGAGGTCCAAAATTCGTTACATAGATGTAAATAAGCAGTATAACTTCTAAAATTTCATGGGACAAGATAAAAATTCGTTATATAGAGGATTTCGTTATCTGGAGGTTCGTTGTATAGAGGTTCGACTGTATATATATATATATATATATATATATATATATATATATATATATATGAAGTATGTGATGAGGCACCTTTCTGTCACTTGTCACTTGACCATTGTCGAATCACTGAATCCAGTGATTCGACAGAAAGGTGCTTCATCACACAGGTAAAATTATTGCACTTAGTAGTAGAAAAAATTATTTACAAGTAATAATAATAACTTCGTATATATATATATATATATATATATATATATATAGTCAAATCTCCCTCAATGGACACCTCCCTTGAACAAACATTTTTCTGGGAACCGAAAACTCTAATAATACGTACATAGGATTTTTCCCTCCTTTGCACGGACAACGGACAGCAAATGGTGCCTTTTTTGTAGTTTGCAACTCTGATATGCAGACAAATGTATTGCAAAACGTAGCTGAAATAACTACGTAGACAATCAGAAGAAAGAATCAAATTGCCTCAGTATACTTGGCAGCACATTTATTCATTCGTATCTTCCATTACAGCTGTGCAAAGAAAACTGTTGGACTTGAAATAAACATTTCAATAGTTACTAAAGCACCGACAAAGAGGGCTAAACCATTGTTCTATTTCAGGGGTAGTCGTAAATGTGCTGTGGGAACCTATTGACAAAAGAACGGTCCAGGTATTTTAAGATAAAGAATTCCAAGTGACCAAAATAACCTGGGAAATAACACTGTACCATTAGGAAGGCTATTTGTAAAAGCTGTGTGTGAATCACTGATAATTGAAATACGTAAGGGGGAGATAATATGCAGGTTTTTAAAACTAAAAGTCTTTGGGGAAAGGGAAGTTATTCAACCCAGTTTATGATTCTGGTCCTAAAACCATGTTTGTAAACAACCCATTTTGTGACCTTGACTTTGAGTTTAAGGTAAGATTGAGCTACAAAAAATTATGAAAGTGCAATAAATATTTATAATTACATGTTAGTGATTCTTTCTTAACATTTAATATACCTCAAAAACCATAACACACATCTTTTCAATCTATTTTTACTAAAATTGAAGTAACTTTTCTGTTTATATGAAATATAATATATATATATTTTATGAATACTCATTTTATCCTCTTTATTTTGATATACGTTATTTTGTTTGGACTTTAACTCAGAAGTTATGAATTTTTATAAATACCCTAAAAATGCTCAGTATGTTGTGACCACTAGAAAAATATTTGGCTCAGTATACAACATGTTATTATATACAACAAAAATACTAATAAAATGGGTAATTATTAAGATCAGCCACTATAGCTTCGATTTGCAAAATGTTTTTCCTCATCAATTTGACCTTGCTGAACACGAATCTAAAGTTGTTTTTAACGGCAACTCATATTAACCTATGAAAACTTGGTCAGGTCAGATTAGGTTAGGTTATTTTTTTTTTAAATGTGTTTGCAGTAAAAAAACCTTCAGATTTGTGTTCAGCAAGGTCAAATTGATGAGGAAAAAAAGTTTTGAAGATCTTAGCGGTAGTCGCCGATCTTAATAATTACCATAAATTGTATATAGAACAATGATAGCAGTTTATTTACAAAATTGTATCTCATAAGAGGTTATATAATTTTAAGTTCATGATAAACCATCAAAAACTATATAAGAAGATAAACAATAAAATGAGAGTAATTTCCATAACTTTAACACTTATCAAAAGAAAACCATGAAGCAAATTATATAAGAATTATTGAAATCTGTCCAAGATTGAACAAGATATCGGAATGTCTAATACCGAGGAGGTATTCAAACTCAACTTTTACACATGGTATCTAACAAAGGAGATAAACATGTTATATTTACCAACTGAGTATAAAAAAAACATGCGTTGATGAATAAAAGTTTAAAACAATTTTTTTAATGCTACAAGCTACATGTATCAAAAACTCAATTTAGTCTGAAAAGTCATATTTTTTTAATCATAGAAAACATGCTAGAATATTTGATTGTGATAATTCGATAAGTTTTGATTTGAAGCATAAAAAACCTCAACTCTTCCTTCTTAAAAATATTGTAACTATCAAAAAAATCATTAGAATTAATTTTAAGCTTCATATCTGATGAAAAATTTCAATAATTGGGTTTGATATTAGATTCTTCAATAATTTCTGCAAAATTGGCAACTTGAAGGAACATCTTGCTGTTAGGCAACAAATTGGGAGATGTAGCAGCGAGGTTTTAATGGAAGTAGTTACTTCGAACATCTCCAAGGGGGTAAAAAGGATTGAAAATAAATTTAGTCAAAGTGTCAAGTTACTAGTCAAAAAAGCTATTAGCAAAAATGTCATTAAAATTAATTCTGTAATAATTAACTAAAATTATTTGCTCAGTGTGATGACTATATCACAAATATAACTAAAGCACTCCTATTCAGTTTGCAATCCCATTTAAATTATAAGATGAGAATTATGCTACTAATGGTACACCAAATCACGAAAACTTCATCACATAATTCCATTCACCTTTCTTCTAACAGATTTTATTATTTTTTTAAATAAGTGCCTAAAATGTGTTATATAAAGTAAACTATTGTTCCATTTTATCAGTACGAAGTTGAACCTCATCCTATGATATGTGAAGGAATCTGGAAGTTAACTATATATGTAGACAAATATCGCTTTTTTTATTGACAAATGGCATTGCCCTTGAAATTCAAATATTTTAGTGTGTTCTTTTCTTCTGTCGGTATATTATTATTTTATGAAGGGGCAGAGCAGATTAAAAACACAGTAAGTTCTGGCCAGTCTTTTATATAATAAAATAAATTTTAAATAATCCTCGCTACGTACTCAACATTTTATGTTGTATTACTCACATAGGTATAACCATTACTGTTTCATTAAGACAGAAGTAAAAGCAGTAGATGAAAATTAATTTGTTTCTCTTTCAACGGGCAGCACCTGTACATCAGTCCAAGATGGCTAACAAAGGAAGACTGTCTTCAGCAAGCAGTTTCATGGTGTCAGTCCAGTAATTGAGAGTAGGCAAGAACGGCCTCTTTCTTTTTCAATCCACTCAGAATGTTGAAGCAGTCAAAGGAAGTCAAAAAGAAAACCAGCAGCAAAGCTTAGGATTTTAGGTGATCAGTGCAGTGAATTTTAGAAACTAATTTTGTTTATAGCCCTACAAAATAACAGTGTTTCCAAAACTAACAGTTGACACAAGCCATAGACAGCTTTCGCTTAATGATGTGAATCAAGATAAGTTGTATATGACTCCTTGTTTCACTTTTTATCTTATAACATTTTGTCTGAATTGATCAAATAACTATTTCTCATACCTGATCAAAGCATCTTCCAAGATATTTTATGGTTAGTACGAGTTCTGTTACCTTCTCTTTTTAGACATTTTAGGTTCTCAAACAAGATATGTACTTGAGGGTTAATTACTTCCCTCTATAGTTCTTCTTTATTTTCAAGACATTTATCAATTTCCAAATTTTCCAGAATTTGTTTGTTTTTTAAAAATTTTACTTGACAGTATTGTTGTATTACTATAATATTTGGTATTTAACCAAATCCCATAACTTTTAATGAATTGCATAATTTTGTAAACTTCCTCCCCTGCGTATATTAATTTACCCCACAACTTTTGCCATTTTCATTTGTTTATAATATTATAATTTTATACATGTAAGTAATTCAATAATTTTTTCTGACATATCCAATGTTTTTGCTATTTTAAAAAAGTTTATTATTTTGAATGCTTCTACCTTCATTATGTCTTTTGATCATTACTCTGAATGTTGTAATTTTATATTCATGCAGATGGTTTGAGCTAGCATTGATTATATAGTCTGTATATGTTGGTTTTCTATATCTCTTCTTGAATTGTAATTCATTTCCTTTTCTGAATTTTCAGGTTCAAAAAATTTACATTCCTTCCTTCTCTACACTATATTTAATATTTCTGTTAATTCAGTTCAACTCTTTCAAGATTGCTTTCCTTCTCTCTACTCCAACATATACGTAATTATTTAGTAGTGAAGAACACTTCAGATAGATGGGAGCTTTTCAAAATATGTCACATGTGCAAAAACAGACAAATCTAGGTATTATAGATAAAAGTACTAATAAAAAATATATATTACTCCTGGCCGTAAGTTTATAAATAATAATATTATCAATCAACATTAAAAATGAGAAAAAACCAAAAATAAATAATTGACTTAGTCTTACCACACACAAAACAGTTTATTTATAATATACTAGCGCAGTACCTATCCTACGACATATATTTTTATTGATTTAATTTATATTTTGGGTGAATTTAATTTACTGAAATTATATCCAAATAAATATATCGAACTATAGTTTATAAACTTACTGTTTTTTGTTTTGAAAAACCAAGAGAAGAAAAAGCTTATGCTTGCAACATGACAATTCTACAGTATAACTAACCTTGAAAGATGAATAACAACAGACATTTACTATCATCTGTTTAGTTAGGTTTAAAAAGGACTTTTGCAGGTGATTACAAACACATTTACTATCAGCTGATTAAGCCAAGTATATAATGTAGTATAGATAATTGAGTGTCAAGGGAGTTTTTATGGCCAGTGGGGCGGTGCCAAGATAGTATTTCTAAATAAAAATAGGCCTGTGTGTTAACCACAGACCCTGAGAATGTCCGAGTAAAATTTCATCTCAATGAGTTCAGTAGTTTTTCCATGATTGAGTAACACAACACAAACAGACACCATTAGATTTTTAAATAATAGTATAGATTAGTTCCCAATAAATATATCAAACTATAAACTTACTGATTATTGTCTTAAAAACCAAGGAAAGGAAAAACTTCTACTTGTAACATAACATTTGTAAAGTAGGCCTATAACTAACCTTGAAAGATGAATAACAACAATTACTATCAGCTGTTTAAATGTGATTATAAGTGACCTTTATATATGATTATCAGCTGATTAAGAAAAGTAGTAGAATATATAATGGAGTATAGATAACTGAGTGTTATGGGAGTTTTCAAGGCCAGTGGGGTGGTGCCCTGGAGGAATTTCTAAATAGAAATATACCTATCTATTAACCAGGGACCCTAAGAACTTCCTTGTGAAATTTCAGCTAAATGGGTCCATCAGTTTTTACGTGATTGATTAACACACACACACACACACACACACACACACTCACACACACATACACCCACACACACACAGAGAGACCATAAGATTTTTATATAATAATATAGATATAAATAATAGTGAGCAAGTAATGTCAAAAACTCATATGTTATATTTCACCTATTATGTTATAATTATTTTAAATGTGTTTACACAATGACTTCATACTTATATGATAATGGGCATGAGGTCTTATTTCTTTAATAACATATAAAAATTAAAAAAACCTATTTTGTTCTTTGCAAAATTAACATTTTTAAAAAGTGAGCTACAGTAGAACATTGATAATACAGATGCGAAAAATTTGAACTGTTAATAATCTGGCAAGAAATAAAATTCCCTGCTCATGCGCTGAGGTCTTCACTAGAGAGTAGGCGAATAGGGCACAATGTGGAGAAGGAGAGTAATCATGAAATCATTAAGAGGGCAAAAAGGCCATACAGTTAATTGTACACCTGCTAGGTGGCTTCAACCATGAGTGATATGCAGTGCATCCTATTGGACAGATATGTTCACCAAACCTATCGAATATATACAATAAGATGTTTATAGAGTGTTTTGTTTGTGATATTTTCATACTATATGAATGTAAAGTATACATTTTTCAATTTTATTGACATCTACGATGTCATCAAGTTCAAAGAAAAAGCACCATTTTTAAACTGTACAAAAAATGTGTGACATTGTGACTTGCAGATTAGAACAATTTGCATCAAAACTCAATTCTTATGAAGATACACTGAAAAGAAAAACTCCACATCCAGCACACAACAAAGACTTAGAAGACATTATACACACACACACACACACACACACACACACACACACACACACACACACACACACACATTTTATTTAATAAAATTATTGCACTTAGTGGCGGAAAAAATTGTTCATAATTACTAATAAAACTTCATAAAGTCAGTGCAACGAAAAAATAATGGGCAATGGGAAATATATTTATATATGTGTGTGTGTGTTATTCATTTAAAGGAGAAGCTTAGGAGAGCCAATTTCAGGGACATTATTTTGTGAAAAAGCCTAACAATAAAATTAACAGCTTAATGAACCAAAGATTTCAAAGCTAGTTCAGTTTGGTTAGGAACTTCAAAAATAGGAATGGCTTAGAGAGTTGACAGTTCAGGAAATATTCCTCAGATTTAGCGACCAGAACTGCATACAACGAGAAAATTGTAGAGGAAGCACTAGAAATATTTACTCTAGAGATGGGATTTACAAAGCTGATCAGACTGAGGTAAATTGACAAACCCTTCCACGTAAATCATAGGCATCAAAACAGAATAGAATTATTTGGTATGAAATTGGAAAGTACAATTGTTGTGCGGAAAGAGAAAAACACCATGTTCTGGTTTTAAAATAATTTATCCCTAGTGATTAATAAAAATAGGAAAATTCTTTTGATCACTGACAATGTACCTATAGACCACTCTTTTGAGGTATTAAATGAATCAATCTATTTTCATATTATATGAAATTTAAGTGCAATTCTCCCGCCTAAGACCACAAAAACTCTGTAGCCAATGACCCGAGGAGTGATCGAGGAGATAAAAACAATTTATAGAAAACAACTCCTCTGCCAGTGGATTCAATCAGGATTAGTTGGAAGTGGATCACAATCCTGGGTACCTGATTTTGACCAACCAATAAATAGCGACATGCTGACTGAAGGTACATATTGTAAGTAGAAATCCTGAAACATACTTTGTAAACCATTTATTTTAGTTGAACGTATAAAACCTAGAAAGGAAAAGAAATGTTTTGTTTGTTTACTTAGGCATTTTTTCCAGAAGACAGAGAAAATGACATTGAGAAGTAGGGCTGACAATCTGAAACGTTTATGGTACCAGAGACACTGGAGTCACAACTGAAGAAACAAAACGAGAGCTCAGCCAGCCAGATGATTCTTTTAATACGAATTAAGGATTTAGCTGCAAGAAAACAAACCACTAGTACAGTTCAAAAGTCCATTATATATTTTTGAAAAACTCAAAGTGTGTCTGATGTTTTTATTATGCATATGTTACTCTAAATTATATATGATGCAGTACTTGAACATTAAAATTGTTTATTTTAACCCATTGCTGCCTACAAAAAATATATACCACGTAATCATCTATAGTATAAACAAACGTCAGTTTTATGTCACGATTTTTGTTGTTTGCTTCAAAAGTTTACTTTTGATGTGTCATGTACCTTGAAACCTATAGCATAAATAAGAATAGATATATTTATAGCCATAAGTTGTCCTTGTATCACCCATTCTAGACAAGATAGATCCTTCATCAGATGTTATGTCAAGTGGACTCTCACACTCTGTTTAGATGGTAGTTCGGTGTCGGTCAGTAGATGGTGTTTCTTGTGTGTCTTACTATGTCAATAAGGAAAATCTGTGGTTGTCTATCGTTGCCATGTTTTGGTAGTGAGTGAGAGTAAGGGTAGCAACATTTAAAGTTCTAAACTTAAAAAGTACTTGGTGTAAATATCTATAAATATTTTTATAATTAGTACATTTTTGTGTATATCCGAAGCGAACATTAATAATGTGTGCCTAAAATCTAACGCAAACTTCATCCCATAAATAATGTAATTTGTTTTTACTAATTATGATTGCAAATAATAATTAATTAACAAATAATAAACTAAGTTACAAAAAAATGAATAAAAACTGCATTGGTATGAAATATATAATATAGTGTTTTACAAGTGAAAAAACTTTCACAGTGAAATACAACTTAGTTGTTGTAAAGATTAATTTTCTTGCACACTAGATCACGAATTTTCTAAATTGCATTGGGTTAATGGGTCATACTGCCCCTTTTTTGCTTAATTTCCGGAAGGGGTCCTGCCCCAATTAATCAGGATTATCAACGTTCTATTGTATATATAAATTAATTACAAAAAAATTCAGTTATTACTAATATTTTCTTCTTCAATTTCATTAAAAGTCCTTTTAGATTTCTTCTTTGGAGATTTTTTTACAGCATTTGGATCCATTTTCTTAATTGGTCCTCTTTTCCGTATTAATTTTACTGCATTTATCTAAAACAAAATAAAAAAGTTATAGATTTTTAAAAATGAGCAAGATTACAAATGAAAAGTTCAATAAATATGCTTTTCTGAGATAAAATTTGTTAACATGTTTACTATTGTGTGTTTACTGTTCTCAGTTTCTACACTTTAAAAGTTCTATTATACCAATTTCTTGCTGATGCACAACGTTAGCTATATCTTGAAATACCCATCCCATTAAGAGTCTACTCCCAATAATATGGATTAGATTAAAAGATTAGACTTTACCATGTGGAGATTGCCAAAGTCCCTGAGGGAGAGTGGCCAAAGGCCTAAGGACAGAGAATTGGAGATTTGGGTAAAGGACCTCACAGGAAACACCAGAAAGTACAAGAGGAGAATCTCAGAGGTATGTGATTTTGGTGGAATAAAATAGGGCCTGCTTGAGACAGCAGTTTTCCAAGGAAATAGGTATATATTGTATTGTAAAGAAACTTTCTATTTTGATAAATTATTTTGATGTACAAAAAAATTGAAAATTGTTTAAAAATTTAATATGCACAATTGTTTTAAAAACTAAACACCCATAATTATTTTCCTTGGAGTATTCTTCATCAATCAGCCAGGAAATACATATAAAACTATCAGTATATACATATCAAAGTATTACATACTAGGTAAAATCCTGTTTGGAAGCCATGGTCTATCTGAGTAAGAAAAAGAACTCTAACTCTAGTTAGGTAATATTTTCAATGCTGGTGTTGCCTCTTAATTGCTCCTTCATCTTGGTGCAGATTACTTGTAAGTCAAAAGATCAACCTTCAGCAAGGTAGTCAAATGATTTAATAGAAACTCGGAACTAATTGACAAAATTACATTTTGTTCTTTCTATCAGAACTAGGATGAACATGACAGATAGGAATTAAAACTGTTGTAAGCATAGATCAAGCTTCAGCAAGGTAGTCAAATGATTTAATAGAAACTCGGAACTAATTGACAAAATTACATTTTGTTCTTTCTATCAGAACTAGGATGAACATGACAGATAGGAATTAAAACTGTTGTAAGCATAGATCAAGCTTCAGCAAGGTAGTCAAATGATTTAATAGAAACTCAGAACTAATTGACAAAATTACATTTTGTTCTTTCTATCAGAACTAGGATGAACATGACAGATAGGAATTAAAACTGTTGTAAGCATAGATCAAGCTTCAGCAAGGTAGACAAATGATTTAATAGAAACTCAGAACTAATTGACAAAATTACATTTTGTTTCTTTCTATCAGAACTATGATGAACATGACAGATAGGAATTAAAACTGTTGTAAGCATAGATCAAGCTTCAGCAAGGTAGGTGTAATTATTAGGTCAAATTGGTAGGTGTAATAAAGACGGTGTCTTTACCTATGGCCTGACTCCAGGGTAGCTTTACCTAAGATTAGATGGAGGTACTCGCCTTAGTCAGTATGTTGTAACTGATACAACATACCTAAACAATATATGTAGAGCCCAGATCATAAAGGCCTTGACGGTTTCTGCATAGCTATTTTGGTATGCGTTGATAGCTATAATTATGTCTAAGGCCTAAAGCTTTTGCCAGTGCCTTCACTAACCATAACCCATTTGACCTCGGTGTAGATGTTGGTTGATTAGCGTAAGTTTTTCAACGTTGATTAGCTGAAACGTTGAGCTAGCCTTCACCAGCCGTAGCCTATTTGAACTTGGTGTAAATGTTGTTCGTTCGAACTTAGCGTATGTTGGTCGGTTAAACTTAGCGTAAGACAGTTGTTTAGTTGAAACGTTGGTTATTTGATCTAGCCTGCACTGGCCATAGCCCGTTTGAACACGGTATCAACATAGCCGCCATCTTGTTCTCCGCCCTGGATGACGTCATATTCGATCCTAAGTTGTGCATCGGATACTATGTGTTACCTTATATCACGCCACTCATCAGATGCTATGTGTTAGCCCATAGTCAAGCTATACATCGGGTGCTATATGATGAACATTAGCCAAGCTATGCAATGGATATTATGTGTTACTTTGTATTCAAGCTTCTCATCGGATACTATTTGTTAACCTATAGTCAAACTATGCATCGGATACTGTGTGTTACCCTTAGTCAAGCCATTCATCGGATACTATGTGATACGCATTAGCCTAGCTATGCAACAGGTACTGTGTGTTATCCATTAGCTAAGCTACGCATCGGATACTGTGTGATAACCATAGTCAAACTAACCATTAGTTATCCACTAGCCTAGCTATGCTTTGGATACCATGTGTTAACCATTAGTCAATCTATACCTCGGACACTATGTGCTAGCCCTAGTCAGGCTATGCATCGGGTACTATGTGTTAATCATTAGCCTAGCTATGCAACAGGTACTATTTAATAACCATTAGCCAGACTATGCAATGATTATTATGTGTTAGTTTGTAATCAACCTACTCTACGGATACTATGAGATAAACCTTAGTCAATCTACTCATCGGATACTGTTTGTTAAACCCTAGTCAGCCCGGGCATCGGATATTTTGTGTTAACTTGTAGTCAATCTATGCATCGGATATTATGTGTTAGTTTGTAATCAACCTACTCATCGGATACTATGTGATAATCATAGTCAAGCTATGCTTTGGATACTGTTTGTTAAACCATACTCAAGCTATGCATTGGGTACTACATGATGAACATTAGCCTGGCTATGCACTGGAGATTATGTGTTGGGCTATAGTCAAGCTACTTATCGGATACTATATGTTAACCCATAGTTAAAAATAACTATTAGTTAACCATTAGCCCAGCTATGCATCGGATACTTTATGTTGGTCATTAGCCAAGCTATGCATTGGATGTGTTAACCATTAGTCAGGCTACACATTGGATAATATATGATATTCCATAGCCAGGCTCAGCATCGGCTACTATGTGCTAACCATTAGCGAGGCTATGCACCGGATATTATGTGTTGGGGCATACTATGTGTTAATGATTAGCCAGGCTATGTATCAGGTATTATGTGGTAATTTGTGGGCAGCTTGTAGAATAGTGTGTGATAACCATTAGCTAAACTATGCACTGGATATAATGTGTTATACTTTGTAGTCCCATGTCTTCTTAGCATAATATCTATGCAGGCTTACACACATATATGTTTAACACATTATGTATTCTATTATGTATTTAGGCTTAACATAGTATGATAGCATGCATGTTGGATTAGCATAGTATTTATGTAGGTTTACACGCATATTTGTTTAACAGCGTATATATATGGCTATTTAGAGTATATTGCATGCTGGTTTAACATAGTATATATGCCTATATTGGTTAGCATTGTATGTATATAGGTTGCGTGACTTTTCCGACATAGTAGGCACATTTAGGGATTCATGTAAGTCGGCTTAGCATAGTATGTATGCAGGTTTACACGCATATTTGTTTAACACATTATGTGTGCTATCACGTATGTTGGCTTAACATGGTATATACGCCTATGTATGATAGCATGCATGTTGGCTTAGCATCGTTTTAGGATCGTTTTATATAATATATTTATTCACGTTTTGTGATAGGCCTCATTATTAGTGTTTCTCCATATATACCTTTATATCTAGATACATTTACAGCTATAGGATATATCCATTGAGACTATTTGATTATTTACACTGATTTATGATTATATATGTATGCCTTGGTATGACGATATTACATAGTAAATCGATACAGTAATCAAAACAGAACCACTCGCCTTGATTCACAACGACACATCTGTGCGGGTTATAGGCTTGCTATAGCGGTCGCCGTCTGCCGTTGCGGTTTTAAGATAATGTTTTATCTCTGCAGGTTTGCACATGTCCAGCACACGGTCACCGGTTATGTAGGCCAAACGTATTCCCTGAAACGACAGGGCTTTATTGCATTGTTTATTAATTTAGTAGCATAGACAAATTTTGAGTTTGACAAACATAACCCCTTGCCCCGCATCAGCCAATTTATTTAGGGGTAGAACACTCTAGTTAGGGTGAGCCTACTACTTGTCTAGAGTCGCTCGGGCCTCGATCAGAGATACGTCATCAGATATATTAAATTAGAGCCTGACTCTAGTGTGAATTTGCCTCGGGCCTTTCTCCAGGGTGGCTCTAACTAGGGCCAGGCTTTACCTAAGTCCATACTCCAAGGTAGCTTCATCTAAGGTCTAACTCCATGGTAGCTTTACCTAAGGCCTAGCTCCTGGGTGACTCCAGTATGACTTTACCTATGACCCTATTCCAAGGTAGCTTTACCTAAGACTTGGTGGAGGTATTTGTCTTGGTCGAGATGCTGTAATTGATATAGCAACCATCCTGGCCAGACTCTTGGGTAGCTTTACTTAAAGTCTACATCCAAAGAGGCTTTACCTAAGACCAGGCTCCAAGGTAGCTTTACCTTAGGCCTTTTCTCCAGGCGGCTTTACTTAAGGGCCGGCCTTGGGTTGGCTAAATCCACGCTGCAGGGATGCTATACCTGAGGTTTGGGTGGCTCTACCTCCAAGATAGTGTGTTATCTCTGCAGGTTTGCACATGTTTAACACACGGTTACCGGTTATGTAGGCCAAACGTATTCCCTCAAGCGATAAGGCTTTGTTGCATTGTTTATTATTTTGTAGCATGGACAAATTTTGAGTTTGGCAATCATATACTCCGGGCCTCTCATCACCCAATACATTTAGGGGTAGGCCGCTCTGGTTATAGGTGCGCGAGTCGCTCGAGCGCGGATACGTCATATAATAACCACTAAATCTTTCCACAAGTTCACCCCCACCACCGGAGCTATTCCTGGGTTACTTTACCTAGGCGGCTTTACTTAGGGACCGGCCTCGAGATGGCTTTACCTCGAGCACGACTCCAGGGAGACTTGTACCTAGTACCCGATCATTTTTGGCAGTTTCATATATTATTTAAAACAACCCCTTGGTGATCCCACCCCCGCAACAGTCCGTAATGGACTTTATACATACCACATACAGTCATTTGATCCAACCGATCGATTTTTGGCAATTTCATATTTTTTTTAAAAACTACCCCTAGGTGAAACCACCCCCGCAGCAGTCCATACCGGACTCTAGACATATCCCGTACGGTCATTTGATCCAACCGATCGATTTTTGGCAATTTCATATTTTATTTAAAAACCACCCCTAGGTGAAACTACCCCCAACCGTAGCGATAATACACTCTAGACTCACCCCATCAGTCAAGACACATTTTTCCAAAATTTTTTCGAAAACCACCCCCCACCCCGAATCTACCCCCGGGGAAGGTCCTGAACGTAGCTGAAGACACCCCCCACACGTAGGTTAGGTTAGATGCAATTTGGCTAGCTTAGGTCAGTGGGTTAGAATTTATTTTTTTCGAAAAACTACCCCCTACCCCTCTAAACGTGGTCGAACCCACCCCCCCAAGGCTACGGTCAAGGCCGCATCGACCTGGTGCATCATCCAAAACTACCCCTATAGTCCTAGGTTACGTACAGGGCCAGTTAGGAGTAGTTGTGCTCAAGTGTACTCACTTCTACTTATATATATATATATATATATATATATATATATATATTTCACGTTGCCCATTATTTTTCCATTGCACTGACTTTATGAAATTATTATTAATTGTAAACAATTTTTGCACCACTAAGTACAATAATTTTATAAATTAGTGGTGGAAAAAATTGTTTACAATTAATAATAATAACTTCAATATATATATATATATATATATATATATATATATATATATATATATATATATATATATATACGTTTAATATTTACGTATATATACGTTTAATATATATACATATAATATTTTACGTTGTCCATTATTTTTCCGTTGCACTGACTTTATGAAGTTGATATATTACTATTGTAAATACTTTTATCCACCACTAAGTGCAATAATTTTAAAATAAAAGTATTTACAATAGTAATATATCAACTTCATATATATATATATATATATATATATATATATATATATATATATATATATATATATATATATATTGTCGAGTGATTCGACAATGGTCAATTGACCGAAAGGTGCCTCATCACTCAAGGTAAAATTATTGCACTTAATGGTGGAAAAATTACTTACAATAGTAATATATTAACTTCATATATATATATATATATATATATATATATATATATATATATATATATATATATATATTACTATTGTAAGTAATTTTATCCACCATTAAGTGCAATAATTTTCAGAAAATTGCATGTTCACTGAACAGAAAAATATCAATGATTCGACAATGGTCAAGTGACCGAAAGGTGCCTCATCACTCAAGGTAAAATTATTGCACTTAATGGTGGATAAAATTACTTACAATAGTAATATATTAACTTCATAAAGTCAGTGCAACGGAAAAACAATGGATAACGTTAAATATGAAGAATATATATATATATATATATATATATATATATATATATATATATATATATATATATATATATATATATTAGTAATGGTACGATTCTTAATTCCAAAAGTCGATTCCACCAATTCTGGACACTTGAATCGGAATCAAACATAATTTCGAGTTAGTGTGTAATTGCAGTTATATAACTAACTGGTGCGTAATCACCGTTTATAACAACTTTTTATAAACGCTGTAACATTATTTTAGTCAATAAAATAATATTGATTACCATAATTCAAAATCAAATCAAAAGAGTTACTTGAAAATTAAAAAATATTGCGAATTTGTTCACAATAATTATTGATCCACTTAACCATGAGCATTTAGAGCAAGAGGATCTTTTCAACATGCATTAATTTCAAGGGAAAAGGGATTATGGAAAGATGATCGTTACAAGTTTTTTTTTTAAAACAGCAGCAATGTTTAGTTAAAATTTTTCATGTAAATTATTTAAAATGAGTTCTTGAATTATTATTTTTATTTTTGCTTTAAATAATCAAATTAATTACATCTCACGATGCTACATCCAGGCCAATCTAAATAGGAACATGGCAGAAGGAACAAACAGAAACGATCAACTCTACATAAGTTTTCCAGCTAAGTGATAAAATAATTGGTACAATCTGTCACTTCAAAATTGAATTCATATAAATAACGTTTAATGTTGTTAAAAGTTTAGGCGTCAAATAGTGAAAATCCTAAATTTTGTGTTACTATCCGAGTATTATAAATAAGTGATTAAGCCACATGGTGTTATAAATTTTACTTTTTAAATATCAAATTTTAAATCCATAGTATGTATAATACACTTAATTAATGAAACAACCTTACAAGTAGATACCACAAATGATCATATGGATACCACAAAGTCATTAATTGTACAATTGTTCAAATTGGTTAAATAATTAAAGAGATTAATTATTTTAAAACAAGTGTAATTAGTATATAATTTTCTTTTGTTCAAAATTTTTTTATATTTTAAACTCATAAATAATAAATTCTTGATTTGTATTTTTCCTAAAAAGTGTCTTTCTTGAAACATAGTACTTATTAATCGATTTAGAATGCACATAACTTTGTAGGTTAATTATCAACTATGTAAAATAACTGCAATATTCAACACCCATCATCATAATAAATAGTGTTACAATGTTATCTCTTAAAATATTATACAAAATAACATTTTCTCATTTCTATTAGGTTGGTAATTGTGATATTTTTAATTGAGAATCAGGAATCGATTTCTTGGTATCGGTAAAATTTTGGAATCAACCTGTCACTAATATTATTTATTTATATATATATATATATATATATATATATATATATATATGTAGTCTTGAAATAGAAACACATAAAAGCACTTAAACAATGATATATTTCAACCACACAGTGGTCTTTGTCAATCGAAGAGAAAACACAAAAAGAAATATGAGAGAATGAAATAAAATAATAATAATAAAAAAATAATAAAGTCTGTCAGTCTCCTAGTCCAAAAAATCTAAATAATCTTTACCAACCAAAACTAATCTAAAAATATATATATATATATATATATATATATATATATATATATATATTCTTGATATTTAACGTTATCCATTGTTTTTCCGTTGCACTGACTTTATGAAGTTAATATATTACTATTGTAAGTAATTTTATCCACCATTAAGTGCAATAATTTTACCTTGAGTGATGAGGCACCTTTCGGTCAATTGACCATTGTCGAATCACTGATGTTTTTCTGTTGTAGATGTTCGGTCTGTGAAGTTGGTGTTTGTTGACGTTACGCGCACTTTTTCTTGATCTGTGTGTAAGATATTTCTATACATATATATATATATATGGAGGTATATATTACTAGTGTGTAGAGAATTTTTAGAATTACATAAAATTATTCAAGTATGGCAAATGATTTTGAATCCCAAAACACTCAATCAAGAAAGGTTAATACCAAGTACCCCCCCCCAAAAAAAAAATAAACAATTTATAATTAGAATAAAATTATTTTTTGGTTATTTTTGTGCAATTTCAAATGAAAATATAATTCTTAAGAAAGTAACACCCTCAAAAATCTGATTATTTTCAGAGCCTAAAATGCAGTACTACAGAATTTTTACATACAATACAATTTTGTTAGGTAGGGCTTCTTTAACTGGGATTACAAAAAATCCACTATTAAACTTAAAAAAAAAAACTAAAAGAGATACTAAGGAAAAATCTGTTAAAAATTAATTATAATATTGATAAAAATTCTAATAATTACCTTGGCTTTGGCGCTTTGGCTTTTAGAGATGGTTAATTGAATTCTTGGTAAAAGGAAATCAACTGACGAAGAGTGCACTGTCTTTAATTCACCCACTGGTGTGGACAAGTCAATTAACGAATCTTGAACTAGCTTTAATTGCTTTACATTAGGACAAGATGAATCAATTAATGAATTCTGAACTGGTTTTAATTTTACCTCTTCAACAGGTATATTTAAGGAACTATTTTTTTCTTCAGTATTACTAGTTTTATTGATTAAATTTTCAAATCTTTTTTTTGCTGGTTGCTCTTTACATTTCAAAGGATTTTTGTCAATGGAATAAAATCTATTTTTTAGTTTACTATCATAGTCTTGAGCACTTTGTTTAATTTCATTCAACGCAGGTGTCACATTTTTGTGTTCACAGTTCTTTATTTTTTCAAGATTTAATATGGAATCATCTTTACTATTAGAATATAATTTATCTTTTGTAATGGTTCCAGGTTGAGTGACTGAATCCATTTTGCTGAGAATAATCTGGTCATGATTAGTCATAATCCCTGAATGATTTTTACTTTTATTTTGGGAGCTAGATTTCTTTTGTAAGTTCTTGTTTGAATTTATACTGGTATTACTATCTATTGTTAATTTTTTTGGTTTTTCAAAAGATAATAAACTCTTCCTAAAGGAAAAAAACAGACAAATACAATTAAAACTTTATTAGTATAAAATTCACTTTAAATATATTTTATACACATATTTAAGGAAATGTTAATACATTTAAACTAGCAAAACTTAATATAAATATCATAAAGTTGAATTTACTTTAGTTAGAAAATAATAAAAAATTATAAAATAAACTATTCAGGGTAAAATAAAGTAATGGAACACGGGTTGTTTAAAATATACAGTACATTATAATTAAAGATACAATTTAAATTTAAAATATTGTAGAAATTAAAACTAGCTTTACTAATGTATTGTTTGCATTGTGAGTAAGTGCCACCATCAAACAAATACTGCCCTTTGCTCTCTTGAACTCCAAATTAAAAACAGGGTTGGCTTGGAGGGTGGCAAAATGGCGGCTCTTAGCTGCAGAGAAAGCAACGAAGCTAGGGGATAGAAACCCTGATAAAAAATGACCTGGCCCACCAGTCAGTGGTTGAGCACAGGGCTAACAACCTTACATCATAAAAAACTTGTTACAAAACCAAACAATGTAATAATAAAGGATGGATTAAATGCAAAATAAAACGAAACTCGGAGCTGGTTTTAGCAGCATGGAATGTCCGGACAATGTTACACTGTCTTTCAGCCTAGAAGAATGGCTGAACTGCTATTAAAATTTAACATTGACGCAGTGGCCCTGCAGGAGATTGGATGGGGACGACAGGGTAGACTTGATGAGACAGAATATACCATACTGTACAGTGGGGTAGCAAAAACTATACAAGGGGAGGGGGTGGCGGGGAGCGGCGCGTTGACAAGGCCATTCGACGCCATTTCAGTAGCCATGGAGCAGTGGTCCGGTGTACATCGTGCATTTGTTACTGAGACGTAGACAGGCTGCCGCTCTTCAAATGTCTGATCGCACAGTAAGATGTATTTTGCACTACTATCTAAACTTTCATGCGTATAAAATTACCATTTTCCAATAACTTCAGCCTCATAACTACGCTAATCGCCAGGCATTTTCAGAGAAAATGATCGATTTGATGGATGACCAGAAAATTCTTCTAATGAGTGATGAGGCTAATTTTCACCTTGATGGCTATGTTAATAAACAGAACTTTAGATATTGGTTGAATGAGAACCCACAAGAGTTGCACGAACGCTCTTTACATAGTGCTAAAGTTATTGTGTGGTGCGCAGTAACTAAGAAATGTGTCATCGGACTGTACTTTTTTGAGGAAGGTGGGCGTACGGTAACAGTCAACCATGAACGTTATCTACGGATGCTAGACAGTTTTTTGATACCAGAACTAAAAGGGAAACGTTTAGCTATTAGAAAGATTTGGTTCCAAAAAGACGGAGCCACTTCTCACACGGCAAATGTCGTCATGGATTATTTGAGGACTAAGTTCTGTGGCCGTGTTATCTCACGGAATGGTGACTTTGCTTGGCCAGCACGATCCCCTGACCTCAGTGTGTGACTTTTTTCTTTGGGGTTACCTCAAATCAAAAGTCTACACAAACAAACCCCGTGCACTGGAGGATTTGAAGGAAGCCGTATCTCAAGAAATCGCCTCCATAACAAACGAGATGTTGGGAAAAATGTTTGACAGTTTCATTTCAAGACTGGAGGAATGCATGATGAGAAATGGACACCACTTAAGTGATGTTATCTTTAAGTAATAACAGGTTGTATTTCCGTGTTTTTTTATCATGATATTGTGTTTTTCATTAATTGCCATCTTTTATAATGTGTAACAAATAATAAACTTTAAAAAATAAGTATAAGTACTGAAGCTATTTTTATTTAAAAACCGTCAGGTATTTCTGCCGCTCCCTGTAGTTAAATAAATTTAAAAGGCAAAAGAGTTAAGACATTTAAAATCTTTCTACGCATTAAATCTTGCATATGCAGAAGTATTTCAAACTGGTATTATGAAATTGGAACATTCAAAGCGGTCACAAGTATATCTTATCTTGTCGAACTGAGTAAACAGATAAGTTCATTCATGCCCAAGATAATCAACGATAATACGCAATACGGGTTTACTTTTCTCCGTAAGTTTAGGTTGCATAATTAAATATAATATTTTACACTTATTGATCATATTGTTATTTTGTATTAGTTTATATTATTACCAATTTGATTTGTTTGTATATTTATATATTTATCACAATAATAGAGTTGTTATTGAAGAATGTGGATCACCTATAGAAATCCGAAATATTCGTTGAGTTAAATGTTCGCAGAGTTCCACAAGCCAAATTATGACAATTAGAACTTTACTTCAAAATTTGCTTAGTAATGGTGTCCAGGCCCGGTTTAGTCAAGTTAAAATTCAGTTGGTATAAAGGATAACATAATCTTGTTCACTCTCTATCAGTATCCACAATTTAAAAATAATATTGATTAATCTCATTTTAGAATTAATCTCATGTTTGTTAGAATGGTATTGATGCCCAATCCCTCTATCCTTAATAAAAGGTCCCTGGCCAGATTTGGATAACAGCACTTAATGAGGAGGTGGCTCCAGGTCTTCTTCTCCACTTTGGCATAGGGCGCATTCTGGTGATGCCGTTAAATTGAACCAGTAAAGATAGGCCTGGCTTAAAATATGTCCAGTCCGAGCTCTGGCCGCGAAAGTACATAGACTTCTTTTGATTCCGCTATACATGTCTTCTTTTGCCAGTTCATTCTGGAGGTTAAATAGGGATCGACTGACAGGACATCGTGACCATTCCTAAGTCCACTTTCTCCTGAAAAATCGCTCTGCAGACTTTTGACAATATAAGAGGGAGTATATCTCTCGGTCAGCAGGTTGCATTGCTGAGGCCAATTTTGCTACTTCATCAGTTTCTTCATTCCCTCTCAACCCACAATGTTCAGGGAACCACTGGAAGACTACCCTTTTGCCTTCATCTTGCAACATCACAATTAACCTCCTCAATTCAGCAATTCTAAAGGAGTATGACGTAGTGTATGGCAACGCCAGAGCTTGGAGGGCTGATTTCGAGTCAGTGAGAATACAAATATCCAATACGCATATAGATTGACAGCTTACCAATGCAGCGTTAATTTCCAGCAATTCAGCATCCATGAGCAATTAGACCGGGCATTTGTCGGTGGGAAAAAACGTTCTCCAGTTTCCAGGTTGAAGTAGCCCACTCCTGATTTCCCCTTCTCTGTGTAAACCGATTTCTCCGTGAAGATTTTTAAGTGCTCATTATACCATTCATGATCTCATTACCACCAAACTTCGATCTCTGTAAATGAAATATAGTAAATAGTTCCAATGGTTGCCATGGGAGACCGATATGAGTACTGGGTACTTCAGTGAACCGATATTAAACAACTGATTGGGCTAAACTTGTATTTTCTGGTCCCTTTCTAGATTAATATAACCAAGTTAGAAAAAGTAGCATTCTGATAGCGAGAGTTGAAGAGAACAGGTCCTTCGAGTCTTCCTGGTGACTGAGAGAGCACATTCTATGGCATACCGTCTTCTCGAGGGAATCAGTAAGCAGACCAAGGTAACTGATAAACTTAAGGACGAGCTCCCAACACGTAAACTATTTAAATCTCATTCTATTATAATTATTTATATTAAATCGTATATACGTGGACCGTCCATGACCCAAGGGGGATTATTTATTTGTCATAATTCATTTTAAGGGGGGATATTCTAAATTCTATTTCTTTATTATTATTAATCTCGTTTATTTTAAATCATCTGAGGGTGGTGTGTGTAAATGCTTACAAAAAGACTATGCAGTAGTTTACTGCTATTGGAACCTATTAATGATAGAATATGCAAGATGCATTTGGAGGGAAAATTTAGAAATACAACTTTGATCTCTGCCTGTTCACCAACTGAAGACAGTGATGGAGATCAGAAAATACTTTTCTACCAACAGTTAGAAAGTCCCAAATATGACACAAAAATTATACTTGGTGATCTAAACGCACAAGTGGTCAGGGAGAATGTTACACAAACTGTTGTTGGAACCTACTCACTTCATAATATAACGAATGACAATGGTAAACACTTGTGTGAATTTCCTGAAGCAAACAACATGATGAAAAAAGTACTTGCTTCCCGCACAAAAAAATACACATTAGAACTTGGAAAGAACCGGATGGCACATTAACCCAAATTGATCACGTACTCTTATCAAATCACCATTCTTCCTCAGTGACTAATGTCAGAACGGCCAGAGGCCCAAGTTGTGACTCATACCACTTTCTGGTGAAAATTAAATATAGAGAGTGATTGGCATGCTTGTGACAAGAGAAATTATATAAAAGAAAGCCCTGGAACCTAGAAAAATTTAAAGATCTGGACATAGAAGGATTTAGAGAACTGGGCAATAGAAAAATGTTAGTAGAGTTAAAAAGAGAATATTGAAAATGAAGAAACAAGAATAGAAGTAAAGTGTTTCAAAATTAGCAGCCATTGAGGAAACAGGGAATGATGTGATTGGTGAGAAAATGAGGTGAAGCGGCAAGGAATTGTTCGAAGATGAACGCCGTAAGGTGCTAAAAATAAGAAATGCATATAAAACCGATAAAGTTACAGCACGCTACAAAACAGAACACCTCAGATTACCAACTGTGACGTAGAAGAGCAAAAAAATATTCTCAAATATAATACTGAAAAAGCTCAACGTCTTTGCTAAAAATATCATAACAGATTATCAGTACAGCTTCCAACAGGGAAGGGGAACTGCTGATCAGATATTTGTTTCAAGATAGTTACTCGAGAAGTGTTGGGAATATAAAATTGACTTTCATATTCTTTTTGTTGACTATCAGCAGACTTTTGTCAGTGTCAACAGAGCAAAATTGCTTGAAACTCTAAAAGATTTCAATGTACCAAACAAGTTGATCAGACTGATAGTGATAGCAAAGTTATAGCAGTATGAGTCTCAAATTCCCTCTAACTGGGGTGAGACATGGCGATGTTTTGTTTGCTACCCTCTTCAATCTGGCCTTACACTGTGTTTTGAAGAGGATTAACGTTTCAGGGAATATCATGCATTCATACAGTCAAATATGTGCATATGCTGATGATATATCCCTAGTTGCCCGGAATATTCCATTGCTCAAAGAGATTGTTAATATAATCAATAATGAAAGCAAAAAGATAGGTCTCTGCATAAACGAGGGAAAAACTACATATATGAGTACTAGCACAGGGCATAGCAGTACTGGGATAGTACAGTTCATAGGATATGGATGGCTATTCCTTTGAAAAAGTAAAAGGTGTCATATATTTGCCCTCAGAAGTGAATGACAAAAATAAAACAATAAATGAAGGCCAAAAAAGAATAATGGCAGCTAATAATGCATACTTCACAATTATAAAGCTTTTTGAAAGTAGGCTATTGTCTCAAACCCCTAAGGCATGACTATAAAACCATAATTCGGCCATTCCTAACGTATGGGGCGGAGATGTGAACTTTAACCGCCGTGATGAAAAATCAGTTGACATAGATTGAGTGAAGCTTTTGAGGAAAATTTATGGTCCGGTCCACCATGTACAAACAAATGCATGGAGGATTTGATCTAATGCCAAGTTGTACTTCTTATACAAAGATGCAAATATGGTCCAGTTTATTAAACCACGACTTATAGAATGGTTGGGTCACATCATAAGAATGCCCACAAATAGAATGCCAAACAAACTTTTACATGGCACTATGATTAGCAAAAGATGAGTTAGCTGACCTAGAAGATGATGGCTACAAGACCTTGAGGAAGATTTAAGACAGAAAGGATTTGAGGATCGAAACAGAAGGCTCTAAAGACAGAAGTACATGGCGGGACATTGTTAAGGAAGCTAAGGTCCACCCCAGGCTTTAGCGCTGCGTAGAAAGTAGTAAGTAAGGGATGGGCCAACTTCAATTCTAAGAATCATTGACTCTAATGGTATTGAAAAATCGTTGATACTAAATTCTTAATTGTTTAAAGTGCCGATTCAGATTTTTTTTTTAAATATGCGTGCGGTGTAATTTATTGGAAAAATAATTAATCAGCAACTATGTCTTATTTATGTATTAGTTGCTTTGAATGAATTGAACAATTAAAGCAAATACTAATTTGAGATAACAAAACTATTATTATTATTTATGATGCAACAACAAAGACGATAGGAAGCATTTCTGGTTCGTACTTGAATATATACAAATATTCTTAACAGAAAAGAAGATGAGTATATTAAGAACTTTAATAAAACCTTTATCATATTGATTCAATTAAAGGTTAATATCGGTTTATATCTTTATCATTTATTTAAATGTGTTTCAAAATTATTGAGATCTCCTGAATCACATTCACTTTCTTCAAAATCCCTCCCTAACTACTAATCAGTATCACTATCACACATTTTTACAGCTAATAATTTTGATGAAATTAACAAATTTTTCAATGCATGAAACAAAATTGAAAAAAAACAAGGTTGTATAAACACTAAACCTATGTTAATAAATACCAACTGACATAAGGTGAAACAACAAAGCACCATATTCAACAACAGCTGTTTCAAACCATGAGACAAAAGCAAATAAACAATAAAAAAGGTTTTTCTGGATAGACTGCAAGCCAAAAACCTTACTCATTCAAAAAGTATAATTAAAAATTCAATATAATAGATAATTTTCATTTTTAAAAATATTACACCACAAGTGAATGAATTAGCATATTTACTTACTTGTGTACTGAATTCATTGTTATTGGTGATCCTGTTAACTGCCGTAAACGCTCAGCATCTTTAATTTGTTGTGATCGGGTAGGAATAATCTGGCGTTTTACAGTGGTTGATGGAAATACTGGAGACAATGCTCCTCCCAGTTTTTGCAAAAGTGTTTGATCTTTTTCTACTTTTTTAGCATTTTTTTTTGGAACAACTGTATTGGCAGAAATGCTTTTGCCAGCATAGAATACCTAAAATAAATTTTTAAATATTAAATAATATACAAAGGTAATATAAAATATCACACAAAAAATCTTTTATTACCTAGTGTGACTAAAATGACCTAGACCTAATTGGTTTGGCTTACACAATTATATCTTCATACTCCACAACTATCAAGAATTTTCATACAAAAAATATAAGTTCTTCAAAAGCTACATAAAAATATTATAAGGTCATATATATTTCTTCAAATAGAGGTTCCTAGTCTGTGAATAAAAACCTACACTCAGGTTACCTAGGTAAAGTAGAGAAAAGACTGGATAAATAATACGAATAAATAAAGTCAACAAACAGTTGCTTAACATAAATAAATAAAACCTCTCAACCACAAATAATTTTCTTCTTTTATTTAAGTTTTAACCACTTAACGCGCCAAAACATCCAATAAAAACAACGGTCTGAAAAATACACTAAGCCTTCTGAACTAACGCAAGAATAAACGATAACTGTGCTATTGGCGTGAATGAACCTACTCGATATAGGAACAGACTACTGTAAATAAGAGTCATTGAGAATGCTTGGAAGCCCGAAATCCTAATGGGTCATCATAAGATTGTAAACAAATGTCAGCTAAGAAAAAGTTACTTAAAAATGCCGCTTCATAGATTGCTACAACATTGAATGCAATCAGGCCTCTATCACTAGTCAAATAAAGGCTGAAAATTCATAAAACAAACAATAAGGGGATTGAAAACGTATTACAAACCAAAAACCTTGTTAGTTTGAGAAATGAAGAAATCAACGATCTTCTCTGAAATATTCCTGGTTATAAGAATATGAACACTTGGTATGAATGATTGGATGTTCATGAGTTTACTACTAGTGATTTGTATACTTAGTGCACACCTCCCAGCGCCTGCCGAAGATGACGAAAGAAAGAAATCCGGACTCATAGCAAAGCTTTCCAAGCATTTGACCACCTGATCAAACAACAAGACGAAGCAACAGCAGCCTATCATCTACTCTTTCGAAGTTGGAGGGTTATTTCATCAAAGAAATGTGCTCAACAAAACAAGCAAACCGCCATCAAATCTTTTTTTTACCAAAATTGATAATTAATGTACATGTATAACTACAGTGCAGTATTAAGGAACTGTACATGCAGGGATGTAACTAAATTGTACATACAGTTCTATATTCCTATTAAAATATAATTACAATCTTCAATAAGTATAACTTATTTACTTAAAACAGTCATACATATACAGTAATACCCCGTACTTGGGGGACCGAGCGATGACCGTGTAAATCGAATTTGGGTAAGTAAAAATCTAATTTTACATACAATCACATAGGAATCATGTTTAATTGGGACCAAAGACTAAATAAACTAATAATTTAGAAGATAAATGTATATGTATTAACATCTTAAATACATAATACAATAAAAAAATATATTATATACATACATATTGCAAAGAAGTAAGTGAAAAGAAGTTGTTTTGACATAGAAGGAAGGCTTTAAAAAATTTAGTAAATTCGATTGGAGAATTGAAAATCTTTTCTTCTCACGCAGAATTTCCTCGTAACTCACTAATTTTTAGGTTTTGTGGCAGAAATACGCTCATCGTTGGAGTCTTTGTTTTCCAAAGTTTGTATGCCTTGCTCTTTGTCAAGTTTCTAACCTTCATTTCATCTTCTACGTCAACTGGGTCTAAAAAATATACGTTTTAAGGTCTTGCTTACGCATTTCTAAAAGCTCAACAATTGTCAGTTCCCGGTTGTGTGAATTCAGCCAATCTTAAACGTCATCATTATCCACTTCTAAACTAAGTTGTCTGGCAAAACCGACAACTTCTGGCACTGAGTTTCAGTGGCGAAAAAATAGACACACGTTTTTCCAAACGCCATTCAAAGTTTATTGTGAAATTTCATTCAAAGATTGTCCAATGATTTTCAAAGCATCTTAAACATTGAATTGTTTCCAAAAATCTTCAACAGAGAGCTCGTTGTTCCGTCTCATAGCTTCATGCAGATGGAAAAAAGGTCTTCTTGTGTAATAAGAATTTATATGTTTCGATAACTGCCTGATTCATCGTTTGAAGCAAACTAGTTGTGTTTGATGGCAAAAATATCACTTTCAGGCGTGTGTCGAAATTAGTTAAAGTAGTAGGAGGATGGCCAGGTGCATTGTCTATTAAAAGGAATTCCTATAAAAGGAATTTGTTTAGACCGACAATAACGTTTGGTCTATAACATTGGACTTTAAATATGAATTGATGACCTCAAAAAAGCTAGTCCTCAAAAAGAGAAGCTGTCATCCAAGCCTTTCGATTCGACTTCCAAATGAAGGGGAAGCTAGCTTTAGAAATATTGTTTAATGCCCTTGGATTTTCTGAGTGATAAACTATGAGAGGTTGCAACTTACAGTCACCAGCTGTATTTGCACCAACCATCACTGTCAAACGGTCTTTGGCGGCTTTAAAACCTGGAAATATTTGTTTTTCATGCACTATAAAAGTTCTTTTAGGCATTTTCTTGCAGACCTGGCAAGTTTCTGAGAGCATGGTTTAAAACCGTGTAACTTGGGAATCGCGTAAGACGGGGTAGCGTAAGTCGAGGTATTACTGTACTTTCAATTGGAATGGTTGCCATAACTCCACCCATATTTGGATTTTTTATCACCCAGATCGGGCTATTGCCACATTGATCCGGATATTAGAGGTGTTACTGTATATACAAGTCAATTAGAAATAAACAAAAAGGTTATACAGAAATGTCAGGCAACAAAAATAAGATGTTTTGAAACAATTTTCATGTATATTAAATAAGTTTGAAATGAAATAAATTCATATTTAACTTAACCTTGTTTTTAAAAATAAATTCACTGTTAGGATTAAAGATAAAAAATTGTAAAGATGATGGCAAGATTAAAAATAGTTTTGCTGGACCTTTTTGTTTAATATCTAGGGCTCATAAATATTTGTTAAGAAGGAGATTATGTGATTATAGGTTTACCTGTTAGAAAAGAAATTGTGTCCTTCAACCTCAAAGTATTAACTATAGCAAACAAAATTATAGTTATAAATTGTATCATAAAATCAAGTGATGTCTTGGCAACATATAGAGAAAAAATTATACTTTTCAAGTTAAATGTTTGGTTACAAATGATAAATTATCTGATATAATTTGTTTTATATAGGGATGGGCCGATTCCGATTCTCGATTCCAAGAATCGTCGATTCTAGGTGGTATCGAGGAATCGTCGATACTCGATTCTTTATCATAAAAGTGTCGATTCCGATTCCTATTTTGTTAACTATTAAAATATGTGTGTGGAGTAATTTATTAGAAAAATAATTAATTACCAACTATGTCTTATTTGTATATAAGTTGATTTGAATGAATTAAATGATAAAAGTAAACGAAAATATTATTATTTATGAAGCAACTGCAATCAAGATCGTAAACATTTCTGGTCGTTTGACATCGCTCGTCTCTCTCTCTTTCTCTCTCTCTCACTAGAGCGGGTTCGATACTCTCTCTCTCTCTCTCTATCTATCTATCTATCTATCTCCCACTTGTCTTACTGCCACTGATTTATAGATGTCAGAACAAAACACAAAAAAGTACAGTAAAAACTCAATTAACCGTGGCCATAATGGTTGTGCGAATAGACGGATAACAGAAACACTGTATTATTCCTCCGAAACAACCTCAATAAATTATAATATAGACAGATATCACTCTCACAGTAATGTAATATATTTGGGAGCGAAAAGAAAATAAACATGATCGTAATAACAAATAGACTATTTATTACATGATAAACAGATCCGCACAGTAGCTACAAATGTAGCAAATAATGTACAGTAATATAAACTTACAGGTGAAATAGTTCGTGTAGTTTAACAAAGCGAACGCGTCACTGCACCTTAATACTTTAGCTGCCAGCCACAATATCGGCGTTTTCATAGAGAATTGCAAAAATATTTTAAGCTCATTTTTAAATAATGTGTTCTTATACTTTGTTCCCCTATCATATCTAAGTATGAATATACGTTTCTTATCATAATATTTATAAAAATACGTGTCGGACCAACTGGCCCAACATAGTTTTTTCCTACCGTAAATGAAACGTAAATAAACTCCGTCGGACCAATTGGCCCGACATTGTTTTTTATTTAATTAAATTTTATTATCTGTGCAACACTGTTTTGATATTTTTTGTGTTTTGTGTTAGCAAGAAACAACAAAACCATAATTTCATGTCCCGGTTACCCAAATAATGGTGATAAAAGTGTTTTGGCGCCTATCACTAAGACACGTAAACGTGACAGATGTGATTGATTTGTGAGTTTATAAATATTTTGAATATAGAACTAAAGTGTAATATATTCTCTCTCTGATAATTAATGCTACAGGTCCAGTAAATACTATCCAAGATTCATATTAAGTAAAAGTTTTAACACCAAATAATTTACTTGTTAAGGAATTTACGTTATAATTTACTTCCTAGTAAGGATGAGTTTATCTAAGTGTACCAATGTTTGTACTTAACTTTAACCAAGTCCGTTTTTAAGGATTATTTTACAACTAAATATTTAGTCAATATTTCCGACTTATTTTAAGGTTTTGTGAAATATTGAAAACAGTAGTGAAAATCATTACAATGCGTTATAACAAATATGTGTGTCGGCCCGTAACTACGGACAAAAAGCTCTTAGAATAACATGTTTTTAATCCCGTCGGCGTTTATCTATCAAACAAAAACCATCGTAATTACATCTGTAAGTAGTGTAAAGCTTGTTGTTAATTACTGTGCATTAATATTTCCAAAAGTAGCAACACCAGCTGAGTAGTACTAATAAACATAAAGCGTTAAGAGGCCCGACGGTATTCGGTTCAGGATACTGGCCGTAGCGTCAATTCGATGAAGGTTAACAGAAACTGACGGTGGAAAACCACATAATAATCAAATATGAAAAAGCACTTAACAACATTCATTTGGCCCAAATTTAATCAACAAAAAAGATCTATACTTGAAGAAACTTTATCCTCAGACACAGGACCTACAAGCGATAGTCGGTTAAAAATCAACTGGGATTGAGTAATAAATACAAAATAGGGCTGAATCAGTTGCACTTGTTCCAGACACCTGCAGAAAAAAGGTCCCACCAGATGTGGAGAAGGTATGACTTACTAATCCAGAATGTTGAGGAAGAAGGTACCCCAGGGGAATTGACAGTAGAAGAAGAAGTAAACATTTATCTGGGGGAACCATTAGCCAGTTCAGATTGTGATGTTGGGAAGTATTGGGCAGTGCAAAGTGCCAAATACGCTCATTTGAGTGCAATGGCAATAAAAGTCTGCCCACCCACAACAGTGTTTTCTGAAAAATCTTTCTCAACTTCAGGACTTATATATGACAAGCGATGAAACTAGCTTAACCCACAACGTGTTCAAATGCTTGTGTTTTTGAACATAAATGTACATTACCTGCCAGACTTTTAAATATTAAAAACTATTCTATTTGTATTAACTTTTTACTTTTTATGTTGTTTGTTTGTTTTTAATTTTTGTTTTATTTTGAGAGACAATGTAAATAGGCTTAGATATTTTTTCAAACATCATAAAATAGTAAAGTCACATTTTTAACTTTAAAATAAGTCATTACTATTATCTGATATGTTTTTATGCTTTTAAAAATTCCTATTGATAAATCAAGGTTGAAGGTTTTGTGAGCCTATTACATTAAAACAGAACTTTTAAAAGGTTTTACCATATTACCAAGATGTTAACTAAATTAATTATTAGAGAACTAGCATGTAAGGTAATATAACTTGAAAGAATCGAGAATCGACTAAAGAATCGAGAATCGAACGGAAAATTTTAGAATCGGAATCGGAATCGGAATCGAAAATTTTAGGAATCGGCCCATTCCTAGTTTTATACATGTATAATTTTCTGATATAACTTTGATTTTTAAATATGATTTTCTTATATAATTTTGATCTTTTAAATATGAATAATTTTCTTATAACTTTGACTTCTTAAATATGTTTATTTTTCTGGGTAAAATTATGTTTTTCAGAGTATGAAATTTTGGGTTTAAATGTACGCTTTCCAGATTATTATTTTATGTTAAATTATGCATGTTTTTTTAAGGTTAAATGAAAAACCGTAGGGTTTTAAAGGGTTAAAACTTTGTTTAATTTGTTAAAATCTTGAGCTAGGGTGAATTACATAAAAGAGGTTAATAATTTTTCATTGAATTTTTTTTTGTTTTAAAAAAATTGAACTTATAAAATTACTAAAAAGTTAAAATTTTTTACTTGTGCTAAATTTATAATGTTGAAGAAAATAAAAAACATTATTTTTTTACTAACTTGCAAATTGAGTTTAAACTTTATTTGATACATCAACTTTCTTAAACATTCCTAAGCCATGGTCAGTAAGCTAAGATGCCTTCAACGAATTCAGTCCCTGAGGAACTAAAGCCCAAAGGGTTACATCTCCGCTAGTTAGGTTTTTAAATTCAAGTCTAGTGACTGGTTTTCTAACAGATTTTGATAAGCATTAGCACAGGTTTTGACTTAGGTAGAAATACGCTGGTGGGTAGGCCGTCGCAACACATACATCAATATTGACAGAAACCTCAAAGATGTACATTTCATCAAAAAAGCAATAAACTAAATACAACAGAAAACTTCAAAATACACAAACATCACAAAAATTCTAAGAACACATTCTAAACTATAAATATCACTCAAAATCCAACTAATAATTAACAACCACTCTATGAACAACGACACATCATAGAACACCAAAACAGCACAGCCCGTAATGCAACACACCTGAGCAAAAGTGTTGTCTGTGACTCACAGCAATGAACAATGCACTGATCAAGTGTGAAATGCGCCTCATAAAAATATCAGCAAAGAGTGATTATTGCCAAGTGATATAATAATTTTATATTAAAAAAACCTCAAGATGTACAACACAAAAACTGCAAGTTCAAATAATATAACATTAACCCTTAGCGCTCGGATTTTTGTAACATGCTTTGCTTCTCCACTTGTAATTAAATTGGGACAAATTCCTCACCTGCAGGTTGCATTATTGTTTATGGAAAACTTTGTTTTCTCTTACATGATTTTAGTAAACTAAGCTATTTTTATTCACTAATACTGTATGTACATGATTTTATTATCTTATTTGTAATTTTGCAAAGTATGATATCTTTGAAAACAGTCTTCCGGATGAAGTCCTGGTTTTCTGCCACATGTTTTGTAGTGAAAAACTGTTTCCCTTCCACCTCCTTTTATCTTCCTGTTACTGCAAACTACACAATCCTTAGAAGTATTTTTATCATTGGAAAAGAATGTAATTTTCCATTCAGTCTTTCTTCTTTGTCAGTAGTTGATGGCCGACCCCTCTCACTATACCGGTTATTCCTGATATCACCAATGCGTTCCCTTACCAAGTTTTGGCAAAACTATTTTTTTTTAACAGGATTTTCTTTCATTTCCTATTTTTTGTTATTAAAGATAATAAAACTATTTACTACAGCTACATCTGATAGCCAGAAAAACATTGTCCTCGACCATTTATTTGTTCGCTTTGTAAAACTGCACGGTTAATTATATTGATCAGCTAAATCTATACCACCCATAAACTGATTATATTTACAAATAACTGTTGGTTTAGTTATTTTGTTTATGAAACTGAACTACATTCTAATAAATCAGGATCAAGTAAAAGATCAGGAATTTCAGAATCACTAATTGCAAGTGAAGCCACGGCAAACTACGAGTAAACAAATAACTGGTAAAACTGTAACCTACTTGCAGCTTACAGTGTAGCGGCAAATTAGATTTTGTGATGACTCACATATTACTAGGCATTTTGAACTTAGTTCACATTATTTTCAATAGAGTGTAGCACCAAACGGTAAAAGATTGAATGTCGTGGGCTTCGCCGCAGACGAGTTATAGGCATTCGAAAATCGTGTCGGGTGACCCCCGACATACGAGTAAATTGCAATATACGCTTGGCGGGGCTCCCCCGACAGTCGAGTGCTAAGGGTTAAGACAGATTTTCTATATTATAATTTTTTTCAAACTACTTTAGGCTCTAAGGAAAAAATTATTTTTACATTCTTTTAATCTAGAATGTTTTTTATAATTTTTTTTATTAGCAAAATATGGGTTTTCTTGTAATTATATACAATTTGTTCATAAGGCATATGAAAATAATTAATTGATTCTGAATTTCCATCACAGAAATATTCGCCGTGTCTGCATTATTCATTTCCCCATGTTATAAGAAACAAAAACATATCCCATCGCCTTATCCAAAAAAATTATTTAAGGCAAGATTAAAGATAAGAATAGCCTAGGTAGAAGAGCGCCATGGTTTAAAAACTTGTATGAATGGTAAGATGTCAGTGTTCCAGGCAGCTGTACATAAAGGAAAAATCGAGGAGATGGTTGTCATCATTCTTGAGGAGAAGACACAAAAAGATCATACAATTAAATAATTACCAGTTACTATTATTTACATTATTCTATTTGTGTTTTGTATATAGTGGTACAGATTGTGTTATAAGTGATATTACTTGTGGGCGTCAAATCCAGTTAATATGGTTCGGTTGTTGAATTATCAAATCTAGCAATTACATGTGCATTTGAAGCTGTTTAAGTATGGTAGACAAGACAGTATGACAGTCACTTTCACTGTATCTTTTGAGAACATTATTGATAAATAAATCATCATTAATGCTATAATAGTGCCATTAAATGAGTCGTTCATAATTCACCCCAACAACAAAGTTTTTAAAATCCGGATTGTCTGTATCGCAAAATATCCATGCTTCAGAAAATTAAATATTACAATTAGAAGTAAATTATTTTTAGAGAGACAAAAATTAAAGACACAAAACTAATAACAAGTGGGGATTATTGTTTTAGGCATGCACAAATTAAAAATGAAGCAAATATTAACAAAATAAATATATACACAAAAGAACAAAATAATTTATTATTACAAAGTTATTCTAGTTTAAGCTATTAATAATAATAATAACACACAAGTGATAGCATTTCAACATAGATACTGAGAGATATCTCCATTTTGCACGTACAATGTGACAGCTAAAAGGAGAAGCTTCAAGTGTTATCCTATGTTATGCTTCACTGCTGTGCTGATATGAACCAATGAGAGGGTGACATGTGCACTACATATATTAATAAAACATTTTTCTGTGTTCTATTGAACTTTATGTGAACTACAAATTTAGTTGATAATAATACATATTATAGAATATATCAGGTTACTGTGAAAGACATTTTCAATGTGAAGTTAAATCTTTTTGCTGCATAGGACGGGGTAAAAATAAACACGAGAAAGTTTTCTGTATTATTACCTCATTTTTACCAAGAACCTTTTTCCACAAGTTTTGTATATTCCCACCAGATGGAGACTGAAGTTCTGAACGACCAGTAAACTTTTTATACTCTTGTTTAACATGGTATATACAGTATTCACACTCTTTAAGGTTGATAAATGATGAGCATGGTTCACCGTTTTTTTTTCTGTAATAATGATAGCAATTATTATAATAATTATTTTAATATTAGTTTATGACTATCCGAACTTTAAATTTTGTAAATTTGTGAAAACTTACTGAGACAGAACGTTTTTGATCGCTATAGGGCGATCTTCATCAGTGTCTTCTGCTTGGAGATGTCGGGTCAAGCGGTGACGGTTTTAAAAGCAGGTTTTCGATAGTATCAAAGAGTATGTGTGATTTTTATTGTGTTTGTTCGTTTAATATGTTTGTACTTTGTGTTTTTGTGTGTCTGTAAATTTCCTATTGCTCTAGCGTGTTGAGATGTGGTTCCTTTTTGTTGATGTGTAAGATATCTAGGCTGTGGTAAATGTCTGTGTATTTGTGTCCTGTTTCTTTTATATGATTGTAAAATGATGGGTTGGTGTTCTGTTTGTGTTCTTCGACTCTTTTTTTATAGCAGTGACCTGTTAGCCCAATGTAGAATTTGTTGCATTTGTCGCAGTTTAGTTTGTATACACCTGGAGCTTGTAGTTTTCTTTGTTGTTGGTGTCGTGTTGTATTTTGTATTGTAAATTGTAATTAGTATTGTATGCTATTTTGTATCCTGTTTTTTGAAATTTGTGGGCTATTTTATTTGATGTTTTGTTTATACATGGTATTGTGATGTATTTGTTTTCCCTGTCTGTAGTGTTAATTTTAGTTTTTTTTTTTTGTATATTAAGCCATAGTGTGTCTATTATTGCAGAGTTGTATCTATTTGGGTGTGCTGAATATTTAAGGGTGTCTAGTTATTTGTTTATGTTTTCTATGGTCATTGGAACTTCTTCAAGTCTAAGGAGCACGGATCTGAAGGCAACGTGTTTGTGTTGGATAGGGTGGTTGAGGTGTTGTGGATAAGTGTGTCTGTTGTTGTGGGTTTACTGTAAATGTTGAAGCTGTGTTTTTGTGTGGCTGTTTTTTATGGTTATTTGTGCCTTTTTGTTAAGGCATATACAAACCAAACTGCAACAAAGGTCGCAGCTTTAAACAAAGAGTTGAAGAACACAAACAGAACACCAAGTCAGCATTTTACAATCACATAAAAGAAACAGGACACAAATAGACACCATAACCTAGAAATGAACCATAACCTTACACATCAACAAAAAAGAACCACATCTCAACATACTGGAACAATATGAAATTTACAGACACACAAAAACACAAAGTACAAACATATTAAACGAACAAACACAATACAAATCACACATACTATTTGATACAATCGAAAACCTGCCTTTAAACCCGTCACCGCTAAACCAAACATCTCCAAGCAGAAGACACTGATGAAGATTGCCACATAGCAATCAAAAACATTCTGTCTCAGTAAGTTTTCACAAATTTACAAAATTTAAAGTTCGGATAGTCATAAACTAATGTTAAAGTGATTAATTAAGATTCACCAAACTTAATGGACTACAAAATTCAAGAATTATGATATGTTAATAAGACATTTACCAAAACGTGTATAATAAAATCAACTATTTTGAATAAAAATCAATACTTATTATAAAGTAAAAATGAAAATTTTCATATGAATTAATATTATTATTAACTTAAATAGCTTAAGCAAATGAATGTTCATGTCAATAATTTTTTTTAAAATTAAAGTGAACCTGCCACAACTGAAAAAATATACACATACATAAACCAAAACATACAACAAAATCCGTGCTGAAATATAAGGATAATATTATATGTCCGATTCAGGTAAGCCCAAAAACTGATAAGTTTATTCCAACAAGAGGAATTAGTTGAGATTGATCAGAATGTTTACTAGTACACTTTGAAATATACAAAAGACCAAGTTAACCTGCTTTCAATGTGAGGTAAACCTTTAACTATCTAAGGTTTATTATATTTAAGTTTTAGGTACTTGTTTTACACATGAGCACTACAGCTGTTTTACTACTATCACTTAGATATGGTGATCCATTAATTTTATACATGAGGATGTAAGAAAGCATAAAAACTAGAGGTTTTGTAAATAAAATTGAAGATACAAAAAGAAATGTCTAACTAATTTTTTTTTTATGAATAGGTTTGTATTCTAATCAAACAGTTGACAAGAGACGGAAAGAGTTTCCTCTAAAAGAATTCAAAGTAATACAGCTTTTATTATCATTATCCGGACCACTTTATACATTTAAGAAAAATGTTTTTATATACTGCATTAAAAAAAAATCACTACATTCAAAAGCATCTATATTGACAATATCCCATTTTAACAGTTTTCATTCATCTTTAAAAACGTTTTAATCATACTTACATTGCTTTACACATACCAAGGTCCTTGGAAGTTCCCCATATCATCACTCGGTCTGCATCATTGACTGAAAAGGAAGCAACATCTGTAGAAGATCTGAAATTATATATTGATTTGATTTACTTTGTTATTATTATATATTTGGTCTCATCATAGGTAGATTCCAATAATATTTAAGAGAATAACATTTATTATGAAATTAATATCTAAAACTCACTTCCAAATGAAAAATAAATAAGTAAGCATTTTTATTGTATTTAGATAAATAATTCATACATACTCCTAATACTGAAGTTATGATAATATATTCCCCAATCCTCCGACTATGGACAGATGCACATACACACCAGATAAATCAAGAATGTTCTACATAAAAGACTACACAAGAAGAAGGAGACAGCATCTCTTGGTGGTCAGGGAATTGGTATGGGTAACTTCAGCCCATCAAACACTCTTGAAATCATCCAGTGAGAGGGTATATCACAAACTGGTTAATCCAGATAAATAATATCTGTAATAATTGATCTGGGGAAAAGATATAAATTTGTCTTAATTAATTTTGTCTTGAAGCAAGCAAACATGTCCATGTCTTATAGAGAACCATGGAGATACTTGTGGATTACGTGCTTACCCCTATATATGGTTGTTCCAATTAACATGGCAATTCGTATATAATATTCCTTCGTTTGTAAATACTCATTTTAGAAATTTTGGATTGCCATGAATTTCATTTAGTACTTAATACAACAGAATGCTTAGGGCATTGGACAATTTCATCTCTTGTCTAATTTGAATTTTGTGAGAAAGCAGTTATAGCCATTATGGGCATTACATGACCACTCACAACTAATTTTAACCCTGTATGCCAAAAGAACTCATTTTTCTGCACTGTCAACATGATACAGAACTATGATTCAAAACACTGAGCTCTTACAATTTCCTCTATGGGAAACAAACTTTGATGTTTTCTTTTCATTTTCCAATTGAGATAGCAAATGTATGTGTAATAACGCTTAATCAAAACATGTTTAAACACAGGATTAGAAGAAAACTAGTGATTATTGTAGTGTGTACCATATAATTAAGTTCTCACTTGCATCTTACTAATTTTTTATATTAAGACTTGTTTCTCATTGATATTCTGTTATTTAGTAGTTTGAAATTTTTAAAATTCAAATAGATGCTTTGTTTTCATAGAGAAAACAATAATCACGCCAGATTTCTTGGAACATTTGGCCAACTTTAGAGTTTCTTCTGAAATATATCTCATTTAATTTTTAATTTAAAATACTTTTCACAAGTAACTCTGCATGAATAATAAACATCACCTAAAATAGTCCTTATTCAGTTCTTGCTTGAACAAAAGTGTTGCAAAATAGCTCTGTACTCACATCTAACAAAGAAATAGGTCACTAATAAAAATTCACATCTAGGGGCCAAATTTAGTGACATTTTCATAATTCTGTGTAACCATCTTGTAATATAAGGTATCTGGCCTAGCAAACAAGAGTAGTACAGATGACAGATGGAATGACACATATATTTTTAAGGACTAAATGGTGATACAAATATTTGTTATGATCATGTAAAATAAAGCTATGATTACAAAGAAAACAATATTACGTAAGTAGATGGAGCCTACAAATAATAAGCCCCAATTTAAAATATTTGAGTAAATACATTGGTAATATTAAATTATATATTTTATGTTAAGTCTCTAAAACAAGTAATACAATTTTTAATGCAACTTATTAATTAGAAACATTTTATATGTAAACTCTGAAGTCAATAATAAATTTTAAAAATTCAGAAAATCAGCAGTGTGTATGTGTGTGCGCATAAATACATGGAAAAAAGACTTTACAGTATCATCAGAAGCCGGTAAGTTTTGAGTTCAGATTGTATACGAAAATATCCATCATCCAAAAATCATGAGATTTTGTTTGCAAACCAAAGTTTGTGATGTTTTCAATTGAGGAAGGTATAAAAAAACACAGGTGAAAGTTTTTACACAAACCTTTTTATAAAGATTGTACATGTTCATGGGGAAAAGTATACAGTATGCAACATAACATTTAAAAAGAAAAATATATTCCAATTAAACTAGAATAAAATTTATTTAAAGTAAATACATACTTGATTTCCATAACTGTTGGGTTTAAAACTGCAACAACAGCACCTCTACTAGTTTTCCATAATGCTGTGTATGCTTTTCCAAACAAAAACAAAGATACAGTTTTCAATCCAGGCTTTAAATCACTAAGAGACCACAGACAGTACTGCTTTCCCTTAGTACAAAACAACAAGCTATGTTACTGTTAGTACAATTCTTCTTCTTTGTTTTATATATAAATTATTATTGATAAAATATGTACAACTTTCATGAATGTTCAGTAAGATTCGATCAATAGCAATATTTAATTAAATACAATAAACCTACCCTTAACATTTTAATAAATACACTAAACTTATTTTTTTTCTAAATTTTATACATAATTTTTGCTACAATATTATCCACATGTTACAGTTGTTTTATGAGTTGAACATTTAGTTTAACACAATAATTATTGAAATTTTAAAAAAATATTATGCATACTTTAAACTAAAACGTTTACTTATTCCTAAGAAAAAAAATATGAAATTTGATGTAAAGAACTAGATAACACCAATTAGTGACTTGCAGCAATTGGTGTCAATTAGGAAAACATCCTGGAGCATGACCATTTCAGGAAAGCTCAAAAAAGGTCAGAGCCTTCTGAAAATACCTAACAAGAAATAAAAGTATGCGTGCTTGTGTGTTTGTAGATGTACAATGTGGACGGAAAAATAAATAAATTCAAATTCCTTTCAGTAAATTTTCCACAGAAAAGCTTAAAATTGTGTCATACATCACCATATTTTAGAATTATCAATTATGAATGTTATTATAATAAAAAGTACTTTATTGTCCTGAAATGAATTTAATTTTTTGTTCTGAAAATTAACATATAAAAATATACCAGTTTTACTCAACATGAATTTTGTATGTAAGGCCTTTAAATTTTTTTTTTAACATACCTTTTTGGAAACTCTTGTATATTTAGTGACAATTACACCAGCAATCACCCAATCCTTTTTTGAATCCGAACTGTTTAAATGGTAATTAATCTTATCCAAAGGAATAGTTTGGCGACCTGACATTTTTTCTTTCAGAGACTGTGAAGAAATAAGAGGGTTTCTAAAACAAAAACAAACATCTACTTATGAATTTTAAGATTTCCAGTACAAATCACCACATCACCTAGATCCTGCCAGAACACATACAAAATTTCACAACTGGCCCTCTAGCCAATGACAGAACATGAAATGAATTTATGACTTTATAAAAATATATTTCGGTATTTTAATCCAAAATGTTTACAGCTTGAATTCTTTTATAAATAATTTTTAAAACTAAAGATATGTTCAAATCAGTTTGACTTTTCTTTATTAAAAAAGAACGAGACCAATTAAAATCTTATGAAAGATTTAATAGTTTCTGTCTTGAAAGTAAAACTGAGATCTAACTTTCATTATAGAAATAAAGTATTGCTCAAAATAACACATTAAATGCTAGAAGTATCAGAAATTGTATTATACTGGTTTATTATTCTATAGATTATTGTATCATACTTAATATTGATGCACGCTCGTTTGTTACACATTTTGGCATGAAAAAAATACCACATCCCCAGATTTTAATTTTATAACCTATTATAACCTATAGTCCAGGACCACAATAAACCAGGTTTATTTCCCCCTCTATTGGTATAAAAATCCTGTTGTTTCCAGTATTTAAAAAAAATTACTTGTTCCCCATCCAAATGCATTTCTAAACCGAACACTATTACAACTGATTTTTTTTTATAAAACACAATTAAAATAAAGATATTTTCTCTGTATTATGCCTCTATCATAATGGTATGTCTTGAATAGTTAGGCTAAAGCAGAAGAGGGTTAAAAAATAAAATTCCCCTATTATAAACTAATTATTCAAGGCATTGTTGATGGAAAAAAATCAATAATATATAAAATAACATATAGTTGATAATAATAACAACTAATAATGATACAGTGTTATTATAATAATATTATAGTTGTTATAATATATTGTTTAAAACAATAATTATTGATTTTAATTTTATATATATATATATATATAATCCTCCTCGTTGTTGCCACAAAGTTGGCATTGCGGCAAATCTGAAAGGCTGAATCAGAATAATATTTTTGAGTCACAATGTGACCTGTATGTGCTCTTGCTGCAAAAGTAGCAATTGGACTAGGTATATTTTTGTATGTGCCTTTGGTTGTTTTGGTACAGGTTTTGACCCGTGGTCCCCCGACTTCCAAATATATGTCCAGTTGTATCTGAAACATCTTTCTTCTGAGCTATTGCATTGCAGTAAAGATAATCTGTTTCGATCAGCTGGAAACATTGAACAGGCTTCCATGTCAATTTTGTCCGCTATTTTGTTACCAATTACACCACAATGTGATGCCACCCACTGCAAAGTTATGGTTTTACCTTCTGAGTGAAGATACAGAAACCGTTTCCTGATTTTATCAATTCTGAACAAGTATGCGCTCATCTTGGATCTGGATAAAGCTTCCAAGGCCAAATTAGAGTCGCTGAAAATGCAAATATGATTGCTCTTCAGTGAATAGCAGCTTGCTAATGATGCGTAGATCGTTAGCAATTAAGCATCCATGCTGGATTAGGCATTATCAGGTACATAATACCAATCACAATTGCTTTGGTTAAAGTAACCTGCACCTGACTACTTGTTATCCTTATCCAAAGAGCCATCTGTAAAAATTTTTATATGACTACAGTACTCATCATTAATCATTTCTGCCGTACCTGCTCTCAAAATTCCGGCATGATCGTTTTTGTCACTTTTTGAGGAAGTTCCATTACTACTTGGATGCCCTGCCAAATCCTAGATAATTCCTCGTACAACTGTGGTATTTGTTCTGGTTGGTTATGCTATATCATTCTAAAGGGACTGGTCATTTGGTAGATGAATGAAGTTTGAATGCTGTACATCAAAGTTATATAATGGGTGTTTGATTGTCATGAGTTTTGATTTTTTGAAATTATTCCACATTTGCCTCCTAATGAAAAATTCAAAGTCAATCCCAGTTTGAGTTCCATTGGAGTTATTCATGTGCAGCCCAAGCAGAGGCGAATTGCTGCTAATTGAATAGCTTGAATTTTACTTATGTCTGTTTTTGCAGGAAAACCCCATACTTCGCAGCAATATATGGCCTTTAACCTCACAAATAAGAGTTAGAACTTCAACGTTTTTGTGTCCATGCCCCAGTCACTACTGCCCACCGCTTTCAAGGATTTAGCCTAGGTGTACAACTTTGTACAACATAATCCACATGTGCTGACCACCGTAATTTTGGATCCAACATAACCCCCCCGCAGTATTTGGTGTTTATTATGCTGAAGCACTGTGCCATTTAGTGTAGAGTGTAGTATATAATTTGCAAGGATAATACCTAGAAAAGAAAATATATTTGATTTTCTGACGAGAAATTTTCAATGACCACTTCTCACACCATCTACTTATGACATCAAGAACCTTTTGAAGATACGGATTTGCTTTTTTTTCATCAGAATTCGTAGCCCATATAGTTTTGTCATCCGCAAAAGTGGCACAACATATATGGTAGCTCACTAGCAATATCTCGCAGTGCAATATTGAAAAGATTTGGGCACATTATGCCGCCCTGCAGTATGTCATTTTCAATGTTATGTTTTGAGGAACTTGCATCATTTATCACGATCTCAATGGGGCGGTTTTCAAAAAACCTTACAATCAATTGAAGTAATTTACCCCAATGCCTAATTTCATACATTGTAGGATGACTGTGGCATGGGGTATTTTGTAAATGCTGCTTCAAAATCTATCATGGTAGCTACTGTAAACATTTAAGCCCAATATAAATAAATTTAACCTGTTTTATGTTTAATTAGAAAACAAATACATCACAAAACTATTATTGAAACTGTAATTGATAAATTCCTAAATATAGTTGTAGTTTAAAACCACTATTTCAAATTGTTAAAATCAATTTCTGAAACTTTAATAATAAATCTTATTATAATGATTGTAGTTCTAAACAAAACTAAAAAATTAGTACTAAAACTCAAATAAAACTTTATCCAATTTTTGAAGCGTGAAACTAGTCTATGATACCAAATACTTTGTTAACAGATCCATTTATGTAATTTGTTTAAATATCTAATTTTCTGAAAGTACGTAGAAAAGAATAGATTTTATAAAAGCTCATTTTATCTTCTTAATTTTGATACATATTTTACTTTGCTTGAACAATGTTACAAAACTTTTTATAAATACCCTATAAGGCCCAGTAAATTGTTCCCAACTTGCTTATGTGTCCAATAAAAAATGTATTAAATTATGATTTTACACAGCTTATTTTTATTACTTGTAGATTATGAAAGTTTCCGTATTTTACATTAGTAGTTAATTAAAATAGAAGAAAACAATTATATTATTAACTCATAAGTTGATAGTCAACATAGTTATCTAATATACTTAGTTGATGACTTAATCTAAATTTATTAAATTCATTTACTATAGCTTACTTAATAATATTTAGAAGTAAAATATGCACTGTAAAATTTAAAATATTAAGTTATATTAATAAATAAGAATTTGTTTAAATCTTTATTGGATAAGTTTATGGCTTTTCTCAAGGATACTAGAATATACAATAAATATCTGAGGAAAATTGAAGTGTTACAGACTCAAGTTATGTTATGATATTATCAACTTTTTAATGACTTAATGTTCTCTTTTAAATCAAATTATTTTAAGTGTTCCTACCATTGCTTTCCTCATGGTTTTTAGAACACGCCTTTTTGTTTATAAAAAAATGTTGTAAGTCATAAAATACATAAAATATAGAATAATTAGTTTGATATGCACATAGATAAGGATAGAGACAACTGCATAAAATTCCCTCGGTCCAATTAAATGGCCGAGGGAAGGTAGGGAAATCCACAGGAATCGGATCAGACAACCGAATCCCACTTTTTAACATATCACTGATATCTAGTTATGACCATTTACATTATCTAAAGATAAAGTCCATAAAATTGGAAATCTGTACTTTTTCCAAAACACCGTTAAAACTGCTGTGTAAGGTATCTCTGCCTTGATATAGATTTTACTACCTAGATATGTGTTATTACTACCGCATTCCTTGCTATTGTAATGGTAAAGCATATTTTGTTCAGTTCATATTAGTTCAACTTTATAATTATCACAAAATGTTTGACACAAAATGAAATGAATAAAATGATGATACTAATGTATTAGACCCATAAATGTTTTTACTATGGAAAACATTTAGACTTATAAAAGAAATCATGAAAATGAGCAAGAAGTAGAACTAATGAAAATAAATTGTTGCTTTTTGTCAAAATCCTATGCTGAATTTCAAAGCAATATCGCACACAACTAAACGCCAAAATAAAAAACTGATAAGAATTTAATAAGTTTAGGGACACTGACTTGCCTTAAATAACTAAAAATAAGGCATTGAACACACAACCACATACATTTTGTGAAACAAAGCAATAAAAACAAAATGCTGTCATTCATCGAATCTATGCTCCCTGATTTATGATCAGTCTAGGGTTTCTGGTCACAAGGAAAATAAATAAATAAGCCTATAACAAAACTTGTAAAGGCCCTAACACCAGCAACCAATAAAACTCTATCTTTAGAGAGAAATGAAGAGCAGCCAGAGCATTACAAATGTAACTGTCATGTTTCAAAAAAAATTAATGATGAAATAGTTTATACATATTTGTTGATTCCATCTTCACGTAAGCTACTACTTTTCACTAAACACTATTTTAGTCTCATCCCAAAGAAACATCATTGCTTTTTTTCTTTGGTTATGAATACACAAGTTGTAGCAGGATAACTGTCTTTGATAGAAAACATCATCATGTGGCAGAGTAGGGCAATAGAGGACCTGTTCTAAATCAACACAGAGAATAATGGTGTCTGTTAACTTCACCTGTCCTTTTATCATTTCCAAGTGTTGTGTATGCACTATCGGCTCTATTATGATGTAACCTACTCCCGATTCCTATTTTATTTACCAAATTTGGATCGCCAGTTGATTTCATTTTTAAGAAAAGAGTCACAGAGTATACACTTGTCTGATCAAGAGAAACCAAACCTTAAATCAAACCTCGTATTAAAAATCTCCCGGTAGTAATGTAAATTACCTTTTGTATAGAGATACCTTTCATATTTGTTGATTCCACCTTCATGTGAGCTACTAGTTTTAACTAAACACTTGTAAATATTTACAAACTTGCCTATAGTAGCACTTACTTATATATGTTGAGGACGGCCGTTTCGGGAGATGTGTTCCATTGTCAACTCAGACCATAACTGATCTCAAGGTTTACGTAGGTTAGGGTATTAAGGTGGGGGTGGGATATTATGGTGGTGTGAGTGTATTTTGTGAGTATTAGGAGTTATGATGTCAAAAAGTGTTTGTGAGTTGTAATGTAATTGTGTATTGAGTATGTTTGTAGGGTGTAGTTTGAAGTGTCTGTATATTTCATATTGTTCACTTGTGTAGTGTTGGTTATTTCTATGTTGTTTATGAAGAATTTGTAGGTTAGATGTTATGTCTATGTAGTCATGTTTTGTGGAGTTGAGATGATCGGCAAAGTTTGATTGATGGTTATTGATTGTTAGTGCTTTTATATGTTCTTGGTAACGTGTGTAGAAGGACCTCCCTGTCTCTCCCTGACGCTTCCTGTATTTTTGTAAGTCATGTTAATATTATTATTTTTTAGTACTTCAGTTATTCATTTCAAGTTGTATCCTGTGTATATGAATGTGGCCCATTTTTTTGTTGTTTGTGGTTCATTTTTAGATTGTTTTAATTTATTTAAATTCTAATTTATCTATAGTTTTTTCTTGTATCCATTTTTTGGGCTACTTGATATATTATTTGTTTTTCTTTGGCTTTTTCTTCATTTTTTAGTGGTAGTTTTAGCATTCTGTATAAGAGTGAGTTGTAACCAGACATTTTATATTATGTTGTGGGGGATGGTTAGAGTAGTTTGGTATTGTGTTAATGGTTTGTAGGTTTCTTAAAAATTGAGTATTCAATGTTATTTGTATTTTACATTATTGTCAAATGCTACTGCCGTCGGAGGATTTAATAAAACGGGAAATCTTGATATAAATTATAAAATACCGTTGAGTACAATTAACAAACATTAAATCCTTCACGGGGCATGGACAGTGCGTTCAAATAAACATATGAATCATTAACAAATATAAAAAGGGACATTAAATAAATTGTTTACCTGTTATGAGTCGTTACTAGGGTTTATATGTTACTTCTTACTGGTTCCCTCAGGAAGCTAGCATACGGCCGGATGCAGTACGTTGGTTGCCACGAAGACGTCTTCTCTCTTGACCCGCTAGTCTGAGTCTCCTCAACGACTGGACTTATTTCATTCTTAAAACTATACCGGAATTATCAAACTTTGCCCATACAGCTAATTTACTATTGGTCGGCAGACGGTCTCTCGTGGCGAGAATTAGAACTGTTTGCTTTCAGAACTATTTGGCGGTAATATACTAGTTTGGCGGTGGTATATAAAAAAAAACGTTACAAGATCTAGATAGTTTATTTTATTGTTTATTTCTTCTTCCATGATGAATTTTATGTTAGGGTGTAAAAAGTTGTTGATTTCATTTAGGATGATATTATTTATTGCTTTATTTTGGGAAATATTTCCATCATCAACATATTGTATCCAATGTCTATTAGGGTTGTGTTTTAATGGTCTTGTGTCATTATTTCGTCAAGGTTTAGGAGGTAAATTTCTGATATTATACTAGAGATATTATACTTGTTAATATATCTTATTACTAAATGTAAAATGGTTTTGGTTTAGTATGGTCTTTAGCATACTGCATACTGGCATTTTGTTATTATTTGGTTTGTGTATTTGGGGTTGGTTTTAAGATAAGTTAATTTGTTTTGTATTATTTGGATGGTTTCGTTTATTGGTATATTAAAGTACATGTTTGTGATATCAAATGACGTAAATTTAGTGTTTTTTGTTTATATTTATTGTTTTTGATCTGTCGGTTAAATTAATAGAGTTTTTATGGTGTATTTATTCTCCATTTTAAGTTCGTGTTTTAGGTTATTGGCAGCTACTTGATATTTTATAGGCGGGTGCATTTTTGAAGTTTATTTAGGTCTTATGGGATTGTTGACTTTATGTATTTTGATGAAGGCATTCATTTTAGGGGGATTTGGAATGTCTATTGTGTATTGGTAAAGGATTTTTTGACTGTATAAATTTTTATTCAATTGCTATAACATAAAAAGTATAACCAAAATACTAAAAAATAATATAAACAAACATTACAAAAATACAGGAAGCTTAATCAATAAAATAAACTAACCGGAAAAATATGTCCCACACTTCATAATGGAATATATAAAATTTAATGCCTAGGCTGTAACAAATTATACATCTGCCAAACAAAAAGGAAATTAAAAGACAGATGTAAAGAGCACCTCAATACATACATCAAACCTAACATTTACAACTCAAACTTAGCTACACACGCTGTCAAAAACAAACATACATCCTCCAGAATACAAACATTAGAAAACATACATCTAATTAAAAAATAAAAAAAGCCTCAAAATGACAATCTAAGAACATCTACAAATTTATAAACATAAAAATAATAATATAAACGAACAAATACAAATAAAATCTAAACACGATAAATTATTCAACCTAATAGAAAAAATTAATGCCAAGACAAACTAAAACGGTTCTGACAGTGCATTAAATCCAAAAATAGAACAGTACCGGTATACCACCAGACAACGGAAATTCTACACCCCTGACAATCTACTACAACACCCAGTTTCAGTTGAGGCTCGACAATGAAGAAACCATCAATCTTCGAATGTTAACTCATATAAATACCAAGTAAGATTCTTGTTTAAATACATATAGTGAAAATGATACGTGAATACAAGAAAACAATGTTGTAAAGTTGAAAAAAAAAATATATATATATATACGAAGTTGATATATTACTATTATAAGTAATTTTATCCACCATTAAGTGCAATGATTTTACCTTGTGTGATGAGGCGCCTTTCGGTCACTTGACCATTGTCGAATCACTGATTACTTTTGATTACCAGTGATTCGACAATGGTCAAGTGACCGAAAGGTGCCTCATAACACAAGGTAAAATCATTGCACTTAATGGTGGATAAAATTACTTACAATAGTAATATATTAACTTCATAAAGTCAGTGCAACGGAAAAACAAATGGATAACGCAAAATATCAAGAATATATATATATATATATATATATATATATATATATATATATATATATATATATATATATATAGATTTTTTGGACTAGGAGACTGACAGACTTACCTTGGTAAGAGTCCACTCTGTAGTCTTGAAATAGAAACACATAAAAGCACTTAACCAATGATATATTTCAACGACACAGTGGTCTTTGTCAATCAAAGAGAAAACTCAAAAAGAAATATAAAAGAATGAAATAAAATAAATATAAGTTGTCTATAATAATATAAGTCAACTTATATTTATTTTATTTCATTCTCTCATATTTCTTTTTGTGTTTTCTCTTTGATTGACAAAGACCATTGTCTGGTTGAAATATATCATTGGTTAAGTGCTTTCATGTGTTTCTATTTCAAGACTACAGAGTGGACTCTTACCAAGGTAAGTCTGTCAGTCTCCTAGTCCAAAAAATCTAAATAATCTTTACCCACCAAAACTAACCTAAATATATATATATATATATATATATATATATATATATATATATATATATATATATATGTTATTACACATAATCACATGAAACACATAATCAATGTTGTCAAGGATGTACAGTAGAGTCTCGAAAATCCAAGTCCTGATTTTTCGAGGTTCTGTTAAATTCGAGTCTATTTCTATTTCAGACTATTTTATCTATTTGAAAGGAGATTCAAATTATTTACTCTTAGACAATGCAATGTCTCATCCCAATGAAGATCAACTGTGCTTTGATGATATCTGTGCTTTATTTCTACCCACAAATGTTATGAGCCTAATCCAGCCAATGGATCAGGGTGTTCTGGAATCTATCAAAAAAATACATATGTTTCCTTTTACAATCTCCCTTGGAAATGAACTAAAGGTATTTTGTGCATTCTTAAATATAGTATTAGGGTTCATTGAAACTCCTGTTTTTTCAACCCACAGGAACATATATTTGTGTAATCCCAGGTTTCGGTAATCCGACGGGGTCTCGGTACCATCTACCTCGAATACCCGAGACTCCACTGTACTTTTTGAAGACATCTTTTATATGTTTCAATAGTTTTTTTAGAATTTTTTGTTATACTTTGATAATTGGAAAATAATAATTGACTTACATGATACGTATGCCAAAAACATCAGAATAATTCTCAGAATTGTTTTCAGCTTTAAGTTTCCCTTGTAATATAGACACAGAATTAACTTGTTTTGTTTTTTCAGATTGTTTCCATGTGGCTTGCTTTTGATAAACGTAACTACGGTTAGTTTCACTCTCCCTTAATTTTGTCTTTGCAAATTTACCAAAATCACTATAGTTTTGTTCTGAACAATTTCTATTGTCTTCATCATCGGAAGAATCTGTATCTCCTCCATGTACTTCACTGTTTTCTATATGTCTGCCACCATTACTTAGTTTTAATTCTCCCATTTTTGGCACTGGTGCAGGTTTAGTTTCACATGACGCACATTCATCAAAATTAGAAAGTGATGTTAGTGTATCCAAGTCTTCAGAAACATTCACTAAAAACAAAAAATAAATAAGTATAGATACATAAAGCAACAAAATTAAGTACAGTAAATATAGATTGTTATTGTATATCAAGCTATAATCAAATCATGATAGATATGCAGTATCCCAGGGCAACTTTTACCTGAAAACATTACAGTCTCTCATATTTCAATAATTTGGTAATATTGAAGCCATTTTTGTTTACAGAAACTAAATAAACTATTTATAGAAATCAAGGAAAATGAAAGTTATACTTACTTTTTTTATATATAAATCTCATCTTCAGTGATTTAACATAATATTGTTCAATATTAGTGTATTTCATTTAAAATAATATACAGATGGGAGACTGACAGACTGATCTTAGTAATAGTTTGGATTTCAATCTTAAAATAAATATACATCAACACTAAATGATTACAATAACAATATATTATTGGCACAGTAAATCCTTTGTTGACCAGTAGAGATGGGCCTCCTTGAAGATGGGACTGTTGTAATCCTGGGCCCGGTCCAGGGCTGTGCAATCATTAAGGTGTTTGGCATTCATAAGTTCACCACCACACAGCAAGCACTCCGGGGTCGGTAACACATGGCAGCGATGGAGGTGCGCAACAAGGTAATCATGACCTGTCTTCAATCTGATAGCTGCAACGCAAACAGCTCGGGGTAAGTTATGGTCAATTGGTCTCCTTGTCACCAGATTTTCCCACAGCTTTCCTGCTGAGATTTCTCAATCAAATGTGATTCCATTATTGTGTGGACATCTTTATTAGGGACCTGAAGGACTGTAGTGAACTCAGATGCTTGGGCTGATTGACGCTTGTTCCCTGCTTGGCTAGTTGATCAGCCTTTTCATTGCCAGTGATGTTTACATGGCTCGGGATCCACTGGAAATTAGTACCCACCCAGCATTTATGAAAGCATTTTGTTTTCTTCTACAGTCTATGGTTCTCCTATAGTCAATCTGAGAGTTCCCAGAAAGGTTCAAGATAGTGGTCTTAGAGTCAACAAGGAAAACTGCTTTAGCCAGAGCAGTCAGGATCTTGAGCTCAATTGCTGCAGCTGTCGTAGTTGCTAAGATGGGCCCCGACAACAGAAAATCCCTCACAGTATATGCAGTAATATGCATCACCTGTTTCGACTGATGCAGGTATGGATGATCCATCAGTGTAAATTTGGAGCCATTCTGGTGCAGGGTATTTTTCATTGATAGTTTGGAGGGCTGCACTTCTAAGCTTCTGATCCCAAGATACAAGCTTCGGCAAGTGGTGATCTGTCAGGAGGAGCTCTGCCTCAGAGACCTACTGGAAGCAGTCTTGAAAGCTAGTGGACGAGTTCTTTTTGAAGTTCCATAGCTCTTTCCATGGTGTCAGATCCATTGATGGTGTCATTAACATAGTTATGTTGCATTAGGACTTTAGCTGCCTCGGAAGTGGAGTCGCCTTCTGCCTTCAAGAGTTGTTGGAGCATTCTGACTACGAGAGCTATTAATGCCATAAGTTACCATTGTAAGCTTGTACATGGAGATTGGTTAAGAGGGTTGATCATGCCATAAGATAAGTTGGAACTATTGATCATCAGGATGTATGAGTATTTAACGGTACATCTGTCATATGTTGCAGGGAAAGACAATAATCAGAAAGAAGAACAGAAACAGGGGGAAATGTATCTCAGTGGTCCTGAGCTACCATAGCTAATAACCTATTCAATGAAAAATGCACAAATTAAAAGTTGATAACACTAGAGTCTGCATGCAACTGACATGGCAGGCGTTTTGGGGTTGGTTGTTTGCGAGTTGATCACAGGTTGTGTTACAGTCGAGCCAGTAGACAAGGTTCAGTGAAATAACAATTGTGCAACTATAAAACGTCTCCTGTTCAACCCTCATGGAACCTTTTTTACAGTTAGATTGCAGTTGTGTTGCGCCAGTAGACGAAGGACCTTACAGACTCTATTTCACGCAGAAAACAGAAAATATTGCATTACACACCTTTTATTGCTAACTTTGGCCTAAAACCGATAGAATTTACCGCGCAAAGCAGAGTGAAATTGAAGTGATCAAGTTGATTTTTTTTCTAAATTTGTAATTTTTTGGGAGTCTACAGCAAGTTTAATCATATTTTGTGCCATTTTGCGAGGTTACTATGTCAAAAAATTAAGCCAAAATGTGGAATTAGTAACGTTTTAAGTGTGCCGTGGGCAATTTTCTATTTTCAAACATTTTTAATTTTAGAAGCGTGAGCAGAAGTTATCATAATTTTTTTTCGCATTCCTGATGCCTTTCTCCATCTTCCGGTATAATTTTTTTCCCTACAATCAAATCTACACATGTATAAAAGATAAGAATAGAGATCATGTGACGTCACCCAGCAAAAGGTATTACTCCACAGAAGCTGACGTCTAAATAGTTCCAATATGTAAATAATACATATTAGTATGTAATACATATACCAAACACAATATATTTATAAACTATTTTGTGTTCAAAGGTTTTTTTTAATAAAACGCGGTATTATATTATACAGCATTATTACATAGCTCTAATAAATTATCCATCCATCGATACCGCAACGTACATCTCAAGGTAACAAAACTTTCCCTTCATATCTCCTTCAACATACTCAACAAAATAGCTTATCACTTATACCAACAGCTTACAATGGAACTACACTTCATCGAACCGCAAGAAGTAGTAAATTTCACCAACACACTAATTACAGACACAAAAAATTAAATTAATTTAGTACATAACAAAAAAATACATAACCTCAAAAACCCCCAAAACCCAACACAGGTTACTAATACAACACACGTTTTCAGACCAGAACTATAAACCTCACCAACACAACATTTTCACTTAATGAATTAAAACTGTTTAGACAAAGGCTTAAAACACAACATCACACCCAAATACAGCCAACAAAATTTCACCAAAACTAATATTAGATCCTGAAAACACAATCCAACATAACACGCCAGTAGAACAACAAGATGCAATCAGACACCAAATAAAAAACAAAATAACCCAAACTGAACCCCCCAAAACAAACACCCAAGAATAAAAATAGCCAAATCCATAAAAAACAAAATAAAAAAAACAAAAATTTAACCATAACGAAAGCTGACAAAGGCAACATAACAGTAATTATTTACAATAACGACCTAAACAAAAAAGTACACAGCTTCATCCAAAATAAAAACATCACTACACTAAAAGAAGACCCAACAACAAAATACAACGCTCAAATCAAAGAAGCAATCCAATCAACAAAACAAAACTTATATCCCACAATACACCAAAAAGCACCTAAAACAAATGAAACCAATAGCCCCTAAACTAAACGCCCTGCCCAAACTTCACAAAACAGACATCCCAATACGTCCACTAATCAACCACACAAGCGCCTCTTCTCATCTTCTAGCCAAATTCCTCGACAAAACTCTCCGAAACCATATAAAATTTAATAACCACTGTAGCATAAAAATAGCCTAAATCTAATAGACAAAATAAAAAACATAAATATCCCACACAATCCCAATTTAGTTTCTTTCGATATATCAAATCTATATACCAACATCCCCATTCCAGAAACATCAACATCCTCAAAAACATGCTTATAGACACAAATACACCACATACACACATTGACGAAATCATCCACCTTACAAAATTAATCACATCTCAAAATTACTTCACCTACAATAACACATTCTACAACCAAAAAGATGGCCTACCTATGGGTTCCCCCATAACTAGCATCTTAGCAGAAATATTCATACACCATATTGAACAAAACCACATTTTACACAACAATAAATACTCAGATAACATAATTTACTGGTACAGGTACTTCGACGATATCAACATTATATAAAGGTAACACACTCCGAGCACACATATTTTTAAAACATCTTAATTCCATACATCCAAAACTAACATACAACCATCAAAACAGAACAACAAAACTCTCTCAACTTCCTAGACCTTACAATTAAACGTACAGACAAACAAACACAAATTCAACATATACCGAAAACCAACTAGTACCAATACGACCTTTCACAGCTCCTTAAACCACCCACACCAACACAAACTAGATGCTTACAACACCATGATATATCGCCTACTTAAAACACCGTTAGACAAAGAAGAACACTACCAGGAGTTAAACACCATAAAACATATAGTACAAACTAATGGACACAACACAACAATGATTGACAAATTATACAAAAGTCTAAAAAATAAACCTAATAACCCAAATACAAACACACAACATGACAATCCCATAAAATACTTATCAATACCATACAGATCATCCAAAACCCACAATCTAACCAACACACTATGAAAATACAACTACAAAATAGCCTACTCCACACACAACACTCTCAATAAACAATTTTAACCCAACAACAAAATTGATGACATTTACAACGCTACTGGAGTTTACAAACTTACTTGCAGTTCATGCCCCAGCTTTTACATAGGCCAGACAGGGAGGTCCTTCTACACACATTACCAAGAACATATAAAAGCACTAACAAACAATAACTACCAATCAAACTTCGTCGATCATCTCAACTCCACAAAACATGACTACATAGTCATAACTTTTAACCTACAAATTCTTCATAAACAACACAGAAATAACCAACGCTACACAAATGAACAATACGAAATATACAGACACTTCAAACTACACCCTACACACATACTCAATCAACAATTACGTTACAGCTCACACACACTTTTTGACATCATAACTCCTAATATTCACAAAATACACCCACACCACCATAATATCCCACCCCCACCCTAATACCCTAACCTACATAAACCTTGAGATCAGTTACGGCTTGAGTTAACAATGTACACATCTCCCGAATCGACCATCCTCAACAAATATAAGTAAGTGTTACTATAGGCAAGTTTGTAAATATTTACAAGTGTTTGGAAACTAGTAGCTCACGTGAAGATGGAAACAACAAATACTATATTTTTAATCACTTAAACAATAGTTTGACTATCCGAACTTTGAATTTAGTAAATTTGTTAAAACTTACTGAGACAGAACGTTTTCGATCGCTATGTACCGATCATCGTCAGTGTTTTCTGCTTGGAGATGTTGGGTCAAGCTGTGAAAGTTTTAAAGGTAGGTTTTCGATAGTATCTAAGAGAATGTGTGATTTGTATTGTGTTTGTTTGTTTAATATGTTTGTACTTTGTGTGTGTAAATTTCATATTGTTCTAGTGTGTTGAGATGTGGTCCTTTTTTGTTGATGTGTAGGATTTCTAGGTTATGGTAAATGTCTGTGTATTTGTGTATATATATGTATGTATGTATATATATATATATATATATATATATATATATATATATATATATATAATGTATAAATATATATACTATATTTTTACCAATCATACAATTAATTCTGATTTATACAAAGCTTTTCTGTATAGCTATATAAATAATACTAAACGGTACTTACTTTCTAACACTTCCATGAATGTTTTGATAAATACAGTTCACATAAAATTAGAATACTCTTTCTACCCATAAATATACATTGATGATAAAATGTATACGTTCTCATAAGATAAGTTTTCCGCCATAGACATATGGCAAATATTGTTAAATATAATTATTTGATACACAAATGGGACTAATAGTAAACTTAGGCAGGTACCAAACTGCTAGTTACCAACGTACAAAAAAACCAGTAATATAACCGCCAATATCCTACAATGTTCAACTGATCGTCAAACGTCACTCCCCCCAAAGTACATCAATGGTTTCTAAATTATGGCTAACATATGATTTTAAATCATATTACACATAGAAACTGTTATGTATTGGTTACAAATATACTAAAAGTACATATGAATATGTTAAAAACTTAAAGGCTCGCGTAAAGAAATTGAATCAATAAAATTACACAAACTAATCTGCGACAAATGCAACCAATTTCTGCATTGAGTAAACAGGTTACACCTTTAAACAAAGAGTCGAGGAACACAAACAGAACACCAACTGAGCATTTTACAATCACATAAAAAAACAGGACACAAATACACAAACATATACTATAACCTAGAAATCTTACACATCAACAAAAAAGTATCACATCTCAACTCACTAGAACAATATGAAATTTATAGACACACAAAAACACAAAGTACAAACATATTAAACGAACAAACCCAGTACAAATTTACAAAATTTTAAGTTCGGATAGTCATAAACTAATGTAAAAGTGATTATTCAAGTTTCACCGAACTTGTTTTACTACAAAATTCAAGAGATAAATATTCTATTAATAGGTTGTAATCGAAAATAAATTCTCTTTAGAAATAAAAACCAGTATACCTTTTTAACTACAATATGCTTTTCTTGATTGTATAACTTTGTTTATCAATCGATAATCATTCTAGCTATCGATATACTAGAACATTTTGAATTGTCGGTAACCCTACTAAAAAGTGGAGTACCAAACACCAGCTCTTCGACCCTGATGTCTGCTGATTCCTGACGTGATAAATATATAATAGGTAGAGTGGACACCAGGGAATTATTTTCAACATGATCCGGCAAGTCTTTAAAATTAAATTCCCTGGCAAAAGTTATGTAAGTATATTACAGTTATATTTTTATTAAAATATTATCTACTGAGAAACAGTGCAACTTTGTAAAGGATGATATAACCTCAGTTTTATGACCTTTTTCTAGTAATTTGTCATTCTTGAAGTTTATAGATTTGTTTTTTTTTTTTGCGATTAACTTTAAAAACGGTCTTACTCTTACTTGTTTGAATGGATTTCAGTAGTAAAATTTAAACATCTTTTGTTAAAACACTTTTATGAGAAATACAAAGATTAATTAATAAATTAGTATTTTTCTGAATTACAAAAAGTATGAAAACATTTGCAAATTAATGAAATATTAGCGGCACCTGGATTGTTACAAATTTCCAAGAAATATGTTTTCTCATAGAATAAAGTCAAACATTTGGGGAAAAATCTCATGTCGATTGTAAAATGACAACTGGGTAACTATATAGTTTCATATAACCAATTTTTGTTTAAAGAAATTGTAAACTACCTTATTGTAAAATAAAATGTGTCATAGTTAGGTTACCTTATTTAGCTATCCATAGTAAGCTACCACACTATATAGTGATATTTTTAGCTTTTTAGACACAATTGACATTGTAAAACAAAATTATACCTGGTGATGTAGGTAGTTCTGGAGCACAGAAAAATACTATAAAACTTTGTTTTATTACATAATTAATCTAATGTTACAGACACTAATGTAGCCATAAGAAAACATTCATATAGGAACTAATTATTCTCTAATTTCCTCACTAAGTCATAGAATATTATTATGTAATTATATTAAATACTAGCTATAAAGAAATAGCTGCTAAATGTTATTGCTATTAAATAAATATCTATATTAAAATATTGCTACAAGATATTCAATTAATATCATTTAGTTTAATAAAAAGTAGGTAATTATTAAGATCAGCGACTATCACGACGAATGGCAAATTTTTCTCCTGAACAATTTGACCTTGCTGAACCCGAATCTGAAGTTTTTTTTTACTGCAAACACATTAAAAAATAATAATAACCTAACCTGATCTGACCTGACTTGGTTTTCTTAGGTTAATATGTGTTTGCCATTGAAAATAACTTCAGATTCATGTTCAGCAAGCTCAAATCTATCAGAAATTTTTTTTTCGCAGATTAGAGCGTTAGTAAGCACCAAAGTCAGGTCAGGTTAGATTAAGTTATGTTATTTTTTTAATGTAAATATGTGTTTGCAGTAAAACAAACTTCTGATTCATGTTCAGCAAGGTCAAATTGATCAGGTAAAAAAAAAGTGCCGGCCTGAGCGGTAGTCGCTGATCTTATAATTACAAAAATGTAGTTTTCTTAGTAAAGTGTAACTTTTAACTCTTAAATATGACACCAAGACAGAATATAATAAATAGTAATACTAAATTATCATAGAACAACATAGATACATTTAAAAAGGGCCGAATCTGTGAGTTGCTTTGAGTTTATGTAACAAAGAGGTTATGAACAAAGAAAATTGCTAAAATACTAACAATACAATTTAAGTTTCTTGATGTAATCATCTTGAATTCACTGATTAAACTAATTTTAAACTACTTAACTAAGTGAATACGTAATTTCTTACTTGCTGACGCGTTTCAAAACGATCGTTCCTTTTACAAAGGGACCCTCTACTCTAGTACAATTTACTTTAAAGATGTAGATAACGGTGTAGGCTGTGCACGCTACTAGAATTTTTCACTAAATACTTTTAATTACTTAGGTTCAAATGTTCAGTAAAAGAATAACAAAAGTTTCACTGCTAGTTAACCATCTGCTAAACACTTGTTAAATAAATTTCAATAATAAAGTAATGATAACGTGAGGTTAATAACTAATTCGTGGTTTTAAAATCAGTGACTTTGTTTTGAGATAGTTTGCAATACGTATTACATTAATGATTGTGAAGATGAAGACTGATAAAGAAAGTGTAAAGTGAGCCCAAAAGGACAAAGAAAGAACCAGAAGAAGAGATGCAACAATCACATTCAGAGTTGAGATACACATCGCCAGGAAAATGGCGAGAGTATTGCACGGTAAAACGTTCGCCGTAGATCACTCTTAATAGGTTATAGGTCTAGACGAATTTAAAGAACTCTACCAAACAGTAAAGTAAATTTATAAACCTTAGAACTTTTATTTTTTTTCTATATTTTATTCCATCTTGCTGTTCTGTTGTATAGATATGATATAAACTATGTCTAAATAAATCTACTTGAAAAACCACGTACATAACTGCTATGATGTATTGCTTTCAAATGTAGACAGGCAGTGTATTATACAAACAATGGGTGTAATGATATTACTCTATTCCATTTAGATCCTGATATTAATTTCTCAATGACCATAACTTTCTTGTATATGGATTTAAACGAATTACCATTAAGATTGACTATTATAAAATTAATTTTCATGTGCCTAAGCATTAGCTTAAAAATAAATATTACTTTTATAAAGACGAATATTTGTAGTGTCCGCCATTACACAGAATGTCTAATATTACTAATGATAATTCTTATTACACAACCAGCTCGTCATGAACAGCAACAAGATTACTAATGATAATTCTTATTTCACAACTAGCTCGTCATGAACAGCAACAAGATTACTAATGATAATTCTTATTACACAACCAGCTCGTCATGAACAGCAAGAAGATTACTAATGATAATTCTTATTACACAACCAGCTCGTCATGAACCACAAGATTACTAATAATAATTCTTCATGGCTTGATATTTATGACTCCAGTCCTTTATAATTTCATTTTAAAGTTTGGAAATGGTTATCAGTGCATTAAACGGTAGACATTCATATTCAATTGCACTTGGAACACTGTTATCTTAATAAATCTCATTTCATAAACTTCTGAAAACATGTTACCAATCCAAAACATCATGAAACTGTATAAACTTAAAACTTAAAATTTCCTCTTGATTTTTTTGGTATTAGGTCATACAATGTCTTTCAAATGTTACCAACACTAATTGATTATTAACAGTAAAAAAACACACAAAATTTGATTACTTTGTACTTGGTTTTTCATTAATTTAAGCCAAATAATAGATCATAGTGTGCAATAGTAGAACACGATGTTACCTCACACAGTAGCATGTTATAATACATTACAGTAGAACTAGAAAACCTTTGGTGAGTATAACCATTAAATTTTTACTTGTAATAGGTTTAGTTTTGGTTAAAAAAAATTAATTAAAAATAAAGTTTCATGGTATAAGTTGATTAATTCAATTTAGTATTTTTACTTTTATTCACTAAAACCAAATCTGAGAAGTTAATGATAAATCTTACTTAACTAAAAGAGCTGCTTATCTTACCCATCAGATCATTTATGGAATTATATTTTTTATGATATGTTTAAAATAACTCTAAATAACTTACTGAGATAAAACCTAAATCAACTATTTATTAAGTACTATATACTAATGTTTTGTTTTTGTAAATGTTTTATAGATGAATTATGGCTCAGTTGATGGACATGGTATAACATGTTTAGTTTCAAAAAACATTTTAAGTCAGAAAAGATTGTACAGTGCTGGATCAAGCTCCCCAGGAAAAAGGTAGTTTGCACAAAATTTTAATATAAAAAGTTGTTCTTGAATTTTGTAAATAATAAATGAAATATCTTTACCACAAAGAGGTTTTCTTTTATTTAAAACCTTATTTACATTTCAATTGCATAGCAATCATCTTCAGAGGTAATTTACAATAAAAATACTTTATGTTTCAAGGTATTTTTGTACATAAGGTTTTAAATAAAAGGAAAAACTTATTTGTAGTAAAGAGGTTTCATTTATTATATTAAATATTACACCTCAGTTGTTTCATACAGTTATATTGAATTTTGTAGTCCATTATCTTCGGTGAATCTTAAATAATCACTATAACATTAGTTTATGACCATTCGAACTTTAAATTTTGTAAATTTGTGAAAACTTACGGAGACAGAACGTTTTTGATCACTATGTGGCGATCTTCATCAGTGTTTTCTGCTTGAAGATGTTGGGTTAAGCAGTGACGGTTTTAAAGGCAAGTTTTCGGTAGTATCAAAGAGTATGTGTGATTTATATTGGGTTTGTTTGTTTAATATGTATGTACTTTTTGATTTTGTGTATCTGTAAATTTCATATTGTTCTAGTATATTGAGATGTGATCCTTTTTTGTTGATATTTAAGATTTCTAGGTTATTACAATAAAAATATTGAAAAGAACCCCAATACCACAAAAATAATCAAAAATAACAAATAAAACAAGTTACTTAAGATTAAACCCTTATGTACATTTCGATGACCATGTCATCATCATCAGAGGGTCTTGTTACAAAACACAATCTAGCACACAAGAAATTACAAACTAGAATGATACCAATCGTTCTCCGCGGTCGCTATATATAGGCGTGAGGTAAGCTCCGCCCCCTCTCCGCCCTCGACCGACAAATAACGATCGGCCATCAGGAACCCAATAGGTTATGTCAAAAATTACATTATAATAATACATATGTAATAAAAACTACAGCAATAACAATTAATAAACTAAAAGTAATTAGATTAAAACATCGTAATTTGAAGAAAGCTATTTAAGTAAACTATATAATGGTTAGTAAGGAATAGGTCCTTTATCTGCGTTCATTATTTTACAATTTGATTTGACTATAAAAACACTTTCATAACTATTAAGTAACTTTTTTGAGTTTATACATTTAGCTAAAATAACATTTTTATCTAAATCATGCTGATTACTAAGGACATGTTCTGCTACACTTGATTTTTCAGGTCTTTCATATTTAATATGGGCAAGATGTTCTTTATATCTGGTTACAATTTTTCTTTTTGTTTGACCTATATACATCTCGTTACAAGTACTACAAATTATCTTATAAATACCTGATTTTTCCAACATTGGAATTTTATCTTTCGGGTTACATAATAAATGCTTGAGTTTATTTTGAGTTTTATAGGCTATCTTAACATTTACCTTTTTAAAAATAGAGTCTAACCCTTTTGTTAAAATATTATCGAAAGGTAAACTAATAAAATTACATTGTTTAACTTCTTTTTGAAGAGTGGTAGTTGTGTTCAAAACATATTTTAATCTTTGTTTTCTAACAATATTATCTATAATTTTGGTATCAAAATCGTTATATCTAGCCACTCCTTTGATATAATTAATTTCCTTATAAAATCGTCTAGGACTAAGTGGTACATTGATAGCTCTGTTAACCAAACTGTTAAATGCTGCTATTTTATGTGTATAACAATGGTTGGAACTATTTAAAATATATCTGTTATTGTTAGTAGGTTTCCTGTAAATATCAAATTCAATTTTTTCATGATTTTTAATACACAGAATATCTAAAAATGGTAAACGATTATTAGTTTCTAATTCATAAGTAAACTTAATGGAACTATGTATACTATTAAGTTGGTTTACAAAAACATCAACATTACATTTACTGCTATCAAAGATCGCAAAAACATCGTCAACATATCTTAACCAAATCCTAGGAAAATAAGTAATACTATTCTTTAAGTTTTCTTCAAATCTGCTCATAAAAAGCTCAGCAATGAAAGGAGACAAACTGTTACCCATAGCAGTTCCATCACATTGTTTATAAAATTCATTATTAAATTTAAAAAATTTTTGGTACATACATATTTCAGTTAATTTGACATATTCGTTTATTTTAATAGGTTCGATGTTGTTTTCTTTTAAAAAATCTTCAACAAACAATATAGTTTCTTTAACAGGAATGCTAGGAAACAACGAACTTACATCAAAAGATACCATAATATCAGTACTACTAAGTTTTATATTCTTAACCTTGTTGACAAATTCTATGTTGTTTTTAATAGGAAACATACCACGTTTTTCTTTTAAAGAAGTAAATTTATAGGCTAACCATTTTGATAAAAGGTAGGTTGGGGAATCAATCCCAGAAACTATAGGTCTCATTGCTTTCCTTTCCTTGTGGATTTTTGGAAGGCAATATAACCTAGGTATAACAGGATTAGAAATTTGAAATTTATAAATATCTTTCTTAGGAATGACTAAACTACAATTCTTAATAGTATCATTTGTAACTTGAACAAACTTATTTAGGGGGTTTTTAACAATTTTCTGATAAGGGCCTTCTTCTAACATTTTAGTTACTCTATTGACATAATCGTTCTTATCTAAAACTACAATTGTATTACCCTTATCAGCTTTTAAATAATAACAATCTTTGTTACAAAGACCTTTAACTAACTCAAAATTATTTTTAACATTAGCCGGTTTATTGGCCATACGAATATTATTTTCCATTTTAATTTTACAGGCGTTTCTTATGTAATTTTTATCTGACTCTTTTAAATTAGAAATACTACTTTCTATATTAGCTACTATATCAACTACAGTTTTGTTAGTGTAATTACAATGTGCAAAATTTAACCCTTTACTTAATAAATTAATTTCTTCTCTATTAAAAGTTTGGCTAGATTCATTACGAACTAGCGGACAGGTAGGGTTTTTATTATTATTACCTATTTCATCCAAATTTAAATGTTTACTAATTGCTACAAATTTGTTATCCAGATTTTTTACCTTACAATCAATTTTATGCCTATTTATTACATACATTTTTCTACAAAAATTATTCCAAACAATAGCGTCAATATCCTTTGCTAATTTGAGGTGTAAATTGTACTTTTTTAATTCTAAATTAACTAATTTACTATAAAGGTATTTAATTTCCAATTTTAACCATTTGAGTTTCGCAAATTCGATAACTCTCTTGGTACGGGAATTATTAAGATTAATGCGGAAACCGTTTATAAATTTAGGAAAAACTTTAAAACGTTGACATTTTTTTCAAAAAACCGATATCTACTTGTAATGAACTTATTTTTAAACTTAACTTACTAAAAAGGTTTTGCTCAGTTGACCGGGAAGCCATGATAATACACAATATCAAGAGCACAGTGGTACAATATATTACAATAAAAATATTGAAAAGAACCCCAATACCACAAAAATAATCAAAAATAACAAATAAAACAAGTTTTTGTTTTGACATTTTAGCCCATTACTGTGTGTGTGTGTGTGTGTGTGTGTGTGCGTGCGTGCGTGTGTGCGTGTGCATGTTTTTTTTTTTAGGAGGTGGGGGAAAGATCTTCAAAAGACACCCGATGTTATGGGTAGTGTCGGATTCATCTCAGTATGGAGCCGAGACGCCTACCGACTAAAAAACCCCCCTTCTCCTCTTTCCAAAAGCCTTAATTCCCCGCGGGACTGCCGCTAGGCACTACTTCACGGGGCGGCATTAGCGCTTACGCTCTCCCATCTTTTTCCTTCCCTACGTCCCCCACTAACTATTAGCTGGGTGTACTTTCCTTTTCTTTTCTTTCTTCCGCAGTTCTTTAATCACTTCTCTGGTGAAGTCCGTTGTGGCGTTCCATATACCTTCTGATGCGAGCATTTGCTCTACTAAATTTTCTGGGGTAATCGCCACGTTGGTTAGCCTTTCGAATTCTCTTCGTTGTGGGTCAAATCTTGGACATGTGAAGAACACATGCCTCGCGTCCTCTTCTGCTCCATGACATACTGGGCAATTCGTGAGCGGCGATCATGTGAGCAGCGTCCCTAGAGACAGTCCTAAATGCTCTGGTGATCCTTAATGCCATTTGCCGGCCAACTGGGTATATTCTTCTTTGGCATTCTTGTACTTCTAGTGCCTTTGCCCAAATGGCAATACCATAGGTCAGTATTGATGTCACAACTGACCCAAGGAGCGCTCGTCTTCTTGGTTTAGGACCACCCACATTCGGCATGATGCGGGATAATGCTCCTCCAACTGCTGCCGCCCTGGAGCTGGCATGCACTACTTGATCCTTGAAGTTGAGACGTGCATCTATCATTACTCCTAAGTATCGTACTGACGCCTTGGACTCAACCACATGCTCCCCAACTTGCAGTGTAATTGTTTCCCTTTTCTTCCTGCTAGTTATGAGCACTACCTCTGTCTTATGCATTGCCATCTTGAGTTCTGCTTCCCTCATCCAGTCGGCATATTTCCTGAATGTTTCGTTAAACAGGTTTTGTATGTCCTCCAGGAACTTTCCTACAATCACCAGGGCGACATCATCTGCAAACGCGACCTGCGATACCATTCTCGGGATCTTCACTTCAAGGAGACCGTTGTACATTACATTCCACAAGAGCGGTCCCAGGACTGAGCCCTGTGGCACTCCTCCACTATTTTTATACATTTTTTGTCCCTCATCTGTGTCATATTGCAGAAGTCGGTCAGTGAAGTAGCTGGCCACCAACTTCTGCATGTACTTAGAGACATCGAACTGGTCCAGTGCTTCCATTATTCTACCCCACCTTGCAGAGTTGAATGCATTTTGCATATCCAGAGTGACTACTGCGCAGTATTTTTTCCCACCATCAGTCCATAAGTCTCCTGTAGTCGCATCCTTTGCTGTGCTAACTAGCATGTTAATCGCATCAGCCGTTGACCTTCCTCTGCGAAAACCATACTGACTATCTGACAGATGCTTTTCAACTATTTCCTCTATTCTTGTATACATAATCCGCTCAAGAATCTTCCCCGCCGAGTCAAGCATGCAGAGTGGACGATATGATGATGGTTCGTCCGGTGGCTTTTTTCCTTTTGACAAAAGGACAAGTCTCTGCAGCTTCCATTTGGTAGGAAAGTGCCCTTCCTGTACGCATCTATTGTACATATGTAGGAACATCCCTGTCGCTATTTTTATGGCTCTTTTCAGGGCAATGTTCGGGATACCATCGGGTTCTGGTGCCTTATTGTTTCTCAATCTTGAGCTTGCAGACATTAGCTCCACTAATGTTATCGGTGGAACCGGCTCGTCAATGCAGAAGTTACCTATCTGTAGCTGTTGTTGTCGCGGGGAGAGGTCCGTGACAATCCTCCCCAATAGAACCGGACAGGTGGATGAGGCCTGTGATTGAGGTTTTACTCTTTTCATAACCACTTTATATGGTCTGCCCAATGGGTCACCTTCTACCTGTTTTACTAGTTCTTGCCAGCAGTGTGCCTTACTGCTTTTGATGGCCTTAACCAGTTTGAGCCGCGCAGCTTTATAGGATTCCTTCCGGTCGCTATAGTTCGGTGTTTTCCTGCCTCTAGTGACGCTTCTTCTTGCTCGGATGGGCTCCTGGCGACTGTTGGCGATGTCATTATTCCACCAATACATGGGACGGTGATCATTTCTCGGACGCTTTCGCGTCATTGTGGCGTCACATGCAGCGGCAACTCTGCACATTACTTTCTTCACCTCATTCTGTGCATCATTTGCTGTAATGGCTTCGCAATTGAAGGCCACTTGGAATAGCTCTGCATCGAATTTACTAGCGTTCCATCCTTTAAGGTTCGTCCTTTTACGTGAGGGCCCCTTCTTAACCTGTTCCCCCATCACTTCAAAGCTGATGACCCGATGGTCGCTCATATTGAAAATATCATGTACCGTCCAGGCATTGCCCCCCCTGGTAAAGCTAGGACTAGCCCATGTAAGATCAACGATCGAGCTTTCACTATTCCTCTCAAATGTCGGGAGGGTTCCGGTATTCAGGAGGACCATGTCCAAGAAGGACATCGCCTGGAGCGTTTTATTTCCTCTTTCATTCGTTTTCTTGCTGCCCCACTCCAATGCCCAGGCATTAACATCACCAGCTATCACACTGGGGGAGTGTTCCTTGACATCCTTTACTAGCCTGTCAAGCAGGTCCGTAAATTCACTGGTGTTTAGGCTGGGCGGAGCATATATGCTATAAAAATGCACTCCTCCAAGCTTAGCCCTCACATATCCTCTTTGGGTGCTATCTGGCTGGTCTTCAAAGGGGCGGTCATTGCACGACCATATAGCAGCCTTTCCCGTGGCATCGGTAATCCGTGCTTGTGTTTTGAGCCTAGTGTACGGGTCCACCATAGTCACTAGGTCAATTTTCATCTCTCTGACCAGTTGGGTCAGTAGATCATGTGCGGCCTCACAATGGTTCAGATTATGCTGTAATATTCTCATTTTCGGCTGCTGGGTTTACCCTTGTTCTTCTCATGGAAGAGAGTGCACTTATAGCTAGCCGCTATGTGATCGGAATTTCTTTCTCCCTCCGAGCATAGGGGACAGCACGGTTCATTTGGACAGTCGGCGATTTTATGGCCCACCTGGCTACACTTGAGGGAAAGGCTGGATCTGTCGATTTGGCTCGTGCAGTATCCAGCCATATGCCCTGAGTTCCAGCACTTAAAGCACTTTTACGGCCTTCTTACCTCCTTCACAGAGCAATTGACCAGTCCTATTCGGATTCTGCCCTTTTCGCCTAGGACGCTACGAGCCACCTCAACTGGCAGTCTGACAGAAGCAGTTAGGGTTCCCCTGTAGGCCGGTCGCAGAGCTCTTATGGAGCTATCCACAATTGTGCACTCGCTACCTGCTACTTTTTGAAGGGCTGCTTTGATTTCTGATTTAGTGGTTGTCTCTTCAATGTCCCTAATTAGGAGCTCCACTTCATGGTACTTTCCAGTTACCACTGCCTTATTCCCAAGTACTTCAGTCATCTTTCTTTGGAGGGGTTCCAACTTATCCCCGTTTTCTCTGCTGAGGACTATCAGGAATTGGTCGTTCCTTGTCCTTCTGACCTTGTCGATATTGCCCTCCAGTTCATTCCCTTGGAGACCTTCCTTCACCTTCTTTAGAATGTCGGCGTATGAAACGTCGTTTTGTGCGCTGATGAGAAGGGCCCCAGATAATGTCCGTTTCTCTTTAGCACGCTTTTTCTTTCCCGTAGCCTGCTTCCATTGCTCTTCTTCGTGTTCCTTCTTTGGTTTCCACTCCTTCTGTTGTTGCTCATTCATGTGGGTCTGTCCAGCCACCTGTTGCGCTTTTTCTCCCATAGATGCCTTCTTGGTAACTCTGTCAGGGTCTGCCATAAGCGGGGAGCGCTGCTTCCTCTTTTTGGCTGTACTATTATCCGCTAGGATATCGATAGTTGGTTGACCCAGGAGCCGTCCACCGACCGTTCTTTCCCCTACTGGTGTTTTGAACAGTTCCCTTCTCGCATCTCCCTGTTGATTTATTGCCCACAACTCTGTAGTTTTCATGGCTGCCTTTTGGGTCCTTTGCCGCAGGATTCGTTTAAAGGATTCCTGTACCTTGTTTGCAAGGGAACGTGTTGCGTTATTCACCATCCTCTTCTCTCTATTGCATAGCAGCTTTAGTAGCTCAGTAATGGCTTCCTGGTGTTTCCGCCACATTTCCTCTTCTACATCGCTTGTAGTATTTTGTGCTACAGGATCCAAGTGGTTCAATCCTGCAGTATTTCCTTGAATGGATGATTGGCTCCCCCCAAAATCCGCGGAGCCTGCAGCGGTTACCCGGGCTTGCACCAGGTCGGAACCACTGGTGGGATTCCCGATATTACCGGTGCCCACTTGGGGTAGTACTTGTTTTTCATCCACCATCCTTCCATAATTGGTTTATTTTCAGAGTACCTCCCTTATCTGGTCTTAGCTGTCCGCCCTGCATATTTTATTTTTGCAGTACTCTCCACTAATGTGGGGAGCGTCCCCCGATCCGCAACCTGGGGAGGCGCCAGATGGGGAGAAGACCAGAAAACTCCCACACTGTGCGTGCGTGTGTGTGTGTGTGAGAGTGTGTGCGTGCGTGCGTGCATGCACGGATTTTTGTTTTATTTTTTTTCTCATATTTTGATCACTATTTATGGCTTGTGATACTTAAAATATTTTTTTTCATATTATGAATGTTTTTGAGTAAGAAATGTGAAAAGGAAAAGAAAATTATAGTTGACTTAGTCTTTGTCAAGTATTACCGTTCTTTGATTTAGTAAAAAAATAGTAAATATATATATTTCAAGTAGTTATATACTTATGGTCCTGATATGTTCTGTTCTCTAGATTGAAAAAAATTGTGTATACAACAGGGGCCCTTGCATTAGGAACTGGAGGTTTGGTTTTGTATGCGCAAAATGACGCAAATTTCCAATCATGGCTTAATGATAATATTCCAGGCTACAAGTCTATCTTCAAAGGAGAGAATTTATTCCAGGTTTATATCTTTGATCCTGTACTTAGTTTCAAAGACATGTAAGTAATATTGTATACCATTAAAGTAGGTGTTAGTTAGTCCTACCACAACAGACTTTCTTGATTTTGAATCAGAATAATGAAGATAATATCTTTATTTAACTATATTGAATATTTCTTATAAAAATGGTTATTTTTTAATGCAAACCGTTATCATTGCCTTCTTCTGAGGCAGTAATTTAATGAAATCTTTCAATTAAACAAAATATTCAGTTTTATGAAGGCTGCTGGTTCTTGATTAAACTCTCTAATCATACTATTTATTAGGAATATACTGTGGTTGAATTTAATAATAAATACACAAAAACCTCTTAACCACAAACTTTCTTTAATTTACCCTAATGTACATTTCAGTTACAAAGTAACCATCCTCAGAGGGATAACATACAAAGACAGTCTTTGTATGTTATCCCTCTGAGGATGGTTACTTTGTAACTGAAATGTACATTAGGGTAAATTAAAGAAAGTTTGTGGTTAAGAGGTTTTTGTGTATTTATTATTCTCTAATCATAACATAACAGTGTCATAATAACAGTAAAATGTTATGTGTGTATAGTATAGGTTTAATTATTATTTGTTCAAAGTGATGTAGATATATTTCTGACATGATTTATTGTTAAATTGGAAGTAATTTTGGTTTCATATGTGTTTGATTAGTGTAATAATACTATTTATTGTGTTTTATTTCTCGTTATTGTGTATTAGTTTGTTTTTTATTATTTCTATGGTCCCTTCTATTGGGATACTAGGGTACATGTTGGTTATGTCATAAGAAATTACTTTTGTGTTGCTGTTTGTTTCTATGTTTGTTATTTTATTAATTAATTCGTATCCGTTTTTATATTGTATGTGTTGTTGATATGTACTTTAGATCTTATTATTTTGTCTAATATTTTTGCGATTATGTAAGATGATGCTTTCTTGAAATTTATTAGTGGTCTAAATGGTGTGTTGGGTTTGTAAATTTTAACAGGCATACCTAAAATCCACAAACCCAAGACGCCATTTAGACCATTTTACTATGGACAAGACACGTAGATGATATACCAACCTACCATTCACAACGAACACATCATAATACTAAACAAACTAAATACATACAGCGAAAACATACAATTCAACGTTGAAACAGAAACAAACAGAACAATTAACTATCTTGACATTACATTAAATATGAATAATAATATAATAGAAACTACAGTACACTGAAAACCTACTTCCAACAACACCACAACACACTACAAATCTAACCACCCCTGGACACACAAAATTAACACTTACAGTAACATGATAAATAAAGCAATAAAATACATATAAGGTAATAAGGTAACAAACAAAAATTAAATGAAGAATTAGATAACATTACAAAAATATCAATAGAAAATGTATACAACAAACACCTTATAAAAACATACAAAAAAAATTTACCAAAAAACCTAACCTCAACACAACACTACAACCTGAACACAAAAATAAAAATAAAAAAATCTACCTAAAATATAAATACGCCAATAACAAAATTGAAAAATTAACAAACATATACAACAAAGAATACTACACTGCAACATACAAACCAAACAACAAAATAATAAAATATCTTAATAACACAAACCACAAAAAAAAAAAAAAAAAATACAGACAATCATAACCTATCAGGAATTTACATGTAATGACTGCAACACATTTTACATAAGGAAAACAACCAGATCATTTAAAATAAGATTTGAAGAACATTACAGAGCATTCAAAAATAAAAATACAAAAATATCAAATGTTATTGCAACCTAACCATACTTGAAATAAATAATAACCCAATAGAACTAAACTCACTAGAAAAATACCACATTTATAAAAACATACACAACAATTTAATGAACCTACAGACAACATATACAGACGACGTACTATTTAAAAACGTTATACACCCGACTCAAGAGGAAATGTGTGTGTCGTCAACAAATACCAACATCATAGATCGAACATCCACACCAGAAAAATAGAGAAAAATTAAGCAGTGATTCGACAATGGTCAAGTAACCGAAAGGTGCCTCATCACAGAAAGTAAAATGATTGCACTTAGTGGCGGAAAAAATTTTTTACAAGTAATAATAATAACTTCATATATATATATATATATATATATATATATATATATATAATTATTCCACCATTAAATGCAATTATATTTTAGCTTGTGATAAGGCACCTTTCGGTTACTTGACCATTGTCGAATCACTGAATTATTTTTCTAATGTCGTTTTCCGGTCTGTGAAATCGTTTTCTCGTTGTCCTTTTTATTGAAAGGTTTAAAATGCATATTATTATAAAAAATTATCCATTGTGAATGATGTTCAACATAAATATAGTATATGAGCGAATAAACAAATTGAGTTTAAACATATAGAGAATAAAAGAAAAAATTAATAAAGTTACTGAACATGAACTCCACACTAAATTAAAATTCAATTAAACTCTAAACTAGAATTGTTGTGTTTGTTTAGTGATATTTAGTAATTATTTAGTGATTTGGTTGTTTATATGATAATAGTGGTAGAAAGTCTATACTGTCCATTTCATGTAAATTTGACAGGCTGCAGATCATTATAACAAATTACAAAAATGCATTACTTTTAATCCGAATGTTGTCATTTATTTATAATGGTATTATAGAAAGGTAGTAAAAGGTAGAAGGTGGTTGGATGTTTTTTGCATCTATAATCAACTGACAAATGTTTGGTGGTGTAAAAATAGACAACACGACTCTCACAATGTTAACTTTTCTCATGTCATAGTACAATTAATTAACTATTAGCAGTGTTAATGTATTCTATAACTTCTACTCTTTCTGAATAAAATGATTAAGATTTTATTTGAGCTTTATTTATTGTTAACAGTTTTCTTAATTCACTAAAAAAATTGTATACAATTTCTTTTCCAGTTTGCTCATTCCGTGTAATTACAGTTCTTTGGTTGGTTTCAGGGTGGTTGAGAATACATTTAATCTTATTGGTCAAGGAGAATCTGATTCCGGATCAGCAAAGACTAAAGAGACCAGTCAAGTTGAAACTATAAAAAGGGATACACCCTCTGGTACTTTTTATAAAGATCAGCTTTTTGTTTTGCTATAATAATTATTTAATTTTATGAAGTGAATAAATTCGTAGAGACCTTGTGATATTAAAAAAACCTTTTGTTTTAATCAAAGTAAAAAAAACAAAAACTAAATAGATATTTTGAAATTTAACTATTTATGGATCAATTTATAAGACAGAACATTAATAATGATGTTTATTGAAAACAGATTTATAGTATATACAGTTGGTAATTGGTGAAAGCTATTACGAATAATTAATTAAAGCTATTTCATAATATTTATTGTCTTACAATAATTCTTTTGCCTTATACAGTCATTATTAACATATAGGGGGTATAAGTGAGTGGTGTAACATATGCCTAACCATAACACCACCTAATCAATATACCAATGCTACAGAAAGACTATGACGAAGAACTCAATACAATTAAATACATCGCTCAACAAAACGGCTACCAACATACACTCATAGACAACCTAGACAGGGAAATTAAACACAAACAACATCATCAAACTGCCATGCTGACAAACCACACTAAAAACAACAAATACATATCCCTTACCTACCACAACAAAAACACACATAAAATAGCTTCCACACTAAAAAAACTTCATTACCAAATATCTTTCAAAACAACAAATATTTTAAGACAGCACATACAACCCTTTCAAAAACAAACAGACAAATACAACCTTTCCGGTATTTACAAATTAACATGTTAATGAGTGTCCCAGCTAGGTAGGTCATTCTACACATGCTTTGAAGAACACATCACTCAAAGAAACCACACAAACCCAAAATCTAGCTTGGCAACACACCTAAAAAACATGCAACACAAACACACGGACATACATACTAATTTAAACATTCTCCACATATTGAAACAATGTAAAAAACTAACAACTTTAGACAAATATACAAACACTATGCAACAGATAAAGAAAACATATTAAATGACCACACACATTTTGAAGCCAACACCCTGTTCCATTACATAGCACATAACCAGCTTAACCCACCCCCTTTACACTCATAAATTTCACACCAACAACCTTTGTACCTAGTGGGTACGCCACCAGTAGAGGCTTTGCTTCTTAAAAGGAATGATTGTTTCGAAATGCGTCAGCAAGTAAGCCATTACCTATTCACTTAGTTAAGTATTATTTAATTATAGTTTTAAATTTTGATTAAATAATTTTATTTGATATTTTAAAAACTTCAAATAAACTTTAAGAAGTAAATTTTTTTAATTTATATTTTTTTATTATCAAAGTAAATTTAAATTGAATATAAAATAGTCTAAAAAGACTTAACAAAATTTAAATTGATTTAAAAATCTTTTAATGAATTTAATTAAGAAAAATTTTCAAAGTAAACACAAATTTTCAAAATGGCTTTAAATTCGGTGATAAATAGTGCACTGGGAATTCAGCCCATATCCAAACAAATAACTATATACATAATAACTTTAAATACTGATTATATTTTTTTTGCAAAAAATGTATCAATTTAAATATATTAATATACTTATCTTTATTTCTGTTAGAAACATGGAACATTTGTATATATTTGAGTACATTTTCTGCCTTTCCTAACTTTACAATAATTTCCAATGTTGACACGTTATGGAATGACTCCATTTTCAAAACTTGAATCGTGCTTCATTAAGATTGAAGTACTTTATTACAAAACTTAAATGGAGTACGATTTAAGTTTTGGAAATTTAGTCATTCCAAAACTCGAAAACAGAGGAAAATATTGTAAGTTAGAAAAAGCAGGAAAATGTACTAAAATCCATATATGTGTCAAATTTAATTACTATTTATGGCTTTAAATATTTAGAATTACTTTTTACTAGTTTACAATTTATGTTAGAGTAACATACTGCAGTGGGAAAACTGGCCTTTGGTAATACGTTACATCTTGGCAGGTTTTCTTCAACACTTTTTTGGAAGTTGGCCACCTTGGTAAAAATTTGAAAACAGTTGATCTGACCACTTGCCAAATCTGCCAGTGGATAAATTCCGGGACATTATACATAGAGAAAAAAAAATTGTTGATAACCAACCCTCAAGGTGATTTATTGTGGGGAAGGATTGTTTAAAGCCATTCCAACTTATGGCTTAGTTACCAGTCATTAGGCATATCTAAGAAACTTGATTTACTAAATAGAATTACACAACATAGTGTAATTTTTTTCTAGAGGGCTTTGTTAAGTATTTCTAATGCAACTGATTGATATTCATAATTATTGTTTAGTTTTGAAACGTTTTCATTTGTTTTATCATTTTGGAAAAATATCTGTAACTTTTATACAAATACGCAAACTGCTTCTTTTAAGGATTTGAGTTTTATTTTTTTCAGTGCTTGCTACAAAGAGTGAAGGGTCTTTGATTGCAACTCCAGCCAGTATTATTGAACTTGAGAAAGTTATCACCACCACAGCTCAAGAATGTATACAATCTTACAATAGTGTAGTTAATGTATTTAAAGGTATGTTTTGTTTTAAATTACATAAAGTAAAGGTAGGTGTTAGACAGTAAGTAGCAAAATTTATAATGAACTCTGTTTAAGTCTAGAATTAATTTGAGTTCCACATTAAGACTATTTTACTTATCCTTGTACTGAAAAAAATATTTACAGTGAGAAAAAGGAAGGCAACTTAAAGTTATTAAAACCTATAAAATATTCTTCAACAAACTTGTTCTCTTTAGGTTTACTTATAATTTATACACCTATTCAACAATTTTTATTATAGTAAAACATTGAACATTTTATACATTCAACATTTGTGCCTAAGTGATAAAGTACAGGAGCTTTAATTAAAATGAAGAAACAAAGTTTTAAACTTCTTTTTTGGTGCATATAAAAAAAACATTTTGGAAAAAGGTATATTCTACATTATACTTCGTCTTGTTATTCTGTGATTCATTATGAATACAGTGATGTAATAAAATATGTTGTATGCGTATATTTATTATAATGTTTTAAAAATTCCTCTACCAAATATTGGAGAAGGGTGTAGATTTGGAAAGTTATTGTCAGTCTAGTGTTAACACAATCGCTACTGCAATGTTAACAAAATAACTATTGGTATAGACCAAGTGACTCACATATGTGCTATTAGATCTCTCATCCTGGACCAACGTCCCATATATGTGCCGCTTGGGATAGTTGAAATGGACTCACGGTTCATGTTTGGGACATTGTTTGCATGTTTTATTCCTCTGACAAATCAGTAGTTTATTTCAACAGTTAAATATATTTGTATTGGTCTATAGGCACGGGTAATGTCAATGTAGGACATTTGGTCTCTCAGTTTATTCAAGGTCAGTGACGTCAAAATACAGTTGATACCTTGTTTATACCTTCATGCCACTGCAGCAGTAATTGTTTTGAATGACCACAGTTTTACTAGGTTTACTCTAAATGACATTTATCACAAGAGATGTAAAAGTGTCAGAAGTTATGGGTGTATTTGTAAATATTCTGTACTGTATATGAAACTTAAATGTAAATATATTTTGTCTCTGATACAAAAATATTTATATTGTCTGTATTTATTCCATACGGTTTGTAGCCTGTATAAGCAATCTGTCTAGCATGACCAGTCTAAACAAAATAGTTGAGTGTTTGTAGATATAACCCTTTTTACATGTATGCATTGTTATTTCTAATATATATATATATATATATATATATATATATATTCTTGATATTTTACATTATCCATTGTTTTTCCGTTGCACTGACTTTATGAAGTTAATATATTACTATTGTAAGTAATTTTATCCACCATTAAGTGCAATGATTTTACCTTGAGTGATGAGGCACCTTTCGGTCACTTGACCATTGTTGATTCACTGATATTTTTCTGGTGTAGATATTCGGTCCGTGATGTTGGTATTTGTTGACGTTACACTCATTTTCTCTTGATCTGTGTGTATGATGTTTTTATATAGTATGTCTTCTATATATGTGGTCTGTAAGTTCATTAAATTGCTGTGTGTGTTTTTATAAATGTGGTATTTTTCTAGTGAGTTTAATTCTATTGGGTTATTATTTATTTCAAGTATGGTTAGGTTATTTTCGTAGTTTGTTATTTCATGATTATGTGATATTAGGTGTGCTGCAACATTTGATAGTTTTGTATTTTTATTTTTGAATGCTCTGTAATGTTCTTCAAATCTTGTTTTAATTGATCTGGTCGTTTTCCCTATGTAAAATGCATTGCAGTCGTTACATGTAATTTTATAAATTCCTGATAGGTTATGTTTTTCTGTATTTGTTTAGTGGTTTGTGTTATTAAGATATTTTATTATTTTGTTGTTTGGTTTGTATGTTGGAGTGTAGTATTCTTTGTTGTATATATTTGTTATTTTTTCTATTTTGTTATTGGTGTATTTGTATTTTAGGTAGATTTTTTTATTTTTATTATTTTTGTGTTCCGGTTGTAGTGTTGTGTTGAGGTTAGGTTTTTTTGTGAATTTATTGTATATATTTTTTATAAGGTCTTTGTTGTATCCATTTTCTATTGCTATTTTTGTAATGTTATCTAATTCTTCATTTAATTTTTGTTTGTTATCCTGTGTGTATTTTATTGCTTTGTTTATCATGTTACTGTAAGTGTTTATTTTGTGTGTCCAGGGGTGGTTAGATTTGTAGTGTATTGTGGTGTGGTTGGATGTAGGTTTCCTGTATACTGTAGTTTCTATTTTATTATCATTTATATTTAATGTGATGTCGAGATAGTTGATTGTTCTATTTGTTTCTGTTTCGACGGTGAATTGTGTGTTTTCGTTGTATGTATTTAGTTTGTTTAATATTATGATGTGTTCGTTGTGAATGATAGGTTGGTATATTACAAGTATATCATCTACATACCTTGTCCATAGTGAAATATTGTGTGTGTTTAGTATAGGTTTAATTATTATTTGTTCAAAGTGTTGTAAATATATTTCTGACATGACTGATGATATGGGTGATCCCATGGGGAGTCCAGTTGTTTGTTTATAGTATTTATTGTTAAATTGGAAGTAATTTTGGTTACATATGTGTTTGGTTAGCGTAATGATACTATCTATTGTGGTTCTTTTTTCGTTATTGTGTATTAGTTTGTTTTTTATTATTTCTATGGTTTCTTCTATTGGGATACTAGGGTACATGTTAGTTATGTCATAACTTATTATTTTTGTGTTGCTGTTTGTTTTTATGGTTTTCATTTTATTAATTAATTTGTATCCATTTTTTATATTGTATGTGTTGTTGATATGTATTTTAGATCTTATTATTTTGTCTAGTATTTTTGCGATTATGTAAGATGGTGCTGTTGTGAAATTTATTAGTGGTCTAAATGGTGTGTTTGGTTTGTGTATTTTAGGTATGCCTGATAATATTGGTGCAGATGGTTTGAATGGGTATAGTCTTGTGTGGTATTTTAATTTATTGTTATAGTTTAGGGTATTTCGGTGAGTGACTATTAGGTTTTTTATTGTAATAAGGTATTTGCTAGTTGGGTCTGGGATTTGTTCGTATTTATTTTCTTTTATGTAGTTAGTCATTGAATCAATGTATTTGGTATTTTCTATTATTACTGGTGTATTTGTTTTATCGGATTTTAATATTAAGTAGTCGTTGTTTTCTAGTTTTTCTCTGAGTTTTATAATTTCTTTTTTATTTATATATTGTTCTGTTTTTTTGTTTTTTTCCGTTTTTATTAGGTTAATTTTATTATTAATATTGTTTCTTATGTGTTCAGTATTTTGGTGGGTAATTTTGTGGATGTTAGATTCTGTGTCAACTATTAGGTTTTTTATTATTTGTTTTTTATTGAAATTAGGTAGGTTATATTTGAATGAATTTGTTATTATTATTTTGTCTTTTTCAGTAAACTGTGTTTTAGATAAGTTTATGAATTTATTGTTGTTAGAGGTGTGAACAACAACATAACCTAAAAAATAGCCTTGAACCAATCCACACCTCTAACAACGATAGAAACCATAGAAATAATAAAAAAAAAAACTAATACACAATAACGAAAAAAGAACCACAATAGGTAGTATCATTACGCTAACCAAACACATATGTAACCAAAATTACTTCCAATTTAACAATAAATACTATAAACAAACAACTGGATTCCCCATTGGATCACCCATATCATCAGTCATGTCAGAAATATATTTACAACACTTTGAACAAGTAATAATTAAACCTATACTAAACACACACAGTATTTCACTATGGACAAGGTATGTAGATGATATACTTGTAATATACCAACCTACCATTCACAACGAACACATCATAATATTATACAAACTAAATACATACAACGAAAACATACAATTCACCGTCGAAACAGAAACAAATAAAACAATCAACTATCTCGACATCACATTAAATATAAATGATAATAAAATAGAAACTACAGTATACAGGAAACCTTCATCCAACAACACCACAATACACTACAAATCTAACACAGGATAACAAACAAAAATTAAATGAAGAATTATGATAACATTACAAAAATAGTAATAGAAAATGGATACAACAAAGACCTTATAAAAAATATATACAATAAATTCACAAAAAACCCAACCTCAACACAACACTACAACCGGAACACAAAAATAATAAAAATAAAAAAATCTACCTAAAATACAAATACACCAATAACAAAATAGAAAAAATAACAAATATATACAACAAAGAATACTACACTCCAACATACAAACCAAACAACAAAATAATAAAATATCTTAATAACACAAACCACAAAACAAATACAGAAAAACATAACCTATCAGGAATTTATAAAATTACATGTAACGACTGCAATGCATTTTACATAGGGAAAACGACCAGATCATTTAAAACAAGATTTGAAGAACATTACAGAGCATTCAAAAATAAAAATACAAAATTATTAAATGTTGCAGCACACCTAATATCACATAATCATGAAATAACAAACTACAAAAATAACCTAACCATACTTGAAATAAATAATAACCCAATAGAATTAAACTCACTAGAAAAATACCACATTTATAAAAACACACACAACAATTTAATGAACTTACAGACCACATATACAGAAGACATACTATATAAAAACATCATACACACAGATCAAGAGAAAATGAGTGTAATGTCAACAAATACCACATCACGGACCAAACATCTACACCAGAAAAATATCAGTGATTCGACAATGGTCAAGTGACCGAAAGGTGCCTCATCTCTTAAGGTAAAATCATTGCACTTAATGGTGGATAAAATTACTTACAATAGTAATATATTAACTTCATATATATATATATATATATATGACAAGAAAAGCCCTGGAACACCTGGCGAATAGGGGTTGGCTTATAGCTTTACAATGGATCTCAAACCATGTTGGCATCTATGGAAATGAGAGGGCAGACGTTCTGGCCAAGAAAGGCACATCCATGGCACAACCCATTTGCATGCCTTCGCTGCAAAGCACGAAAGCCCTCATCAATGCAACTATCGACGGGGCCAGCAAACTGCACCTCACACAGCAATCAGCTGGAAGAAAATGGGAAAACCTAGTCAGCACAGGGCCCATCGACCACAGACTTCCACGAGCTGTGGGCGTTGCCAAATTCAGAATGCAAACTGGCCATGACTACCTGGCCGCCCATCTACATCGCATCGGTGTGCTCCCAACTCCGGAATGCCCTCTCTGTGGACACAATACGATGGATGCGGATCATCTGATGAAGTGCAGCGCGCTCGACCATTCCGGAAATGATGATGACCCACTGGTTCGACTATACTGGTCAGCGCGTCACCAAATGGCTCAACAGCCAAGGGTGGGCGTTGGCTAGTAAGTAGTAAGTAATATATATATATATATATATATATATATATATATATATATATATATATATATATATATATATAGGTTAGTTTTGGTTGGTAAAGATTATTTAGATTTTTTGGACTAGGAGACTGACAGACTTACCTTGGTAAGAGTCGACTCTGTAGTCTTGAAATAGAAACACGTAAAAGCACTTGAACAATGATATATTTCAACCACACAGTGGTCTTTGTCAATCGAAGAGAAAACACAAAAAAAGCGTTTTTTTGTGTGTTTTCTCTTCGATTGACAAAGACCACTGTGTGGTTGAAATATATCATTGTTTAAGTGCTTTTATGTGTTTCTATTTCAAGACTACAGAGTGGACTCTTACCAAGGCAAGTCTGTCAGTCTCCTAGTCCAAAATATATATATATATATATATATATATATATATATATATATATATATATATATATATACTCCTGTTTTATGTAAGTAGCAAATTTTAGTACATATTTTATTAAATTTTACATAATTTTTAAAATTTGGTTTTCATCAAAATCATGTTTGGATTTGAGGGGTTCTACTGTAGTTGCCCTTACGTAAGACGCTCGGTATATGATAGGATTTTCGTGTTATACAAGGGTGGTCCACAAAATAACATCCGTTTTTGAAATAAAAAATAAACCAGTTGAGATACAAAAATTTTATTATATACATGTTAAAACTACAGCTTTTCTCTACTTTTCTACATATTCGCCATACAAATTCAAGCACTGTCTGATATACACCCAAGAGTTAAAAGAATATAATATTAATGGTTAGCTAACATACTAGAATGTTAGTCTGGCTACCTGCTTAAATTATGAAATTTCATTTTTTACAGCTGATGTGACAAACACACTTTCTCGGTTCTTGTAGTTATAGACTGCTGGTCTCTTTAGTTGGTTAATGTCCTTATGTTAACTGAGTGGTAAGTGATTGTTTACAAATTTTCAAAGGGCCACTTGAAACATATGAGCAAGAATTTTAATACTGGTCAAGCTAATGCATAAGATTGTTCCGAATTTTATGAGCCCAGGTAATTGATCATGGTTTTTCATTTTAATAAGGTGAATAATTAAACAAGGGAAATATACTGATCACTTTCTGTTTAGATTATGATGCAGCAGTACAACGTTTAGTTGACAATTCATTCCACGAAATAGATTCAAGATTGTGGACAGATATAGGAAAAAAACAAGAAGAAAAACAAAAACTTGTGTACATTACAGAAGCTAAAATTGAAGCTGCCATGTAAGCTGATTTTTGTTTTATCATATGTAGAAAACATAATTGTAGAAAAAAATTACCTTTACAAATTTACTAGGTGCTTAACTTTTCATTTTAGAATACTTTTATTAATTTTTTTTTAATAACTCCGAAAAGTTTGTCATTGCTTTTAAAGTATTGTTTTATTTGCTTTGGTATTTTTATAATTTATGAATTAACATATTATTTCATATTAAAAAAAAAAAAAAAACAATATTAAGAACTTATTTGGAGTAATTCAAAGAAGAATTTACTGTACAACAAAATTTGAAGTGGATAAATCACATTTTACTTTTCTATAAGTTCTTCCTCATCCCTTTCATAAAAAATTACATCATCATTTTAAATAATCAATATTTTTCTAAGTTCATTTCTTGTAATTTGGTTTATATCTGAAAAATGAAACTTTGAATATGCAAGATGAACAATGTAAGACGTATGTTGAATATTTCTGCTTCTTCTCCTCTAGTCATATTGATTGCTGTGAGACAGCATGTGGTTGAACTAGAAAACAAACAAATGCTTTTTAATAGCAATTCTATGCGGTAGTTTTATATTTGCATTCCACAAGCAATACGTGTCTAAATTCACTTTGAGAATCAGAAAATCAGCTAAAAGAATGCTTTCTTATCCCAACAACAGCCGCAATAAAATACAATACAAAGGTGGTTGCACGTGTGTGTGTGTGTGTGTGTATCTGTGTTGTGATTGGCCTCTCAAACAGACTGTCTGCCCACAATCGACTCACAGTCCGTCGAGCCATCGCCACAAGGTAAAAATATTGAAACAAGCTCATCCGGCCTAAACCAAACCCTGTGCTACCGCATGCCAAAATCTGAAAAAGAACCTGTCTTTGGAGTTCATTTAAAAAACTTAACTTGCGGAGATTCCACCCTTTGGGCTTTCGTTCCCTGGGAAAGAAATCTCTTACAGGCATACTCGGCTTAGTGACCAAATGATAAGATTGTTTAAGAAATTTGTTTACATAAAATAAAACCAATACTTAAGTTGCAAGTTACTAAAAAACATCGTTTTTATTTTTCTAATGTATCAAATTTCTGCAACAGCACAGTTTGTAAAATATAAAATTAAAGACTCTTAATTTTTCTTACTCATTTATATATCTCTATCTAATCCAAGTCGTTTCCAGAGACGTCTTTTAATTCTACATTGTACTCCAATAAGTTGGTAAGGCCTAGCCGTTAGTCAACACGTCGGAAAACTCGTGGATCAGACTCGATATCTGTTCACGCGGTCCGGAGTCGAGATGCCTCAAATAGGGTGTTTCCGAAGGGGGCACCTGGGTCTAGCTATGATTAGTGGAATTGAGGATAGGGCGTGACACAAGTGAAATTATATTGTTGGGGCAGAAACTAAACGAAACTCTCTTGGATGCAAGGTGGATGGTCAACCGGGTCTTATCAATGAAGTCGGCACCCAAAATGAGATTGCAGGACAGCTGGGGAGACACTAAAATTTTAAATTGCCAGGTAAATCTCTCTATCTTAACGCGACACGACACTTCATTTGTAATTTGTAAGGGTTGCTTGGAGGCTGTATAACAATTGGGCAGGGTACTGTCAGAAATACACACTATCTTTCTCGTACTTATCTCCCTTAACAGATCGGCGGGCATTATGGTTCTAACTGAACCCATATCTAAGAGGGCAGGTGTTTCGAAACCCGCTAGAAATACTTGGAGGAATGGGAGCCTCTCATCGATTCCCATAGAAATACCTTTAATTTCCCGACTGAAGGGTTTGCTCTTCCGCCGCACGGTTCGCTCATTACCGATGGTTCCTGCTCGGGCGGGTACTTTGGTACTTAGCCTATAGGGCGTTTCTTAAAGTATATTACACTTCCCTTTAAAAGCCTTGCAATACCAGACGTAGTGTCTAGGTTTCTTGCAGGCTACGCAGACTGGCACGGGAGACTTGACTCTTGGGGTAACATTTGTCTGTGAATGATTTAAGATCAAGAAATTTCAGAATGGTTTAGGCAAAAAAACTTTCGTTTCTTGATATAGAACACGATCTTTACATTGGTTAGGAAGGGTGTTATATTGGTTGTTGGTCACTCTGACACACAACCCGTGAACTTCCTTGAAATTAAGCGATTTCGTTTCATGGTGCGAACAATTTCTCACCGCAGGGGATAAGCCCTCGACTATTGTGTCGGTGATTTCAGACTCTGTTATATTAAGTTTTAAAAGTTCCGCGACTTCTATTATGTCTATGATATAATTGTAAAAATTTTCTTCAGACCCTTGGGGCTTGTAGAAAAGGTTCTGGATGAAGGATATTAATAACTTGAGAGGGATAAAAGACCTAAGGGCGTCAGAATGGAAATCGGAGAAGTCTGTTTGCTTAACTAGTCTCGCCTCTAGAGGTTCCCGCACATAAGGTGTAATAAGAGATAGCATAGGTTGTCGAATCTCGGGGATAAGTACATACAATTTCATACCTATTTTTAGAAAAGTAAGCAATACGGGTATATTCAATCCATCCACCATTGGCAATGTGGCCAGAAGTCTTTCGACTGGGTATGAAATCCAGCGAAAACGTGACTGAATGATTGATGATCCGGAGAGGGGAATTTTATGTTGCTGGTTTCGCTATGCGTAGACCGTTGAACATCAAGCTCTAACGTTAATTGCTCTCCTTTTTTCTTTATGTGGTCAAAAAGATTACCTAGTGTAGGGGACTCAGATTCTACCAGTTCGGGGATTTGGGTGATTTGGTCGGTAACTTTAGTATGAGACTCCATATTGTTCCTTAATTTATATCTTTTGCCCTTTAACTACACTTGACAGTAAGGGATAATTTTTTTATAACATAGATATACACGATAAAGTTGCAAGGATGCAATAGGCGGAAAAAAATTGAATGAATAAAAATTATAATAGTCTTTTAAATCTTGTATGGCTAATAAATTGAAAAAACTACGGTGTTCGAATAATCAAAAAATTTTAAATCTCTGTTTCTAAAGTTAACTGTAGTTGAATAGAAGCGGAACAGAACTGTTTACTTCAGATAAGGTAAGAGTAACTCGTAACTATGTAATAGCTCTGCAACTCGCTCTTGCGTGTTTCAACAAAACTGACCTACGCAATTCTTTCTGCAAATGACTTTACAGATTTTCACGAACCGTTTGTAGATTTTATACACATATTTTATTTTTAAAAAAATAAAACTTTGAATCCGATTATCGTTACAGTTAATACATATTTCCCGAAATTATAATTATAAAATATAGCTACAAAATATAAGTGTCTTTCTTATTCGTTAATTAAATTTTTTTATTTTCGATTTTATAAAACAAATTTGTAAATTATTTTATAAACCACACTCTGCTACCATCTCAAACGCCACTGTAGCCGGATGATTTAATAAAATGGAAAGTCATCGATATTTAGTCTAAAATTCCGTTGAGTACAATTAACAGACATTAAATCCTTCATAGGCCGTAGACAGTGTGTTCAAATAAACATATGAATTATTAACAAATATAAAAAGAAACATTAAATAAATCGTTTACCTGTTGTGAGTCGTTACTAGGGCTTATGTGTTACCTCTTGCTGGTTCCCTCGAGAAGCTAGCATTCAGTCAGATGCAGTCCGTTGGTTGCCAGGAAGACGTCTTCTCTCTCAACTTGCTAGTCTGGATCTCTCTCAATGACTCGGCTTATTTCATTTTTAAAACTATACCAGAAATATTAAACTTTGCCTGGACAGCTGTTTTACTGTCGGTCAACAACCTGTCTCTCGCAGTGACAATTAGACTGTTTGCTCTCAGAACTATTTGGCGGTAATATATATAAAAAAACGTTACAATACTTTGAAAAGTATACTGTTGAAAATAGTTCTATTACTTTTTAGAAACATTTTGCAGCAGTAATAATAAAAAAAAGACTAACTGATAGGTTAGGTGGCAGGACTAAAAATTTGAGTGTTAGCCTGCTAGGGACTCTTTCTGCATTTTGAAAAAATTTATCAGTGTCAGCCCTTTTTGTGCTTGGACCTCCTCTCTTTCTGGCCACTCTTCTAACTCACTTTGATTGCTTCCTACTTCCCCTTCTTGCCTTTTTTTTGGACTATGTTTCCTATTATCAGTATGTCCCATCTCTCGACATCTTCCGTTGCTAACTGCACTCGATTATCTCGATTTTATTAATTGTTTTTATAAAATTTATTGAAAATTTCAAAGTAATATATTAAATTTAAATTTACTAAATTACTTGATGTAGTCATCTTGAATTCACTGATTAAACTATAATTGGAAAATACTTAATTAAGTGAATATATAGGGCTTACTTGCTGACGCGTTTCGAAACATTCATTCCTTTTACGAAGCAAAGCCTCTACTGCATTGTTTCGAAACGATTCAGCAATTAAGCACTATGTATTCACTTAGTTTAGTATTTTTCAATCATAGTAAATTTACTAATTTTATTTCTATTAATTTGGTTAATTTTATATTGCAGATTTTAAAAATTTGGCTTTTTTTACATTCATTTATGTTTAAGTTTATTCATATATAAATTTAGTGGAATACTGAAATTATTGAAAGCTATTGGAATAATGCATTAGTAGCATGATTTTATTTATAAATATAACGTTTAATTTATCATTTTAAATGTTCCTTGTATATGCGAGCTCATCCCTTTTTTTGACTACTACTGCTAAAGCTCAAATTTTATTTAAGATTTTTTGGATTAGACAGAAATCTGACAGACATACCTTAGAAATAAATTAATGAGTTTTTATCATATAGGTGCACTAACAAACACACTAAAACTTGTGATATATTTTTATACATTTTATTATTTTTCAATTAAAAAGAAAGAGTTGATATTTTCTGGTAATTCTATTTCCGTTTGCTGTATGTAATATTTATTACAGTCTCCATGTTTAATTTGCTATTTATTCCATTTGTGTGGGTTGTGATAACGTATTCAATTACTTATTTGATTGACAGTATTAGGTTATCTGTTTTATATTCAAGTTTACCTATGAATAGATTGATGATGATTTTTTAAGTTGTTGGAATATATAAATTGGTTAATTGTTCTTGATTTGTTTTAACTTCCATATAGTCTATGTTTTATTATTATTTTGTATTTTTTTTCTTTTTCTTTTAATAATGGTTTCCATTTTGTATCTATTTTCATCAGTAGTTTTGAAAATTAGAATTGTCTTGTTTTGCATTTCTTAATTGCTGAAGATTGCGTCTTAATTGCGTTTGCTTTTAGATTTATATATTATAATGTATTACATGCTGCCATTTTGTGTTGTGGTATGTATTGTGAATTACTTTGCAGTTTTATAGTGACTTGATTTGGATTTCCTTGTGTGTAGACTAATTTACTGAATTTATTTTTCTTTGTAATACCTTGTTAATTGAGGCAGTTAGAGCCAGAGTAAACCATCCCTGCAATGTATAAGTGCTAAGGATTTGCCTGGTTTTTAAAATTTGTTATTTTAAGGGAATTTAGCAAGGCAACAAATGTTTTAAACTTTATTAGTTTTGATCCAATAAGTTTTATGCTACTGTCTATCAAAAAGTAGCATAACTGCAATTAGTCCAGTCTGGCAGTAAAAAGTACATGTTTCCACACCTATTTCTATTGTCACCTACACTGAACTTACTGGAGTTATGTGACATTAGTTACAAAAATTAAAGAAGCTGCTGGGTATGTTGGTAATGTACTAGAGGTCTTTTTTCTTACAACATTTAAATGAATTTTTGATAATCTTATTTTTCACTTATTTTTCTTGACTTTGTATATGGAAACTATGGAATGTAAATAGTCTTAGTAGAGCTTATTTGAATTTTCTACTTGAAGTAGAATTAATTTTATTATCACTCTAAAACATTATAAAAAACTTATTTTTACTTATAAACTATTTTCTTAGGAAACTTATTGACAAGATGGAGCTGTTATTACAAGATACAACTTTACCGACAGCATCTGATATTAAGCAACGTGTTGTCAAGAAAATGAATCAAATAATGGATGATATTCAAAAAATCAAGAAAAATATTCAAAATGAAATTTTGACCTCAAGTATTACAAAAAAACATTGGAAAGACTTGCAAGAAGCTCGAACATATTTTTTTGTAAGTTTTTCTGTCATTTGAGTAGAGTGGTTTTAATTTTAATAAAGATGACACCAAAGGCGCCAAAGAGGGATCAAGTAATTAGTTATTTATAATGGTAATTAGTAAAACATATTAAAAGTTACTTATGGTTTGAGGTTTGCTGTAAACTCTAGGTTCCCACTATTATTGTTCATTTTGGATATACATAAAAATACAATAATTATTACTCTATAAATATTTACTCTAAGCAGTTTTTAAGTTTATAATTTTAAAGGCCACTATTGTCACTCTCACTCAATTCCAACGAACGGTCAACCTTGGATGAGACACTAGAAAACATCAGCTACTGACCAACTAACATAGTAAGATAGTCCACTTGACATAAAATCTTGTAACTGGTCAATCTATAATGTCTAGATTGTCAGATAAAAGGACAAATTGCAGGCTAAAAATATCTATTCTTCTCTGTGGTACAAGTTTTGAGAGGTAATAAATATCCCTTAAACAGCATAGATGTCTAGTTTTGTACTTGACACTTCAAAAAATAAACTCAACATTAACTGTGTCAATAATTTGAAGTTATTGACAACTTGAAACAAATAACAAGGAGAATTATGAATGGACATCCTATATTATTTGTACCATTAATGTGTTGTGACGAATATGTATCATCCGTAGGGTGCAAATTATCACATTGATAATTGCAAATGTCTCTAAAACTAAATATATTAAAAACATTTTCACTAAGATTTGGTTGGAAAATGAAACAAAATTTTGTGATGCAGATTGATGCAGGTGATGAAAGTAGGATTCATCAGAATGAGTTAGTAACAAGCACCAATAAACTTTACTGCATCTTTAGAGAACTTTATTATTTGGTGTTTTTACTTTGGAGTTTTCTTTAATTATATTATATTTTTTTACAGTACTCATAGATTTCTATCAAATTCATTTTGCATAAAACATTAATTACTAAAGGTAGAATACATAGTCTTAAGTCCTAATTTTAATGTATTGAAGTTTTCTGTCACAGAGTTACAATTAGTTTGTCATACAAGACTTTTTTGACAAGAAACTTGACGGTTATCGTATCCTCATTGACATAATCATCTTATCATATTTATTTATTCTGTTTGCTAAATTGAACATTGAGTTCAAAGGCAAAAAAATTCAAACAAAATAAGATTCACTTATTGATGTATAGATGTCTGATGAAAAAGGAATTCTGGGATTAGTATATTATTGTGAAAGAATATTATAAAAGAGATAATTATTTGCTTTTTAAAGTTATCATAAAATAGAATTTTTGTACAAAACCATAAAGTATGAAACTGAGTTCCACATTTAACATAGTAAATTGAAACTCTTACATTGAACTGTGGAAAAAAAATGGCCCCCATGGGTAACCAAATTACCCACCACTGGTAGTTTATATTAAAACAGTTGTATTATTGTTTTCAATGATTATAAGGAAACAGAATCAGTTAGTGTGGTAATTATTAATGCATGCAGAAAATTAGTTTAAAAAACAGAAGAAAAAAATAAAACATTTTAAAATAGAAAAACAAATAATAGATATTTATTGCATTAACTTTTTTTCTAAATGTAACTATTTTGTATTAAAACATCATAGATTTATGATTTATTATTATGGAATTATTTATTATTTCAGGAAGAATTGGATAATCTAATTCCTAACAAAGATCTCTATGATACGAAAGTTCATCTGAGTGAAGATGAATTAAATTTATTTTTGATATTTGCTTATCAGAAGATTTTGTATTATCAAAATGAATTGAGGAAGTTTGAAGTAAGTATTGGTCTATATCACTCAACTTAAAGCATTTATAATTATTTAACCCTTTGTGGTTTATTAATTACAGTGTTGTTTCTACTTTATTATTAGTTATTATAGTAGATTAATGATGAAACTGATAGAAATAAATTTTCAATTATACATGGAAACTTGAGCTTTATCATTGTTTGTTATTTAAAGAAATATGAATGATTTGTTGTTTCTTAAGAGAAAAATAAACTAGATATAGCAGTGCTTAGTGAAAGATCTATTTTCCTTTGCAAAGCGCTGCAAGAATTAAAATTTTACCATTTAAATTTTAAAATAATAAGACAATTTTGGAAGATATATTTTCCATCATGATATCACCCCACGTGTCTAAAAAGGGAAGCAGTGAGTCTCAGGGCTGCAGAAAATATTTTTACCCTCAATCCCATATATGGACATTTCAAATTTCCCCCAAAAGTATGGAACATATAGATAGAGGCTTACCAGCTTAGTTAATCTATCAGCTTGCATTATATTATTACCAATGTAGTTATAATTTTGAAACTGAAATGTCAAAATATTGATTATCAAAAGACATCCCATTCAGTTGTGATTCTAATTTTATATTAAAATTGTCAAGCACAGATTTGTTTTTTTTTGAAAGGGGATGGCTGTTGTGAGAAGTACCACAAGGAAATATGTCAGTGATAATACATCTCTGAACACCATCAACTAAAGTAATCAGACAAGTAATTAGGAAAGTCCTGTGTAGTTCTGTTATTTTATCTTCTGTAATATACACTAAAGATTTTGTGCAGGGTTTGTGTTACTTAAAAAATCTAAATTTTTTACTTTATTGTGTTTCTTCTGAATTTTCTATAAAATTGCTTCGAGTGGCTGATTTCATCAATATCAACATGAATTAAATCATTTAGACTCAACAGCCTTTGGAAAAACTTGCCCCCTTCACCTTCTTTAATGAAAGTGTAAGCTGTCCTACCTACAACAAGCCCAATCTTCTCATGTTCTTCATTAGTCTCTTTTTCTTTAATTTTCTAATGATTCAGAAAAGTCACAACACCATTTATGAGCTCTAGATTTCAGATGACCAATTACATGTCCTCTGAGATTAGCAAATTGTTTGCTCTGGTTTTCCTGAAGGAATTGTTGCTCTTCTGGCAGACAAAACTGACCAAATGAACCTGTTTTCAGAACTGCTACATCTTTAGGCACAATTTTTTAATTTCTAATACACGGAACTCACTTGATTATTCCTGATTCTTCAATAAGGCAAGGCATCAGACTACATATTTGTGTTACTGATCTGCTAGTTCTAATAAGTTTGAGTTTTGCTTCTAATTCCTCTATTTCTGGAGTGGTTGGGAGAGAAGCAGTTTCAGTATGATTCATATCTTTCCCTGGTGGCTTGGTTTGATTCTTTTGTAAAATCTAAGTAAATCTTTCGTGTAGGTTTAAAATTGCCAGATTTATGAATGATAAATTGAATATGTTTTATTATAAATTGAATGAAATGTTTTAATATCTGTATTACATCAACTTGAACAGACATATTAGGAATATCAATATGAACAGTGGGACAATCTCAGCGAGTACAAGGTGAAGGTTCTTTGTGAAATTTCAACTCAACATTAGGCCTACTTTCGTTTTCAACTCTTCTAATTTTATTAGAGGGCTCGTCAAGACCATGTGTCAGTTTATCTAAAGCCCTATTAGAAGTCAAATCAGTACATTTAGGAAGAAAAATTCATTTGTGCTGCCTTAATTTTTTTTTTGTAGATCGTTCACCTCCATGTTTAGTTGATGTATGTGAGACTAGTTTATCACTCTGTCCCCGCCAATCGCATTAAGCACAATCAACCTCTTGCTTGCTTTTAAATGTCAACATTATATAATTTCATTATTAAATAAAATATTAAAAACTATAATAAATATTCAGTGATTTTTATGAAACAAAACACGTGAAACTGTGCCGAATGTTGTCAGGAGGCGAGAGAAAACATAATACATGAAACTGTGCCGAATGTTGTCAGGAGGCGAGAGAAAACAAAACACATGAAACTGTGCCGAATGTTGTCAGGAGGCGAGAGAAAACAAAACACATAAAACTGTGCCGAATGTTGTCAGGAGGCGAGAGAAAACATAATACATGAAACTGTGCCGAATGTTGTCAGGAGGCGAGAGAAAACAAAACACATGAAACTGTGCCGAATGTTGTCAGGAGGCGAGAGAAAACAAAACACATGAAACTGTGCCGAATGTTGTCAGGAGGCGAGAGAAAACAAAACACATGAAACTGTGCCGAATGTTGTCAGGAGGCGAGAGAAAACAAAACACATGAAACTGTGCCGAATGTTGTCAGGAGGCGAGAGAAAACAAAACACATGAAACTGTGCCGAATGTTGTCAGGAGGCGAGAGAAAACAAAACACATGAAACTGTGCCGAATGTTGTCAGGAGGCGAGAGAAAACAAAACACTTGAAACTGTGCCGAATGTTGTCAGGAGGCGAGAGAAAACAAAACACATGAAACTGTGCCGAATGTTGTCAGGAGGCGAGAGAAAACAAAACACATGAAACTGTGCAGAATGTTGTCAGGAGGCGAGAGAAAACAAAACACATGAAACTGTGCCGAATGTTGTCAGGAGGCGAGAGAAAACAAAACACATGAAACTGTGCCGAATGTTGTCAGGAGGCGAGAGAAAACAAAACACTTGAAACTGTGCCGAATGTTGTCAGGAGGCGAGAGAAAACAAAACACATGAAACTGTGCCGAATGTTGTCAGGAGGCGAGAGAAAACAAAACACATGAAACTGTGCCGAATGTTGTCAGGAGGCGAGAGAAAACAAAACACTTGAAGCTTTGCAACTTCTTGTTTAAAAAAAAGTATTCACATCACATAGTTTCAATAATTACTATTAAACAAACAAATACAAACTAATATGAATAATATGCATAAATCTCTTATTTGATTACGATATTAAACACCCACAATACATCGCCGAATGTGAGGTACCCGTTAGTTTTTGTCGCATCGGGTGTAATCTTGCGTTCGTGTGTAGCCGATCTGCTCCGCACCGTAGAATTGAGATTACGATATGCTACAATAGTTCCAAGAAGATAACAACAGACAACTAGATACGATTTCTAGCCTATCGGTCCATTTTTTAAACGAGTCTTAGTATCTTTTGAGTTTTCTTTTATTCACAAACCGTTTATAAATTCTTCTAATTAAGGAAACAAATTATTTTAAAAAATTGCATAAACTATGTTTCCTCCATAATTTCCCCAGAAACCCAAACATTTTCTTGAGGTTTCCTCCGATCCTAGATCTCCGGATCGGACATATTCTGCACTCCTGGTGAATCTCAGTTTGGCAAAGTAAAAGGCAAATGCATCACTTTGATTTCCTGTGAAGAGCCGATGAGAGTTTAGGAAGAGAACAGGCTTCTAAAAACTATCTTTCTTAGTACCAGCAAAGGACTGTATCATCATCGATACAGGCCATTTACATTATATTTTCCCTGTGAAAGTGTTTGGGACTATTTTGTGCTCAGATACACTAACATATTTGATTGTTAGCAAACAGGTGTTACTAGTTAAATCAATGGTGGTACCAAGCTATGGGAGGATAATATTGCCTACGATTGTTAGCAAACAGGTGTTACTAGTTAAATCAATGGTGGTACCAAGCTATGGGAGGATAATATTGCCTACGATTGTTAGCAAACAGGTGTTACTAGTTAAATCTATGGTGGTACCAAGCTATGGGAGGATAATATTGCCTACGATTGTTAGCAAACAAGTGTTACTAGTTAAATCAATGGTGGTACCAAGCTATGGGAGGATAATATTGCCTATGATTGTTAGCAAACAGGTGTTACTAGTTAAATCAATGGTGGTACCAAGCTATGGGAGGATAATATTGCCTATGATTGTTAGCAAACAGGTGTTACTAGTTAAATCAATGGTGGTACCAAGCTATGGGAGGATAATATTGCCTACGATTGTTAGCAAACAGGTGTTACTAGTTAAATCAATGGTGGTACCAAGCTATGGGAGGATAATATTGCCTACGATTGTTAGCAAACAGGTGTTACTAGTTAAATCAATGGTGGTACCAAGCTATGGGAGGATAATATTGCCTACGATTGTTAGCAAACAGGTGTTACTAGTTAAATCTATGGTGGTACCAAGCTATGGGAGGATAATATTGCCTACGATTGTTAGCAAACAAGTGTTACTAGTTAAATCAATGGTGGTACCAAGCTATGGGAGGATAATATTGCCTATGATTGTTAGCAAACAGGTGTTACTAGTTAAATCAATGGTGGTACCAAGCTATGGGAGGATAATATTGCCTATGATTGTTAGCAAACAGGTGTTACTAGTTAAATCAATGGTGGTACCAAGCTATGGGAGGATAATATTGCCTAACCAGAATTCAAGTAAAGTGGGTGAGTATTAAGAATTGTTGCTTGTTTTAAGGATACAGCGGTTTTCTTTCAAGTTTCACAATTAAAATGGATGGAAGGGCATTGCTAAGAAAGTCTCTTTACAAGTTTTTGAAGAGGTCAAGATTGTTTAGAAAGGTAAGAAATTTTTATATTGCTGAAATGGCCGAAGCTGCATTGTCGGCTTTCTTTGTTGTACAACTGATTAGAGGGCTCCAATTGGAAGGGTGTGAGGGGAGCATTGAGACCCCATAAAGTAATCTTAACCCTCTAAGTGAAGGTGACAAGTCTTGGACACCCTTTGTAAATTCATAAACCTCTCTTCCTCTGATGATCCCAGTGTATTATATGGAGATATGCTTTAAATACCACTTTAAAAAATAATACTTGTTAGTATTAATAATTCCCTGTGTTAAAATTATAAGAAAAGAGATAATAATACTAATGCTTATTTATAACAGTAAATATATTTTGATACAATTATTGTATAAAATCCCACGATCCCGATCCCGTAATATTTAATTATTACAGAACAAGTAGTGACATCATTCATTGAATAACAAATTTTTACAAAATGTATTTCAACGTAGACCGTAAAATTAAAGATCTTTCACGCACAGTTAAGGGGAACAACTGTAAAAATTAAAGCATGTGAGTGACACAGATATTTTTTGGTAGGCAAGATATCGGTTGAACACAAAAATTCACTATCAACCATGATTTATTAAAAAAAAGAAATTTCATACAATAATTTATGTACTATGTTTTACTGTAAGCAAACATATTGCTGCCAACTTTTGGATGAATTCAGACTTGAATTTAATTGGAAAAAACCCATTTCTAACTTGAAATATTATCTGCTTTACACTTTTGAACAAGAGGATAGCATACCACATCATAATTCAATCAACATTTTAGTAAAAAAACCGTAATTTCCTTGACCTAACCTCTCTCTATCTTTCAGCAGTAGTCATTTGTGGACCCCAGGCTCATAAATCACGACTCAGAAATATTTCTACCCTCGCCACATTAATTTGTTACAGGTCAACTCTTACAACTTGCTACTTTTTAAATGCAGCCTTCTTTTCTTTCTTGTTTTTGTCAACCTGCTATTCTGTTTTATTTCACATGCTTTACTAGTCCAAGTTACAAAATCCTTGCCTTCATAAAATTCACTACATCTTCATTTTTCAAAAATTTTGTATTTTTAAATTTATGACAGACTATTGGATTAACTTATTTTATTTTACACAGTTTTGTGTTTACAGACTCACTTTTTCATATAGTCCCATTATTTAAAATGTTCGATTTAAAATGAACATAAATAAGGGAAAGGCCTGTACTTGCCATATTTCTTAGTAGTACACAGTCATTTGAAAAATGTTTGAAGAGTTTAGAGTATCTCAAATACATTTATTATTTAATAAGTTTTTAATGTATCAGATGCTTTGATAATTTTGATACATAATGATCCTTTTTTATTTCTGTTCAGTATAGAGGTTTTCTATTCAGAAAAGTGCAGCAGTTCCTTAATAATCCAGCAGATCTAGGGTGAAAGCCCTGCCAGATTACTGGCAGATTAACAATAAAACTAATATGAGTAGCAAAGTACGATTTATTTATGTATTCCTTCATTGATAAAGTCATTACCTATTCTCAGTTGCATTGTGTGATACCTACTAAATATATGCTACTGTAATTTACTTAAATCAATTCTTGGTTAACACAAATCAGTTGTCTATATCTGGTTAAGCAATGAAGTCTTTTTATTATCTTCTCACTGCAAATTAATACGCACTAACACTCATCGTTGTCAGTGCTGTCATTATTTAGGTGTGGGTTATTGTGAACTAACAAAAAAAGTGTAACCCATGTCATTCTCATAATGTTTTGCATGGGTATTAGAAACATTGATGTATTATGAAAAGGATATTTTACGAGGCGTATACTGAAACTAAGTACAATTTCATTCTACTGCAGCCGTAGCGCCGCAATCGGTGTTCCGCGCATGTGCACTAATCGTCCTTGTTCACTGGCTATCGAGTCACACCATTTTTAGTTGTTGTACTTTGTGTTTTCAGTTTTCTCTGAACGTTTAAAATGTTTAAGACAATAAGTGTTCCCTCCGATTGTGAGATCCATTCTGTAATAAGATTTTTGAATGCAAGGAATGTGAAACCGGCTGAAATTTATCGTGAACTTCGAGATGTTTACGGGGAAGACGTGATGAGTGAAGGAATGGTAAGAAAATGGGTTAGAATGTTCAATAGTGGTCGAACTAATGTGCATGACGAGAATCGGAGCGCTCAACCATCTCTTGTCACCGATGAACTGGTAAGGGCAGTTGGCGAAAAAATCGTAGTGTCTCGTAGTCTCATCTCATCTCGTCGTCTTGTTTCGTCTCATCGTTGATGAAAAAAATGACACTAGTGACACTCAAACATTGGTTCGACAGTTTCGTTGGGAGCAGTTCGATCACCCGCCCTACAGCCCGGACTTGGCTTCGTCTAATTACCACTTGTTCCTGGACATGAAGCGTGGGCTAGGCGGTCAACGCTTTGAAAACGACGAAGTGAAAACTGTTGTGGAGTCGTGGCTACATTCGTTGGGGGGAACCTTCTAAAGGGTATAGACAAATTGATTACCCGCTGCGACAAGTTTTTGAACATCGGTGGCAACTATGTCGAAAAATAGTTTAAGGTATGTACTTTCATGAGAAAATAAAATTTTGTTGAAAAAAATTGTTTTACTTGTTTTTTTCAAACCGGTACTTACTTTCCGAACATACCTCGTAGTTTAGATGACTTGAGTGATTTATTTGGAGATGAGGAGTCATGTTGTATTAGGATGTATTTATCTTGATTTATTATTTACACAACTAGTTGAAATAGAAGACAAGATAATAACAAGCAAAAGTGGCTTGCAGACTAATAAATTACTACAAGAGCAGTAAATCTCAATAATCTAGCATTACCCAGGGATAGGTAGTGTCGGATTACTGAAATCATCAGATTACTGGATGTAAGGGGGAAAAATGTACGAAACATTAAAATTCACATTAAAATTTAATAAAAACTGTTAAAGCATAGTTGTATAAAATTGTAAAGCACTGTAGTACAATTTAAAAGTAATGAAACTTACAAGATAATACGTGATGTGTGCTTATTGTTAGGTTATAAACATTGTCAAGTACAGTACAATAAAATAAACAGTGGTAAAATACAATACAGTATGTAAATACACACAAAAATGCACAATGGTTTTAGTCAATTGGTAAATTGGTGGCAGGAATTGTGTAATGGGTTTTTTGCTTTTTGGTATTAAAAGAATGGCCTAACACTTTATCTTGAAGTCTCTTCTGTGTAAGAATTTCCGACACCACTATTTTCCTCCACCTGAGCAGTTTTAATTTACCTGGTTCTGAAAATATTAACTTGTGAATGTCTACCTAAATTGCCCACACACTAACGAAGAATATCCCGGAAGTTGTGCATTACTCGGTGAATCATATTCGACGGAATAGTGTTGATTTCTTTAGTGATTCCTTTAGGTAACCTCATTGAGAAAAATCGCATGGGTTAAATCAGGTGACCTCGGGGGCCACCCAATGTCACCTCGTAAAGAAATGAGACGACTGGAAAACATTTGTCTGAGAATCTCCACTGATTGTTGGGATGTATGGGCTGTTGAACCATCTTGTTGAAATCAAATACTGTCATTGTCATATGAGTGTAATAATGCATTTAATTTCAGTTTCAGAAAATTTTCAAACATGCTATCAGTCACTGTTACGACTTGACCATCTTCTACGAAGAAAAAGAAATCCATATACCAAAGTCTGCAATAGTGCACCACAGTCACTCGAAGGGTGTGGAATTGCTGTTTATAAAGGTTCAGAAATGGGGAGATTGTTTAATAGAAGCCCGCACTCTATCCATGTTTCCCGTTGATGTTTACGTCCTACTTCGGCCTTCTAGTTAATTTTTGAATGCCAATAATGTCGCTCTGATACCAATGTTCTAATTATTGGTCCAGTGAATGAGATCATGAGAACCAATAGGAAAATGAATACAAAACCCATGCTGTGTTGTGATCACAATCCGCCATTTTGATTAAACTCTTCCACTACGAACTATGATGTTGTCCTGTCCGACTTGTTGCTCACACTGAAAACTATTTACCATATCACATCCTGAGACGTCATCCCCACCCTTCTTCCTCCTCTTGTGTTCGGGCAATGACCTTATGAAATCAGAAAGGTTAAACAATCTGTATAAATGTGTAAAGAATTTTTTATCATGTTATACATACATTTTTAAAAATGTCATTGTTACTCAAGATTTATTTTTACTACCATTTTTTCAAAAGTCATAAGATGAAACACAGCTGTTTGCCAGAGTTCAATTAACACTGTAGTAGTCAAGCATGACAGACAACCGTGTATAGTCGCATGGCACCTAGAAGACGCAATTCTGGTAAACAATAAATGAAAGTTGTAATTTGTAGCAAAGTATGTTTTAATAATGGTTTCATAAGTTATGGTTTTCAACACTTACTGGAAGGTTTTATTTTTCAGTAATTTTTTTTTAAAGTTTTATTTTAAGTTTCACACATTTCATATTTAAAAGGATGACCAACCTTAATAACTGAAAGTCACCATAGATCACCAATAGTTTTATTATTCATATATAAAGTTTCATTTTTGTAGTCTAAAAATTGAGGGCAAAATTTTTTTTTGAGTAGCCCTATATTAGCAAAATATCTAGCACATATTTTATTATTTTTATTAAATTCGACTCATTTTCACAAGTCACTGAGTATTTTCAATAAATATTTAAATTTTCATTAGATATTTCTTCAGTAACTGCTTCAAAATAATATAATTCACACATAATGCTTGCAAAAATGAAACGGGCTATTTATCTAAAAAAATATTTGTAGAAAAAGACTAAGATTATAAAAAAAAGAAAAGTTATTGTATATGAAAAAATAAATATTAATAGGTTTTGTTGTGTTTTGATTAATTTACAAATAAAGTACTGTATGTATTTAAATTACCTCTGTAAATGCCGAAAATAACAGAAAAACAATACAGCAACTCTTATCCTGAGTAGAGATTTTACTGGGTAGAATTTAAAAAATTAATGAAAAATTGTTACAGGCTTCAAAAGACAAAGAATTAAATTATTCTTTGAGCGGATTAAAAGAAGACGAAGTTGTAGATATGGTTGTTCAGACTGTGATGGAAAAAGAAAGGCGGAAGCTTCAAGAGGATTTTGAAAAGAAAGTAAGTAGATAATTTACATGTTGTGACATAAAAGATAGGAAATTACATTTGGTAATCAGATGGAATTAACATTTTGGAAGAGAAAGTGAACTAGAAGCATATGACCATTCTTATGCATGAGTTAAGCCTTTTACAACCTGAGTTAGAACTCACGTTCTTTAGTTAAAATAACTTCATCATACACACATAAGCAGTCAAGTTATAAGCAATTTCCATTAAGCTGTTTGCTCTTCTGCTCTCATTTCAACCAAATTGCAGTAATATTGTTTCATTTATCTCTACTGAAATACACTTGCCATCTTGGTAAGGGAACCATACTACTTATCTACCTCACTCAAGAAGTGTCATACACTACATTTGATTTAATTGTATTAAGTGTTAATGATAACTTACAGTAGTCATGGTTTTAAATATAAGTTCATTTTAATGAAAGTCAGTTAGGTTATACATAAAACATTTACTTGAAAATAGTTTTTATTATGAAAACTGTTCAAACTTTACTTTAAAAATAAATTAGAAAGGTATAGTTAATAAATCTTCATAATATTTATAGACAAAACATTGTTAAAATAACACACTGATAACTTCGCAGAAGTATTTCAGTACCTGTCATTGGTTTTGGTTTATATACTAACACACACTGTTAGTATATACAATTTAATAATTCTTATTTTTAATATATAAGTTGATAAAGTTTCAAATAGGAATTTAGAACTAATAAATTACAGTAGAACCTCTCTGATTTGTCATGTTCGGGACCAAAAGGGTGACGAATTCCAGAAAAAGACAAATTATGGAAGTCATGAAATTAACATGCAGTTGCGGGTAAACATAGCACTTAAAGACATACATAGGTATGTAATGTAATAAATGTTGTACTTTGATGATTTACGTCTGCCAAACACTCAACATCACTATTACACTACAATGCAGTATAGCTTGCAGTATAGTTCGTAATTAAAACAAAAAAATCATCACATTATCAAGTTCAAAGCGGACAGGTGTTAACATTTTTTTTCATTTTTTAACTTCTCCATCGAGAACTTTGAGTTTTGCCATGAACACTTCAATTTGATGGCCATTTTTCTTGATTTACGGTCATTCTGGGAATTCCGAATTCTAACGATAGCTTAGCCGCACTTTCATCTTTCCATGACCATTGTAGAATGTTTTATACTTATCAACCAATGTTAAAGTTTTGAGACATCTCCCCTTTATATAACCACTGTTTAAAAAAAATTATAAAATGACAAAAGGAAACGAAAACTGAACTGTAGATTACAGTTAATCTTATAAAGCAACTCAACACTGTCCTACTATGCTGTGGTCAGTAACTTACTGGAGAAGTTTTGTTCATTTTATCACACGTATGAGGTGTATGAGAACAAAGAGAGATTTCCTCAGTAATCGAAAAACTTATGTCTGGTATCGGCCTTATCTGATGGATGGTGCCTATATTATGTGAAAGTGCAAACTTGCAGACGATGCTAGATATTATTGTGAAGAATATGGTGATGAACTATATAAGGGGACGAATTAGAGAGATATGAGTTAGACAGGTTCTGCTGTATTTGAAAATAAGCATTGACTTGAAAATAATCATATTTTAGGATTTGTTTCCACAATAGAACTTTGTCCAATTGGACTAGCTAGTTTAGTTATAACATATACTTTTAATAGTAGTCTTAAAGCAAAAGAAGATGTCTTTTTTGTCTTAAATATTTTCAAAGTGATTGTTTCTATTTCAAACATTTAGAGATTTACAGTAAAGCTGTCCTTATTCATTTTTACTTTTGTTTTTATAATGATTGGTTCTGATCAATATCTAAAAATTCCAAAGATGAACTTGTATATAGGTGAAGTCATTTAGTAAGTATTTGAGAAGTATTTCCTCCAAAAACAATTACTTGGTTTAGTGGTATTTAGCAAAATATCATTACAGTACTCCCTTGTTAATCGCGGGGCCTATGTTCGCTGAACTTACCGCAAATACTGAAACTGACTGTATATGGAAAGGGGAGGGTTATGTTTCACATCAAAAATGTCAATATTAATTACAGCTATACTATACACTTATAATACAGTATGGTGTATTCACGTACTATATACATATTTTTCATTGTTTACTTATGTTTTTTTTCAATCAAAAAACACAAATTCAATTAAATATACACACAGGCACAAAATATTCTTCATTGTTTAACACTATTCACTAAATTTTTAAACACAATTTTAGAAAAATCTTTTAAACACTTATTTTGACTTGAAAAACTCTTATTATTGTACTTTGTGCATGATTTTTTTTGAATTACTTATATGAAGATAGTGCTTCTTCCGGCTTTCGATTAAACTTTAATGCCCGTTCTAGAGAGGGATCAGTAATGCTATAGCTAACTGTTTTTAAACATGGAATTTCAACGACATATTTTAATGTCAACTTCAGCAATATGCTTTTTACTATTTCTTCGCTTTGTTATCTGCTTTAGGCACTGGTTCAATAACTAGTTCTTCCAGCTATTCTATCAAATCCTTGTGCACACTTTTCAAAAGATTGTCGACATCTTCCCTGTTAATGTCTTAAAATCCTTCACTGTTTAATTCCATGTGCTATTGAGACAATATCAGTAAGAACACCATTTGTCATGACATCGTCCTGATTAACACAGTCTTGCAACATTTTTGCTAAACCATTCTTTATGTGGTTGCGTAATTTAGAAAACTAGGAGACACGACAAGCAGATGCGACACGTGTTTGGGGATGTGTAACTTATGGAGGGAAATAAATCCAAGTTAGTTACAATCATCTATGTTTGGATTTTGAAAACTACTAAATCAGCAGTAAGTAAACAATAGTGTGCTAATTTTATGTATGGAGGTGGATGCGGGCATCAGATTGACTCATCATTCTTTGTTAGTAATGATAACATCACTTGAAAGATTATTGTTATAAATAAGAAATGCTTGTCTTTTGAGTATTAGGCCTAGTAGTGTAAGGTATAACGGATGTTTGAAGAATAATCAGATGTTTCTGTTATAGATAACTAAATAAATAAGACTAAAACACATTATCCTACAACTTGCACATCAATTACACTGTCTTTCTTGTCTTTGTTTTAAAATTCGATAAATATTAGTGGGAAATGCTGTAATTTTGCCAACCGCCAATAAACGCTAACGAGAATACAAAACCCGAGAATAGCGAGGGTCTACTGTATTTGATATTTGATAATGTTCTAATTGCCATTGCTGTACACTCCCAGTCAGCAGTACAGCTGTAAAAAAATAATTCTAAACTTATGACACAGTGGTAACCGAATGCATAGTTAGTCTGTTTGTTTGTTTTTGTGATTTGTCTGTTTTACTAGCTTATTTATTATAATTTTCATGATGATTAATTATATTCCAGAGTGATTTATAAGTGTAAAGAAATAGAAGATTGAAAAAAATAGATGTCACAATTTTTGTTTCTCTTCTTTTCCTTTAGATTTTTAAAAATGTATATAATTTTTCTGAATAAGCTAGGTGTATAAAATTATATATTTTTTTATTAATTTCATCCAATCTGTTTAATGTATCATTTACGTAATTTGACTAATAATTACAAAATTTGGGAATTTTCATAAATAACCTACACACTTCCAATAAGTTGTTACTAACTTATCCATACACAAATTGCCTAGTACCAGGTACTAGACACAAAGGGAGTGTGTCATTTTCTCTTATCAGTTATACTGTAGATTAGAAACATTTTCCACTAAGTACTTATCTACAACATTGAAATAATGATTCAATATTTTTATTTTGTTCTCATTTTCATTGAAAGTACTGATTCAATATTTTGATTTGTTTCATATATTTTTTTTAACAGGATGTTTTTTGGATAAGTTAGATGTAGTTCTGTACTAGTTGTATATGGACTCTATATTAGTAAGTGAAATGTTGAATCTCTTACTTAATTGTCATTAATTGCCAATTATTTTATTTCATTCTCTCATATTTCTTTTTGTGTTTTCTCTTCGATTGACAAAGACCACTGTGTGGTTGAAATATATCATTGTTTAAGTGCTTTTATGTGTTTCTATTTCAAGACTACAGAGTGGACTCTTACCAAGGTAAGTCTGTCAGTCTCCTAGTCCAAAAAATCTAAATAATCTTTACCAACCAAAACTTACTTAATTGTCAATAATATATACCTTCCATTTTTCTCCTTCAGGAACTAGCATTGTTACTAGAAGCTAAAAGGCGTACTCGACATCAAGTAAAACTACAGGCTGAAGCACATTATGACATTTTAAGGGAAGCGATGCTAAATAAAGAAGAAGAAATGAAACGGAAATTTAGACGTGAACTAGAAAATAAGGTCGATGAGTTAAAAACAGAAGGAAAAATAAATATAGCTAGCATGGTTGGCAGGTTAAAAGGCTATAATGATGCTGTAAAAAGTAAGCATTTATTACACTTTTACTAATCATTGTAGAAGTACTGCATACTAACTTTGTTTGTGGTACAAAGATATACAAAACTTCATTTGTATTATATAAAGTGGTTCTTGTTAGTAGTTTGTTGTAGCAAGATGAAAACTATTCCCAAATTTTATTAAAGTAAAACCTTGATTAGTCAGCCATCTCTAAATTGGTTCTCCAGGTAACCTGTACAGTTTATAAAAAAGTAAATATTCATTTTGTTAGATCTCTTGCTTATTTGTGTTTATATTAGCCTACTGCACCATAATTGTGTCTGTCAAACACGTAACTGAGTGTGTTGGCCTGGACTGTACACAGTAAATCAATAAGTCTCTCCAGCATTGCTGAGGAGGCGTCTGCGTACGAGTTTAATGAGTTACTTTTTATATTTATTCTTGCTCTTTCTATTTGCGTTAGTTTCAGTTTTTGTGTGTTTCTTTTAGTTATATGCATTGGAGAAAAGACAAAAAAATATTGTAATAGTGGGAAAATGGTTTAAAGCACTAGGATGAATTGCTAAAGGCTGGTTTTTAAAATCAATTGATGTCAGACTAAATTGATATTGCGTCAGACTGGAAAGAAAACATTGAAGGCTATTGTTTCAAAATGTTTACCAAAGATAGTTTTTATAATCGATACAAAACAAAGAATGCAAAAGATGCATACTGTGTAGCATGAAAACTGACACAACAGAAACAAAATTATTTCTTAAAAGTTAGGCATTATGAGAGAGAGAAAGAGAGAGGGAGGGAGTGGGAGTGAACACACATACACATGTTTTTATGTTTGAAAAAATATTTCCGAATACTTCACGTATTTTAGAAAAATATTTTCTGTAATGAACAAAATTTTTGAAAGTATTTTTTTTTTTTCGTTCTTCAGTATCCCGCGGTTAACCAGGATATTTTCTATATCGAATCGGCTGCGGTTCTGGCTGATGTAGCTTATCGGGGTTTTACTTTATTAATAACATTGCTCAGTTAATTTTATTAATCAATACTAGTTAAAACATTAAAAATTAGTAATAAATTTTAGCACTCTAAACTAATGCAACTTCAGACTTATATAAATAAAATAGTATAAAAATACCTAAAATGAAACTACTCTAGGACTACATAAAAACTAATAACTAAAAGTAAAATTATTGCTAGTTTACATTTTCTGACCATAGATACAAGTTTTGTATAAGGGAACTCTCTTTAGCGAAATCACTCTAAACACAAATATCTGTTTATTCATATTTTTGTGTATTTAGGCCATTTGCAATTAAACCAAAATTTTTAAACCACAGCATATATCCAACATTGAAATTTTATGAATATAATGGGGTGAAATATATCTTACAGAAATAAAAAGTCAGTTGATTATAGTAATTGTGACTATTTTCAAACATCCTCTCAATTGGTAAGCAAACATAAAATTCTATCAATAGTAAACAAATTTTATATTTATTTGAATGCTGAATAACCTTGTGTAATTAAACAGATTGTTGCTGTAGATTTTCTTATGACGTTTTCTAATTTCTTATAGAAATGTTTTAAAATTTATTATTAATAATTTATGTATATTAGTACATTTTGTTTTTGGACTTTTGATAAAAGTTTTCATCAGTTATTTTTGACAAGCATAAAGTAGAAAACCTTTATCTTTGCTGGGTTTTTAGTTTTAGTAATGTGAAATATAATGTTACATTAAAGTTTAACAGTATCTATTGATTGAAAAAAAAACATTATTTCATTAACAATCACAGTATTCAAACTTTTCCAGAACAAAAATTGTGTTATTTTATTTCTGCTGTAGAGTATGTTGCTGCTGTAAAATTAGTTACACAGTTATCGGTTTTATAATGACCTAACAGAATGGTAGATAAAAAAATCATAAAACAAGATTTACAATGTGCATTTCCAGGTTTGAAAGTACTTACATTGAATGGTTTGTTGTTAGTTACTTGTTTTTTTTTTAATGGGCTTACATACGTTTTTCTACAAAATATATTTTTTTAAATATAGCCACTTCAGAAAATTGGTAGCCTTAAAATAATATAGGTATTTAGTGCTTCATTGTTATATTTTTTCTCAGTAGAACCTGGGACATTCATGTTATTCATAGTAGATTAGTTTTTGTTTAGTTTGTAATTGTCTTTGTTTTTAAAATCAACAAATAATTTTTATTTTTAGTAGATAAAGCGTTTTAACTCTACTGAAAACTTATTCCATTTTGTAATCTGAAATTTATCAGGCCATAAAACTGTTATTGATTATAAGTACAGTCAATCCCAGTAATCCTAATAAATGTACAACCATTTTGGTTTACCAGAACGTACATATACCTACGACGTAAATACGGCTACATATATGCCTATATGGCATTTTAAATTACGTATAGGCTATTGTGAAAAGTAGAGTTAGTTAAGTACAGTACAGTAATAACTGAAAGAAAACACTTACCAACTGAAATATGTAGTTTTTAATTGAAACAGGTTTTTATCTTGTAAAGTTTTAAAATAAACAATATAACAAATACTTTAACAAAACACTTAATAAAACACAATTAAACTTACTACTGTGTGTACTGAATATAAACTCTACTTTTTATGGAACTTTACTTCTCACTAAAACAATTCAAAATTTTCGATTGTTTCGGTTTAATGATTGCCTCTTCTACGGCCTTCTTTCTGATCTGAAGCAGCAGTAAAACCCTAACATCAAGTCATTTTAGAATGTCACACTTAACGAAAGTGTTTTGTGTGTACTTTTAAGAGAAGAAGACGCCATTATAAAAATTAAAGTTTAACACACTGTGATGACAAAACTGTTCTACTGTCTGCTTGCTGTAAAAGTTGAAACTTAACTGCTGTAGGCTGACTAATCAAAAGGGATCAACACACTGAGGTCATTGCAAAGTAAACAAAACAATCTCTGTTTGCCTTTCTTCTTTGAATCTCTCTTATAGCGTATTTCTTGTTTTGGTATTTTGGGAAATTGTTTCAGATGAATGGGAGTGTCAGACCACAGGAATTTGGAATGTGGATACAGTACACTCCCAACAATTTGCTGTAATCACCAATATTTAGCATAAGTATCATAAAGTATAGACAAATACAACCAGTTAAATTGTGGTCATTGATAATTAGCATAAATAAAGTATAGTCAAGTACAATCTTTTATGAGGTAGTATTAATTTGCTGTTCAAAACAAGGGTTAAGAAACCCATCTGGTGATATGTTTACCAACTTGATTCATGCTGCCCACTTGTTCCGCCCACTTTCAGTACATAAAAGCAATAACTATATGAAGCAACTGTGGCGTAAAGTTTATTTTTAAATAAATAAAACCTCTAAACCACAAATAACATTTTATTTAAACCTTATGTACATTTCGATTGCCCAGCAATTATCTTCAGAGGTATTTAAAAAATACAACTAACTTAGTAGATTGCTGGGCAATCGAAATGTACATAAGGTTTAAATAAAATGTTATTTGTGGTTTAGAGGTTTTATTTATTTAAAAACATAAAAGCAACTTTAAAATTGTGGCCAGAGAGATCTTTCTCGCTTACACCACTAGCATTTAAAACAAAAACCTACTCTCATTTCGGCATTACTCACATATTGAGATAAATAAGGGATTTGTGACTTAAGGACAGTACAGACCTGACTTATCGACGGCCTAATAAAAGGGTGAATTTCATTATTTCATTTTAAGGTTGCAGGTTAATTTAAAAAAAAAATATTCCTCTGTATTTAATATGTGAAAATTTGTTTTCTATTATTGACACTTGTTGAGAATTTTGTAATCTTCAAATGCCACACTGAATTAGAGATGAGTTTTTTTTAAAAAGTCAATAATTATATATTTAGTTTTAACACTTACTATGTCTTTTGTATATAAGTAATTTATTATATTATTTATTCATAGAACGTTTATTAGAAAAGAAACAATCTAGAGATGCACAAGAGTTATGGTGTGCCTGCCAAACTTTGAGAAATAGTATTGAATTACCTCGCATCACAAAACCATCAGTAAATCAATTGAAGCCTTTGAAGACTGACATTAAAAACATTATCAGAAGTTCAGGTAATATTTTGTAGCATTATAAAGTATAAGCACTTTGCTACTCAATCCTCACTATCCACAATCTTTTTTTATGCTTTGAGGTGTTTTAATTTTGAAAAATGAATCCTCCTCAGGAAGGTGAGTAATTTTTATATAACATAAAAAATTCTTGATGAAATGCACAATTTAAAAAAAATTTTATCTAAAAAACACGATAGTTTTTAGGAAAAATATAGTTTTAATTAATCTAAATAATAGGGATTTGGTGAGATTTAGTTTAATATGTTATATAGATTGATAGATATAACTAATAGGGTCCTGAAAAAAGCACAAAAAGGTTCATATTCATTCATATTTAAAAATTATTAATAAAAAAGTTATTAATTTCATGTTTTTTTATAATAATACACATTTTTGTACATTAAAACATATTTATTTAAAGCTATTGTTGAACAAAATGTTAAATTGCAAAATTTCCGCACATAATTGCAATAGTCTATTCAACTATTTTGGCATCATATTCTTCTTCAACAACTGCAAAAACATAAAAATAATTAATTTTATAATAATTGCTAAGATATTTCTTAAATTTTTAATTTAAAACCTTTTTTGCATGCCTAGTGTTCATTATAGCAAATTTTGTTCATTAAAATTTGTTTGTATTTTAGTATTATTTCAGCTATGTGGTCGATAGTTACTCAAATATACTTTTTTTAAAGTTATTGTGAACATAAAATTGAAAATTCCAAAATTCAACTATTTTGGCGTTATATTCTTATTCAGTGAACCCAAAATCCTATCTATACAATTTTTTGCCTGAATTAAACAAAAAAAATTTACCATGTCCTATCTTCCAATATCAGGGACCCGTGTGCATAGATCAGTAGGTAGTCAAATAGGAACTGTGCAGTATGTCTTCTTATGTCGTGCTTGTTTTTTATCTCATTGTTATTTTAAGTGCAATAAACAGTTTAAGGTTTTTTGACTAATAAGTTTTAAGTTTATCAAGGACAAATTTGAAATCAACATTTTTGCTATAAACATTAACTGTAAGGTAAATGTCTTATTTAAGGTATTTGAGAAACCTCCAGAAAATAAATAGTACTCAAGAGGGTCATAGAGATTTTTTAAGACATAAAAAGACTTATATTTTTGTAAAATTTACAAGTGCATATTGTCACACGTTAATTATTTCTTAACAGTTACACTCCATCTCAATAACATTCATAAGGCAAAAGATAAGCTTTCTGCTTCGGTCCATTATTTGATGGGACCTCATCGTTTGTGAAAAAAATTTTCCCCCTCAAACAATTTTGGAGGAGGAAAAATTTAAAAATTAGAAATGCCAGACCTGGGCGGTGGCATGATAGCTGATGATACCTGAATCAAATAAGTTCAAGAGTAGCTCTGTAGCTATGTGAGATTGTGCTTTATTATAAAACAAACACACTCACTTCCCTAACATTTCATTGTTTTTCTCTGTATCACACTGCATAACTTTTTAATATTTTAGGGCACCTTACTCCATTAATTGGTTCAGTTTCTGTATCCATGCTTCTATCCTTAGGAATAGTCCAATACCTTATTAATATTTAGTGGTACTTGAATATAAGAACATTAAACAACTTTCCTTGTATTTTAGGGCACCTTTCTCCATTAATTGGTTCAGTTTCTGTATCCATGCTTCTATCCTTAGGAATAGTCCAATACCTTATTAATATTTAGTGGTACTTGAATATATGAACATTAAACAACTTTCCTTGTATTTTAGGGCACCTTTCTCCATTAATTGGTTCAGTTTCTGTATCCATGCTTCTATCCTTAGGAATAGTCCAATACCTTATTAATATTTAGTGGTACTTGAATATAAGAACATTAAACAACTTTCCTTGTATTTTAGGGCACCTTTCTCCATTAATTGGTTCAGTTTCTGTATCCATGCTTCTATCCTTAGGAATAGTCCAATACCTTATTAATATTTAGTGGTACTTGAATATAAGAACATTAACACTTTGGCTCCCATGTGCACAAAATCTGGACACTTTGGGTTTCCCCGCAGACCCATGTGTACAATTCTTGGACACAGAACCAAGCATAGTTTTTAAAGCTGTGTACAAATACGGACACGCTCTAATGGTATATTTATGGCTCTGGCTATAGTAGTGGGTCCGGGCAATAGAAATATCATCTTGGGTTGGGGTTAGGTTCTCAATTCTGTTTGTAATTCTGAATATTGTACAGCTGTTGGTCTGTAGCTCTAGTGAAACATAACCTTTTCTTACACGTTTGTTTGTCGCAAATATAGTACTGTGATTATTCTTCTTGTGAGTGAATTAAACCAATTTTGAATTAGTGTTCGTATTTTATCATAATTAGAAATTAGAAAACAATCATTTCCGCTTCTGAATTTGTAAATGCCCCTGTGTAGTGAAGTGCTTGGATAGCTTGGTTCCTAGTAGTGTTTTATTTGAGGATAGAAAATAGATTCATAGTGCCTGTGCATAATAAATTATTATTGTCTTATTACCGGGAATATTATATTCAATTCTGACTTTTTAGGGAAAATTAGAACAGTTATTAGCTTCAAGTATTGAACTAGCTGGGTGTTTGAGTTTATCGTGAACAATGTCAACACCGTTAATAAAAGACAGTGAAATTGACTACTTTCTTCAGTGTGTTAGTACTGAATCAGATAACGTTTTCACTGATAATACTGACGAGGATCCAGATTATGAAGATGATGAGCCTGGACCTGAAAGAAGGAAGACGACATTAACTTCAGATTCATCCAGTGATGAATCAGATAATTCTGATCATCATGAGATTGTAAGACTACCACAGTCTGAGCAGCTGATCTGGAGTGACCCAACTGGCAATTTGAATGATTTAGTGTTTGATAGGCAGACAGGAATAAGCTATAATTTCATTTCTAAGAGATCCGGTGATACTCCCCTTAACTTTTTTGAATTCAGAAAAATGAATTCTCTGTAAATTTTGGCATGTCCAGAAATCGCTTTGAGGCTCTTTTGAGTATGGTGCATTTCAGTGATAATGAACTTTGTGCTGAGGGAGACAGAATGCACAAAATTTCATCCCTAATAGAAACACAGAATAGTCGTTTTATTGAAGCACTCACACCAGGTGAAACTCTATGCATTGATGAAACAATGGTGCCCTTCCGTGGCAGAGTAATTTTCCGACAATACATAAAAGGAAAGCGCCGTAAATATGGTATAAATTTGTTCAAATTGTGCACAGAAGGTGGCTATTCATGCAATATAAAAGTATACAGTGGCAAACAAACTAGTTCTGAGAAACGGCCAATGACTATAGCCGTAGTTATGGATCTGATGGAACCATACCTTGATTCAGTTAGGCAGTTATTCACTGATAATTATTATATCTCAGTAGACTTGGCCCACAAATCGATTGAAAGGAGAACACACCTGACTGGGACACTGCGTAGTAACAGGAGATATATACCTAAGGTGCTTGTGAATAAGAAACTGAAGAAAGGTGAGCTTGTAAGTTTAGAAAGCAATACAAACGTGATTGTAAGTAAGTGGAAGGACAAAAGAGATGTTCTCTTCTTGACCACCAAAGCAGTTCCACAAATGGTCACCGTTACAACCAAACGAGGTAAAGATATACAAAAGCCATCAACTGTTGTGGATTATAATGCCAGTAAGACATTTATCGATTTGTCGGATCAGATAAGTTCATACAATACTCCACTTAGACGTGGTTTAAAATGGTACAGAAAACTGGCAATAGAATTATTGCTCAACACTTGTGTAGTAAACGCACACATATTATTCAAAAAAGTTACAAAATCTCAGATGGATATAACAACATTTAGGGAAAGACTTGTACTTGGTTTGTGCCCAAATAAAATAGGTATGGATGTGATTCCCAAGTCGCATCATCTTGTGGAAGGTAAAAGAGGGAGGTGCACAATATGCTACAACAAAATGACGGCACAATTTGGTCGCAATCATGCATCAAAAAATGCTAAAAGAGTTACAACTTCATGTCCTGCTTGTAATGATGTAACGTACATGTGTTCTCCATGTTTTTTCAAGACACATAATGTAACTAGAAAATAGGCAAGAAGATAAATCGTATTCACTTACATTTAATTTTCAGTTTTAGTAATTAGGTTTGCTTTTATTAGTTGGGGTAGTTAGTAATTTTTTTATCATTCAATTTTAGTCATTAGTGTTGCTTTTATGAGTTGTAGTCATTGCGTTGTCATTAAATTTTACGGGTTTTTGTGATTATGAAGTGTATAAAGTGATACAAGAAAAAACATTAGACCACACAAGAATAATTACTTCCACTGTCAAAAGTATCAACTTATTGATAAGTACGTAAAAAGAACAATAATTATTATAACAATTATTATTATAATAAATACTAACATTTCAATAGCCCAATACTAGTATCTTAATATTATAATACTATTTACTAATAATATTGTAATGATGATTGACTATTATGTGATAATAATTTCAAATTGTTGAATTACAAGTGTGTCCAGATTTGGTACACATGGGCCTGAAATGTAATGAATTCAGTTATAACATTGTCCACCCCGCGTGTACCACAGATGGACACGCATACATTTATGTAAATTATACATTTTTTCGGTTCACAAACTAAATGAATATACTCTACTACAGGTATAGAAATGAAATATATGAAAAAAATCATTTGGGTCCAGGGGAAAGTACAGCACAACTGGTCCGGTAGCCAAAGTGTTAAACAACTTTCCTTGTATTTTAGGGCACCTTTCTCCATTAATTGGTTCAGTTTCTGTATCCATGCTTCTATCCTTAGGAATAGTCCAATACCTTATTAATATTTAGTGGTACTTGAATATAAGAACATTAAACAACTTTCCTTGTATTTTAGGGCACCTTTCTCCATTAATTGGTTCAGTTTCTGTATCCATGCTTCTATCCTTAGGAATAGTCCAATACCTTATTAATATTTAGTGGTACTTGAATATAAGAACATTAAACAACTTTCCTTGTATTTTAGGGCACCTTTCTCCATTAATTGGTTCAGTTTCTGTATCCATGCTTCTATCCTTAGGAATAGTCCAATACCTTATTAATATTTAGTGGTACTTGAATATAAGAACATTAAACAACTTTCCTTGTATTTTTAGAAGGAGATGAATTTGTCACAACCGTTGCTTCTACAATTCCTAAAGTGGCTCTTGATCGAGGGGTATATCCAAAAATGACATTGCGTGATCGCTTTTTGAAAGTAGAAAGAGTGGCCTCACGACTCGCTCAAGTTGATGAGTCAGAACTGTCCCTACCAAAAATGTTTGTTTCTTGGCTACAGAGTTTCCTAATAATTAAAAATATCGATCCAATCACTAATAATGAATTAGCCAATGAACCTGTAGATGTTTCTTCGTTTAGTACTCATGATATTCTTCACAGAGCAAGGTAAGTTCATTAAATTATTTCTTCATTTCACTATTCATTTTTGTAATACAGGGGTGCAGAATATATCTGACTTAGTGATCTAGGAGGGGGGCAATCTTTGGCCATTTTGGAAAATTTGAAATATTTCCCGAAAAATCAAACAAATTTACTTACATAGGCTTATATACTTATCAGAATTTCTTTTAAACAATAAATATTTACATTGTAAAAAATTTAAGTTATTAAAAAAAAATGCATTTTTAATAGTGAGCAACATTAGTATTGGAAACAATTGTTCACACTTACTGTGCCGGCCACGTATTGACGGTATACAGTGCCACCTACAAGAATGCTTATGTCATTTGATGGGACGCTCATTTCAATATGATTTTAATGTTTTATCCTGTTGATAAACAGGATTTACAGATCAATGATTGTAGCTCAGTTAATGTAATTCCAACTTAAGCCAATAAAGTGCATGAATATGCAGAAATTTCTTATTTGCTTGCTTTTTCGTTGAGGACTATTAGTCGAAGTTTTGTGCCAGGTATGGTCATTTACGTAGTATAATGGTTTTATCATGTTTGAATGATTCTGAAATCCTGGACTTAAGTGAAAGTAGTGATAAAGGTCTAATTTTTTGATGCTTCTGATGATGATCCTAACTTTGTTCAGCAAGAATTTCAACATAACCCAAGTTAGTCGAGCTATCTTTCATGACATAACCTATAACTTATATAAGTTGGGTTTGTTTACAAATTGTTTATTGTCAATATTTCCTCATTTTCTGAATATAAATGTTATCCATCCTAATATAGAGTATTAAGAACATTGATTTTGGAACCAGATTTGGATTCAGAAAATGAGTGAATAATTGTGGACTAGACAATTATTGATAGCGTACAGCCAATTCATTGCATTGCCTCTAGAAGCAGAGTTATCAGGCCTAATGATTCTAAGGTATCATGAGCCGACTTGGATTCTATATTGACTTTATGTTTTTAATGATTTCAGTGGGGTAACAGATAGTTTTGTATGTTTTTAATGGTTTCAGTGGGGTAACAGGTAGTTTTGGATGTTTTTAATGATTTCAGTGGGGTAACAGGTAGTTTTGAATGTTTTTAATGATTTCAGTGGGGTAACAGGTAGTTTTGAATGTTTTTAATGATTTCAGTGGGGTAACAGGTAGTTTTGAATGTTTTTAATGATTTCAGTGGGGTAACAGGTAGTTTTGAATGTTTTTAATGATTTCAGTGGGGTAACAGGTAGTTTTGAATGTTTTTAATGGTTTCAGTGGGGTAACAGGTAGTTTTGAATGTTTTTAATGATTTCAGTGGGGTAACAGGTAGTTTTGGATGTTTTTAATGGTTTCAGTGGGGTAACAGGTAGTTTTGAATGTTTTTAATGGTTTCAGTGGGGTAACAGTTAGTTTTGAATGTTTTTAATGGTTTCAGTGGGGTAACAGGTAGTTTTGGATGTTTTTAATGGTTTCAGTGGGGTAACAGGTAGTTTTGAACCTGATGAAAATAGTTCTGTTGGATTTTTTTTCACATTTGTTGGCAGTAACTTCTTTGCCACTTTTAAACAATGAACGAATTTATATGTAAATCAGAGGTTGAGGCATTTGCAAAGTTCTCAGTCTTTGAAAAAATGAATGAGTGGAAATGTGTTACCCTTGTAGAAATAAAAAAGTTCGTTGCCATTGCATTCCACCATACCATCAACCAGAGACCTCTAATTATTGATCACTGGGGTAAGACCCTGTTGTTGCTTGTTCTTATTGTGCAAATGTCATGAACAAGAACAGATTTTTATGTATTATTTCTAACTTTCACATTTATGATAATTCTTTGCTCAAGAAGAAAGGTGAACCGGGTTATAATCGCCTGCATAAGGTTCGTCCACTCATTGGTACTATCCAGCTTTATTTTCAGCAGGCCTATCTGCCTAGTGAAAAAATACAATTGATGAGGGCATATGCACGCCCAGAGAAATGCCGTTGCAATTCAAGCAGTACATGCCTCAGTAACAAAGTAAATATGGAATAAAGTTATATATATGTGCTTTCAGAAGCTGATACTGGATATGTATGGAGTTTTAGTGTTTACTGCGGTCAGAGCAGTGTTATTTAACATTGTGACAAGTTTATTAGCCAGCCTATCTGGAGCCAGCAATACTGTGTATATAGACAGTTACTCTACAAGACCTGAACTTGCAAGAGAACCTGAAAATATCAGAACACTCTTGTAGGAACAGCGATGAAGAATAGAAGAAGTTTGCCAAAGGATTTGAAGAGTCCAGTTCTTGAAAGAGGAGAGCAAATTTATCGCTGGGGTGGAAATCTTATAGCTAAATGCTGGAGAGATAAATGTCCAAAGTACGTGCTGAGTACCAGACACATTGCTGAAATAATTTCTTACAGAAAAAATAGAGGAACTGATGAAAGAAAGCAAGCATGTGTTCTGGATTATAATCAAAATAAGGCTAGTGTCGACCACGCTGATCAGCTGTTCTCATTGTGGTATTTGACTACAAAACTGTCAAGAGGTGGAAAAAAACTTGCATTTCATAGCCTTCTTATGCTTGGGGTGAATGCATGTATTCTTTATAATAAAGGGAATGGAACGAAGATGGCAGTAACAGAATTTATAAGACTTCTGTGTACTGAATTGTCAATTTGTGAAGGCGATTCTCCACGACCAAGTTCTAGTGGCCAGCTAAGTAGGTTTTGAACGACAGTTACTCTTTAGAAAAAAATAGAACCCCACCAGGGAAAAATAGGGTACAGAGGATGTGTAAAGTATGCTCTACAAGAGAAAATAAAGAAGTTGGAAAAGCCAAAAAACAAGACATTTCCTTCTGATTCAGCATCTTTTTGAATGGAACCGTGTTTCAAAATTTATCAAACATTTTCCATTAAGTAGTTACTACTCAACATGGACAAATAATACGCAGTGTCTTCTTATATCGTTTTGTATAGATAGTTTAATTATAGGACTATAGAAAAAAAAAATCAATTCCATCAACTTTTTTTAAAACTTAAAAATTAGTGAATATTTTTAAAACAGAAAAGTAATTATTCGTAGAGATGGGAATTGGGAAATCATATGGTTGGAAAGAAGAAAAATGGAGCTTAAAAATGAGGTGAATAACATTACCATAGGTAAAGAAATTATTTTAAGATGATTTAAAAAAGTACGGAAAATGGCCAGCTGCTATTCGGTCGGCAAGTGATAAATTTTGTATGATTAGGTTTAGATAATCTGTTTTCCTCAAGATTACTAAATATTTGTTTTAAAACTAAAAGAAAGCTTAAAATTTAAAAAGAAAGTTTAAAATTATAGAAAGCTCATCACTTTCTAGGTGACAGGGAGCACTTTGCTAGACTCTCAGTTACTGTCCCATATAAATATACATCTTGTTTATGATTTTACTAAGACAATTATGTAGGCTACATCAGGGGTGCAGAAAATGATTTTACCACAATATTTCCCCAAATCCGCACATGGACATTTCAAATTTCCCCAAAAATTATCAAACATATAGATAGAGGCTTACCGGCTTAAATTCCATATTATTATCAATGTAATTATAATTTTGCAACTGATATGTCAAAATATTGCCCACCAAAATACATCCCATTCAGATGTAATTCTAATTTTATATTAAAATTGCCAAACGCAGATTTGATTTTTTTCGAAAGGGCATCATCGTTGTGAGAAGTGACACGGAGATATGTCAATGAAAATAGATCTCTGAACACCATCAACTAAAATAACCAGACAAGTAATTTTGAAAGTCCTGTGTAGTTTTATTTTATCTGTTCTAATACATACCAAAGGTAGTTGATTTGTTGCAGGATTTGTGTTACTTAAAAAATCTATAATTTTTGACTTCATTGTAAAAAATATGTTTTTTCTAAATTCTTACAATTCCCAGAAATGGTAGAGCTGTCCTACCTACAACACGCCTTGTCAGGACCATATGTCAGTTCATATGGTCGTAAAGTCATATTAGATGTCATATCAGTACCTTTAGGAATGAGAAATCCCGATATGCAGGCTAGATTCTTTTTGTCTAGGTCGTTCACCTCCATGTTTAGTTGATGTATGTGAGGCTAGTTTATCACTCTGTCCCCGCCAATCGCATTAAGCACAATCAACCTCTTGCTTCCTTTTAAATGTCAACATTATATAATTTCATTATTAAATAAAATATTAAAAACTATAATAAAATTATAATAAATATTCACTGATTGTTATGAAACAAAACACAAGAAACTGTGTCGAATGTTGACGGGAGGCGAGAGAAAACATAACACATGAAACTGTGCAACTTCTTGTTAAAAAAAAATATTCACATCACATAGTTTCAATAATCACTATCAAACAAACAAATACAAACTAATATGAATATGCACTAAATCTCTTATTTTATTACGATATTAAACACCCACAATATATCGCCGAATGTGAGGAGCCCGTAAGTTTTTACTATGTGTAACGATTTTTGGTACTTTTTTGGTTTTCTGTTATTCACAAACAGTTTATAAATTCTTCTCATTAAGGAAACAAATTATTTTTCAAAATTCCCCTAGAAACCCAAGAATATCCCTAAGATTTCCCTGGATACCAGATCTCCGGATCGGACATATTCTGCACCCCAGAGCTACATAACATACTGTATTTATGTTACTCTATCATCTGTAACCATGTTGACAAGTCTTTCATTCTGTCTTGTTGAGCAAGCAACTATGTGAACATCGACTTTCTTCTTCGGCTCAGGACTACTAAATAAATATCAGTTTCAAAAATAACAGACAAGCTTTTCCCTTTCTATTTGACTGATAACATTTCTCTACACTTAAAGTTACTACCCCATATAAATAAATATCTTGTCTATGATTTTATGAAGTAGACTGCATAACATACTGTATTTATGTTACACTATCACCTGTAACCATGTTGACAAGTCATTCATTCTGTCTTGTTGAGCAAGCAACTATGTGAACATCACTGTCTTCATTGTTCATTGAAATGTTTCTAATTATTGTTTCCAAAAAGTATCAGTGTTGAATCAAGGGAAGAGTATCAGTTACAGTTTGTTACTACAAGTTTTAAGTTGGATAGAACTGGTAGAGTATCAAGTTGACGTAGACAGTTCATTAAATTTGGCATTAATTATCATCCGGATTAAAACATCTGTGGGGTAACAAATTTTACTCCTTCCAATGGTACTTGTTCCAAAATCTAATCTCTTTCTAATTAAAGTTGAACCCAATTTCAAAAATTAAATACAATTAGGAAACATTTTACAGTACTGAGTGTACTTATCAAATACAGTTGATAACTAGATAATGTGATGTAATTGTTCTACTCTATACCACACTGTTTCATTTGGTGCAATATAGCAGCAGGACGCATCGTGAGCCCTAATCAAAGCATTACTGTATTACGGAAATGACACTTTTGTGAAGAACAAATTTTATTTCAAATTAGTCATGATAGTTGTTACACTCAAAAGTATAGATTTTATATTTATAAAGTAATTTCATTGTATATTTTGTAAAAAAGTTCATTTCTGTTTTATTATTTTATTCTTAATTCTAGATTTTTAAAAAAGTGTAAATTGTTGATTCTCATAAAAAAATGTATTATCATATTGTAAATTTATGACAGACTACAAGTTGTTCAACCTTAATGTTTTCAAATTAATGAATTTGTATTTGTAACTAGTGTGGGCTCATGACATGAGGTTTGCTCCAAAGACTAATCAGTTATTCTTTTAAAACATATTGACTTGTAAAAATTATTCTGTTGTTTAGGTTTTGGTTGGATCGAGGTGATTTTCTTCAAGCTGTCCAATATATGAACTTGCTAACAGGTGCTCCGAAAGCAGTGGCCAAGGACTGGATTGAAGAAGCAACAATTCTTTTAGAAACAATACAAGCAGCCGATACTTTGCTTGCTCATGCTTGTGCCGGGAGCTTTAAAAAAAATTTGTGAATTTTTTTAAAATAATTATGCACTTAAATTAAATTGTGCATAAATTAAATTATCCTTATTATATTTTTCAGCTATTTTTAATTCGTAAGTAAAATAAAATGAAAAATAAAAATACTTGGTTCATTAGAAAGAATATTTCAAAGATAATGACTGTATTGTTGACCCTACATATAAGCTAAATTCATTTCATAATATTTAACTTTTAAATGTTTATACTAATATATGTTGATAAATAGCAACATGTTTGTAAATTAGTAATGTATTGAACTTTAAAACTTAAGGTTGTACAAAAAAACCAAATTTGTGAGCAAAAGTTATGTAAAAAAATAGTTTAGAAGAAATAAAAAAAAATTGTCTTTTAGAAAAAATACTTTAAAAGTTTATGAAATACTAATTAAATTAGGAAACTGTTGCCTTGAATTTTTCAAATTATATTATAATCTAAAATTTACTTATAAATTTTCTCTAGTATTATCCTTTTTACACTTGAGAGGATATTTTTAAACAAATTATATGCACAGAAATATCTGGAAAGTAAAGATGCAAAGCACAGAAAGTATTCCTCATGCACAGGTATTTTTGCATTGATTTAACATCCCTAAAGGCATTAAATTTCTGAAGCAAATGAAACAGTGCCTCTTCTCAGTATGTGTTTACAATTCTACCTTTTTCATTTTATCATACGATATCACTCCAATCACTTTTACCAAGTCCATATCAGCTTTAGAACTACACCAATTGCACTGAGCACAGGGTTCACTGAGTAATCTTTGGAACATTAGTCTTTACTTGTTATCATAGTTGGTTTCAAACTGTTGTGATTGATACGTGTTTTGTAATTGTTCGATTTGGTGTTTTTTTTTTTTTTTTTTTAGAGTAGATCAATGTTGTTGTAATATTATATTATTATATTAGTTTGTACAAACAGTGTGGGGATATTGCATACAGGGAAACCAGGGTTGAACTATTATCATGCATGCACATGGGGCTGACCACCAATTTATGACCAGTATAAATAACAAAATAACTACTTTTACCACTCTATTACTATTTATAAAGCATATACTGGTATTTGTGTACAAAAAATCTTATTACAGATATTATAAACGTACCAATTCTCATGAATTTGTAAAGTACTTTACCTTTAAAATTTATGTAGTGTGTTTGCTATTCTACTACAAAAGATCTGTTACAGACTAGTTATGTTCAGTCTAGTTATGCAGAAAATGGTTTACCCTACAATTTAGTCTCTATAAAACCATTATACGAGGTCTGTTAAAAAAATCAGAACTTTTAAAATTTAATTTAAACAGTGTATAGTTTGAATTAACTTAATGGCAGTGCTACACTTAATGCGATTATTTTGAAACTAAATGAAATTCTTACTGTATTGAACACTTTGATCAAGTGTAGAGAGACAGTTGGGTGAACAAACACTATTAGAACTCTGATAGCTATTGAGAAAGTGTAAATAAAGGATCCCAATCTCTGTAAAGTTTGGTTTTAAAGACTTATAATTTTGCTTGCATTATAATAATGACGATTTCTATGAATCGGACCTGCAGAGGGGTTGGTGTCTCTTACGATATTCCAGGATAACATAACACCACAGACAACATTAATCATACATTCACACTTCATAAATATCACAATTTTATCCATATGTATACTAACACCTTTTGTTAAGCATTTTTACCAATCAGAACCGTTGTGCATTGGGAGTGTATAAGGATCAGAGCTTGACAAAGTGATCTAGGATGCTGTTACGAGGATGCTCTGCCAAAGACGTATGCATGGACGTTGGTCTGCTAGCCACTTCAGTCTTTCATGAGGGAGTGTCCTCAGGAGTTTGTTTGACAATATCACAAATTCTTGACTGATGCCCATTCAGTAAGGCTAAAGCTGAAATTATAACTTCAGAATTTTGTTTGATATGTAACTCATTTATTATTTTTCTAATATTTCTAGTTTAACTTGTACTTTTAAAAAAAACTTTATTTTTAGTACATTTTGACCACATTTGGTCGTGAAATTTTAGTGCTAGTCATTTGTAAATATGTGAAATTTTAGTGTTAGTCATTTGTAAATATGTGAAATTTTTAAATAGTTTATTGTGTACTTTTATTCTTATAATTCAATTAGTATGTCACATTTGAAAACGACACAAAATGGCTGTTGAAACGATAAAAACTGAATCTTAACACTCTTTTGGACCATATATTGACCTAAATAAATAGGTAAAAACTAATGTTTAAATATATTTCTCAAACTTATTACTGTTTTATAAAATGAGATGGGTTAGCACTATAGCACCAAGTAGTAGTACAGTGTTGCAGATATAAGAACAAAAAAGTGAGCCAGTTGTTAATCTTTTGGCTGTTCTGCAACAATTTATTGTCTATGATTTTACTCAATGGCGGAGGTAAGCGATTGGAGGGCCCGTAATGTAAGGTGTACTGTTAATTAGGATTTACCTGTAGTAATCAATGATACAATAAGGCAGAATGAAAGTAAAACAAATCATGTAGTTTTATTTTGGAACTTACTGTTGAACTGAATAGTTTATCTGTCTTTTCTCACATAACTAACAGGTACTGATTCTCACTAACTTTTACTCTGAAATTACCTATAAAAATCGAAGGTAGAATAAGGCAGAATAAAGATAACAAGAGTAACCTGTAGTTTTATTATGCACAAGATTTTGAAACATTTTAGTGAACTGATCAATTTATCTGTCTTCTCTCACATAGCCAGCAGTTACTGATTCATGCATTACTGTTACTTTGGATTTACCTATAGTAATGGATGGTACTATAAGACAGAATGAACGTACCAAGAAAAACAGGTAATTTTATTTTGCACAAAACTTCAACAGATATTGGTGAACCGATTAGATTATCTCTCTTCTCTTACATAGCCAGCAATCACTGACTCCTGCTTACTGTTACTTTGGATATAACTATAGTAATCGATGGTACAATAACGCAGAATTCAAGTAACAAAAGAAACGTAATATTATTTTGCACAAGATTTTGATACATATTGGAGAACCAATTAGATTATCTCTCTTCTCTTACATAGCCAGCAATCACTGACTCCTGCTTACTGTTACTTTGGATATAACTATAGTAATCGATGGTACAATAACGCAGAATTCAACTAACAAAAGAAACGTAATATTATTTTGCACAAGATTTTGATACATATTGGAGAACCAATTAGATTATCTCTCTTCTCTTACATAGGCAGCAATCACTGACTCCTGCTTACTGTTACTTTGGATATAACTATAGTAATCGATGGTACAATAACGCAGAATTCAAGTAACAAAAGAAACGTAATATTATTTTGCACAAGATTTTGATACATATTGGAGAACCAATTAGGTTATCTTTCTTCTTTTACATGGAAAACAATTACTGATTCATGCTTACTTTACTTTAGATTTACCTATAGTAATCGAGGGTACAATAAGTTATAATGAAAGTAACAAAAGTAATAATTCATTTGTTTTGCAAGGTTTTTGATACATATTGGTGAACCAGTTAGTTTAACTATCTTTTAAATAGCCAGCAGTTACTGATTAATGCTTACTGGTACGTTGGATTTACCTATAGTAATCGATGGTACATTAAGTCAGAATAAACGTAATAGGAGTGACAGGTAATTTTATTTTACACAAGTTTTTGAAACATATTGTTGCACCTATTAGTTTATCTCTTTTCTCGCACTTAGCCAGCAGTTACTGATTCATGCTTACTGGTACGTTGGATTTACCTATAGTAATCGATGGTACATTAAGTCAGAATAAACGTAATAGGAGTGACAGGTAATTTTATTTTACACAAGTTTTTGAAACATATTGTTGCACCTATTAGTTTATCTCTTTTCTCGCACTTAGCCAGCAGTTACTGATTCATGTTTACTGGTACGTTGGATTTACCTATAGTAATCGATGGTACATTAAGTCAGAATAAACGTAATAGGAGTGACAGGTAATTTTATTTTACACAAGTTTTTGAAACATATTGTTGCACCTATTAGTTTATCTCTTTTCTCGCACTTAGACAGCAGTTACTGATTCATGCTTACTGGTACGTTGGATTTACCTATAGTAATCGATGGTACAATAAGGCAGAATAAACATAATAGGAGTAACAGGTAATTTTATTTTACACAAGTTTTTGAAACATATTGTTGCACCTATTAGTTTATCTCTTTTCTCGCACTTAGCCAGCTGTTACTGATTCATGCTTACTGGTACGTTGGATTTACCTATAGTAATCGATGGTACAATAAGGCAGAATAAACATAATAGGAGTAACAGGTAATTTTATTTTACACAAGTTTTTGAAACATATTGTTGCACCTATTAGTTTATCTCTTTTCTCGCACTTACCAGCTGTTACTGATTCATGCTTACTGGTACGTTGGATTTACCTATAGTATTCGATGGTACATTAAGGCAGAATGTAAGTAGCAAATTTTATTAGTTAATTTTTTATGCACAAGATTTTGATACATATTGGTAAACTGATTAGTTTATCTGTCGTTTCTCAAACATCCAGCAGTTAATGAATTACTGTAACTTTGGATTTACCTATCAACAGTGTTTTGTGGGGATCTATAACAAGGCTTTGTGAGGATATAGGAGCTTGTTTTAAATGACACGGGTTTGTGCATAATGGTTTTTATGTGTAAATCCGGCGGGAGGACACTGGGAGTCATGAAAGAAAGAATACAAAAATATATTCACAAGTTGCCAGTTCTTTACTCTCGCTATCATGACTAATCTAATGAAGTCAGTAATTTACAGTTAAATGAGTATTATCATTTTAAGAAGCATTTTTTTACCAAAGAAGTAGGTAACGTATGATATCCAGCGTCGTTGATCTAGTAAACTTCATTACTTCCTTACAAATAGCTGTCCTGTCTAAGCTTTCTCTTTGTTGCATCTCAGTTCCACCTAGAGATGCCTGTGATGAACAGGTCTCTTGGAATTAATTATTACGTTTCCTGCCCTGTATATACTGATCAGCGATTTGAACTCTTCTCAGCACTCTTCTCTTCTATGAGTATCTTTAGCATTCTCGACATACTCCTGCAAAATAATGATTCTCTATCTTAGCGGCATCTATGTGCGGTTGGACAAAAGTTTGACATGTACTATGTATTATTATTATTAATATTTTTAACTACTCAGGTGGAATGGGTTTGCATTTCACAAACCCATTTTGAGGGAGTTTGTACAGCCTCTGGTTGAAATAAAACCAAAATATTTTAATTATTATTTAATATTGCATGCTGACGTGGTATAAGTGGAATCCCTGTGCATGTGTCCACTAACAAAGTATAAGTAAGGTCTATCAGTTTCACTCTACGGTAGCCATAGAGATAAGAGTATGAGAATTATCGGACTTGTTTCGTTTGAAGGACTGGTTGAGGTGCATGACTGACGTCTAGGCAGGAATTAAGGATAGCCACAGGTCTACTCACGGGACACTGTGGACTAAGGAAACATTTGCACAAAATGGGTATCTACAAGGATGAACCAGTGTGCAGATTATGCGGGCAGGAACTCGAGACTGCCACACACATTATTTACAGATGTGAAGTACTTGCTGAGAGGCGCTTCAACCTCTTTGGTGATGGAACGGCTTAGGTGGATGCTGAAGGTAAAACTCTAGTCAGGAGACTCCCAAACCTGGTAAGAGGGAAGGGGTTATTTGACTAGATCAGGGAGGTAAGTACAATATACCTTAAGGTAGCAGTGCTTCGGGCAATTCAAACCCGCTCCCAAGTTATAAAAAAAAAAAAAAAAAAAAAAATGACTGACTTGGTATAAGTGGCATCCCTGGCATTTGTCCTCTATCAAAGTATAAGAAAGGTATATCAGTTTCACTCTACGGTAGCCATAGAGGTAAGAGTATGAGAATATCGGACTTGCAAAGCTTGTATGATTGGAAGAGGAACATTGCTGACATGGTATAAGTGGAATTCCGATGCATGTGTCCTCTATCAAAGTATAAGAAAGGTCTATCAGTTTCACTCTACGGTAGCCATAGAGATAAGAGTATGAGAATTATCGGACTTGCTTCGTTTGAAGGATTGGTTGAGGTGCATGCTGACGTGGTATAAGTGGAATCCCTGTGCATGTGTCCACTAACAAAGTATAAGTAAGGTCTATCAGTTTCACTCTACGGTAGCCATAGAGATAAGAGTATGAAAATTTTCGGACTTGTTTCGTTTGAAGGACTAGTTGAGGTGCATGACTGACGTGGTATAAGTAAAATCCCTGTGCATGTGTCCACTAACAAAGTATAAGAAAGGTCTATCAGTTTCACTCTACGGTAGCCATAGAGATAAGAGTATGAGAATTATCGGACTTGCTTCGTTTGAAGGATTGGTTGAGGTGCATGCTGACGTGGTATAAGTGGAATCCCTGTGCATGTGTCCACTAACAAAGTATAAGTAAGGTCTATCAGTTTCACTCTACGGTAGCCATAGAGATAAGAGTATGAGAATTATCGGACTTGTTTCGTTTGAATGACTGGTTGAGGTGCATGACTGAAGTGGTATAAGTGGAATCCCTGTGCATGTGTCCACTAACAAAGTATAAGTAAGGTCTATCAGTTTCACTCTACGGTAGCCATAGAGATAAGAGTATGCGAATTATCTGACTTGCCTTGCTTGTGGGATTGGTTGAGGAGCATGACTGACGTGGTATAAGTGGAATCCCTATGCATGTGTCCACTAACAAAGTATAAGTAAGGTCTATCAGTTTCACTCTACGGTAGCCATAGAGATAAGAGTATGAGAATTATCGCACTTGCCTCGCTTGTAGGATTGGTTGAGGAGCATGACTGAAGTGGTATAAGTGGAATCAATGTGCATGTGTCCTCTATCAAAGTATAAGAAAGGTCTATAATTTTCCCTACACGGTTGCCATAAAGATAAGAGTATGAAAATATCGGACTTACCCAGCTTGTAGGATTAGAAGAGGAACATGGCTTACATGGTATAAGTGGAATTCTGATGCATGTGTCTTCTATCAAAGTATAAGAAAGGTCTATCAGTTTCACTCTACGGTAGCCATAGAGATAAGAGTATGAGAATTATCGGGCTTGCCTCGCTTGTAGGATTGGTTGAGGAGCATGACTGACGTGGTATAAGTGGCATCCCTGGCATTTGTCCTCTATCAAAGTATAAGAAAGGTGTATCAGTTTCACTCTACGGTAGCCATAAAGCTAAGAGTATGAGAATTATCGGGCTTGCCTCGCTTGTAGGATTGGTTGAGGAGCATGACTGACGTGGTATAAGTGGCATCCCTGGCATTTGTCCTCTATCAAAGTATAAGTAAGGTATATCAGTTTCACTCTACGGTAGCCATAGAGATAAGAGTATGAGAATTATCGGGCTTGTAGGATTGGTTGAGGAGCATGACTGACGTGGTATAAGTGGCATCCCTGGCATTTGTCCTCTATCAAAGTATAAGAAAGGTGTATCAGTTTCACTCTACGGTAGCCATAGAGCTAAGAGTATGAGAATTATCGGGCTTGCCTCGCTTGTAGGATTTAAAATGATGACTAGAAGTGGGTGAATTAAAATTATTCAATCAGGATTAGTTTACCAAAGGTAAGTTGGAGACTTATGGCCAAGGAGTGTTTGCATTATACTTGGTATCCTACTAAAGGAGCTTAAAAACACAAACTGCATAAATTAATTAAAATGACTTTTAATAAATATTTTAATTCTTAATGAGTAGACACTTGGTTAAATTTAATATGACAAATTATTTCAAAACGATTTCTTAACTGTTTTCTAATTATTTATGTCACAATTTAAAATCACTTATTTTCTTAGACAGCTGTGTCACATGACATGCACAAATTATATGTGACATAGATACGTCAGATAATTGAATGAAAATTAACACTTATTTGTAATATAACAAACTATTTCAAAACTATTTGTAAACCAACTTCAACATATTTACGTCACAAGTCAAAATCACTAATTTCTTAAACAGCTGTAACAAGATATGCACAGATTATCTGTGACATTGATGCTTCTGATAATTGGATGAGAATTAACACAGACACACACACACATATATATTTATTGATTCCATCATCACGTAAGTTGCTACTTTACAAAACACGTAAATATTTTACCAACTTGCCTATAGTAGCATTTTCTTATATT